>CM038481.1:9418749-9996249 GCA_021464305.1 Kandelia obovata
TCACCACCAAGTAGGTAAACCTCCTTTTTTTCTTGTTTCCTTCTGGATAGTCTGGGCACGTGTCCGCCTGGTTCGTGGTCTTCTACTTCCGTCCGTGGAATCCCGCGCCATATTCAACACCGCGTTGATCAATATCAAGAGGCGAGCGCGGATTAAAGCGATTCTAATGTATCATAGCTGTTGCCCAGAGAATATAAAAATGGAGGGATTTCCTTGCTCTATCCATAAGGTTAGATCAGCGTACCCTATTCCTATATGCAGGACTGCCATAATAGGCGCTTTGTGCCCCGGATAATCTCGTCGTATAATAACAATCCATTTTCTAGGCTTTCAAATAGTGGGTAGTCGCACAACATCCCCTATTCATAGATCTTCGCCTGCCTTCATACAGTTAGATACAAAATTATCTATTTTTGAAACAGGAATTCAAGTAGTAGATCTTTTAGCCCCTTATCGCCGTGGAGGAAAAATCGGACTATTCGGGGGAGAACATCAGAGCCGATGTATGTACAAGCCAGGCAGACCACAGAAAAATCTGGGGCATTTTTCACTACTTCTAATCTGGGAGAAGGGGCATACTCGTAATTTCACCCAAAAAATCTCCTCACAGGCCCAAACTCAGACCCAGAGAGAGATTAATTAGAATTTTGAAAATTTGCATTCTGGAGGGTTTCTGCTTATTAATGAAAAAGGATAGAGAGCAGTACAATTGACCCAAATCAAGAGAGGGGGGGGGGCTACAACTATTCCCAACTTTGAAAGCAAGGTAGGAAGGTGGATTTAGCGGCTTCGTCTTCCCACTCAACTTCATTCCACCAACTCTCCTCTCCTCTGATGTGAAGATTGCAATCCTTTGCACTGTTGGAGTTGAGTGGAAGCCTCTTAAGGCTTGGGCAACCCCGCACTTTGATTGTCTTCAGAGATGCAAAGGGTAGAGCTTCCCGGTATATGCTTTTTAGATTAGGTGCATCATTTAAATCGAGAGATTCGAGTTTCCCAAATAGGTTTCCATTTCCACCTGCTTCTGGAATTTCCCGCAATTTTTCATCGCTGATTATTTCTGTCATGCTTTGGCAGCCATAGACTACCAGTCTTTCAAATATTTTGACCAATTAGCCACGTCAAGTCAGGCCAAAATATTGCAACTGCAAAACACATTTCGCTCTCGAAGCTTTGAAGCTTCTGCTCCTCTTAATGATTGGTGAGGTGTCATACTACTAGTTCTTGTGCTTCTGCCCCTCAATCATAAGACCCTTAACATTAAACTCTCGCATAGCAGGCATATTATATGACAGTAATACCCTCGTTTCTGTTTCGTCAACAAGGAAATATCAAGGGATCTGCCACTCTCGAAATATGCTCTAAGCTCTACACATGATGCTGAGAACTGTGGTTAATTGTGAGAGGTAGCAGCACGTGCAACACTGTGACCGACTCAACAACAGCTAAGATGCCCAATTGTGAACTTCCATCTCAAGCACTCTCACTTCCGTCTTCTCTCTCTATGTGTGATAATATCTCACTATTCCAACATCCTCAAAATTTGCACAAAGCTTTACGACTTGGAGCAAGCAAGTGGTCTAAGGTATTTTTGACCCAAATAGTAGGTGTAGCTCAATCTTCGAGACATTTGAGTTTATTCCAGCCTCTTCAACTCAAGGGGTATTCCTTTATTCTGTGTATAGCACGAATTAAGAGAGTGAGAAGCGAAACCAGAATTAGTAATTCCTAATGGCAATCCTCCAAATGTGTCGGAGCAGATCTAGAACCGTTAATGTGCTTCCATAAACTGGAAGAAGTTATCGTTGTATAGAGACAAAGGAGATTGCCACTTGAGAAACAGTGGGAGAGATTGCGACTCACACGTGTTTCCTCTATCGGTTTATCTTGTTTTCCATCAAAGACATTTCTTTTACCCCTTGCCATTTCTCTCTACGTAACTTGGAATTTACTTAATGTGAGCTGGTAACTATGGAAATGACTCTTAAACAAAAGACCTTTACTCCTGCAATGCTATCATGGCTGCCTTTGCATTCCATAAAGAGCCATGTCACTATATCGCATCATGCATTCTCACGTAACTCTATCTAGACGACTAAGTCTTTCCCACTATTCCTCTATAAGACAGCAAATGTGCTGAAAACGAGGATTGCCAAAATATCATACGTACCTATCATACGCGGAAGTGTGATAAATTACCATCCTTTGTGCTTTTATCAGATCTTTCACAAATCAAATCTATCACATTATAATCTTCTTTTTCAATTTGTAATCTTCCGGAAACAAAGAACAGTATAAAAAGCAAGATCCAGCCATATCATTGTGGCAAAATGATCAAAGCTGAAACTTCAATTTTGAGAATCACCTTAACCTCCACATCTTCAAATTCATGAGGCAGAGCTTCTCAAGACATTGAGAGAGCATATCTCACTCTTTGGGGTGTTTCAACCAGACACACCCCCGAAATTATAACAAGTGCAAAGGGCCAGACCATCACATTCTTCTTTGCAAACATCTCAGCCAGGGACGGATGCCTGGAATCTCAAAAATTTCTTCCTTAATATTCTTCCTAAACAATTGCCAAGCATCCCCAGGTGTCAAGGATTCCACTTTGATAGTATATTTCAGCCACGCATTTGCGACATACTCTCTCAGAACCAGTGGTAATACTATTTTGGATTCACTTTGATTGTAGGAACTCCCACGGCTTGTAGGTCAATGACTGCCATAAGTCATCCAAAATCAGACAACAACTTCTGGTTAAGCAATGCTATTACAGATTCAGCAGCTTCTGTCAGATCTTTGCTTCTTCATTGCTTATCCTTGCAGACCCCCTAACTTCTCTCCAAAGTCCTCTGAAGTTTGTCAAGATTAAATCCTTTTGACACCACTGCCCAATACTCAGCTTCAAATTTTCCGTGTTTCATTTGATTTTATTGTAGATCTGCTTCACAAGTGTGGTTTTGCCCACACCTTCCCTACCCCACAAGGCAACAAATTTACGAATTTTTCATCGAGCAAGGCACCTCGAAACATTGTCAAATTATGGCGTCCAAGCCCACTGGGCTGACCTGCGAGTATTTGATTCTGTACTAACAGGACGCACCTGTGCGACTGTATAAAATCTGCGCTGAATAACTCACATACGTTGCAGGCATTTAATGATCTTTCTCTCAAAGGATGGCTGGAAACACAATTGCTTGGGAGCGAACACCATCCAAGACACAGCTTCTCGAATTTCTTTGTGGGCTGTACTTATGAGGTTGTGCTTCTGCTATAGCAGCATCCACCTTTGCTCTCCACAAATTCGACTTCTCAGCATGCTGCACCATATGTTGGGCTTTCCCATCCTGACCCTCGCCACTATAATCATCTCTTTTAGCTATTAACTCTTCCCTCTTTATTCCGTAAGTTCTCAAGATTGTTTTCAAGCTGGCATAGGCTTGTTGGTCTGTGGGAGCATCGATCCTAGCAAGCCAAAGAGCAGGCCACCGCGGATATCAATTGGAAACCACAGTTACCGCATGATCTCTTGGAAGAAATTATTTGAGGTGTTGAATAAAGAGAAATGTAAGAGTGGAGCACAGAGAACTTGTAAGCCTTTCAGATTTTTGGAGAAGGAAAGGAGAGCAGTCATCTCATCCGTATAATAGTTACTTGACTTGAATATATAGATTAGATATTTGGTCTATGTGGGCAATTTTCTTCAAGAATGGTAATTGAATTTTTTTCGTTTTTGGGCACAGTTAATCTTGAGAAAACTTATCATGTTGATAATAATTAGGTGTGATTTAAATGAAAAAAAATGCCAGAAATAATGATCGACAAATTACGTGACAAATTATTTCAAACATAATGTGCGATATGCAGATGAGAAGTAAATAAAAAAAAAAAAAAAGAAGTTTTAAAATAATTTTAAATTCTATTAATGTTAAATATATTATAGATTTAAATACATTAAAATATATTATTCTTATAATATTGAATTTTTGGAGTTTGTCCTTCAAAACAAGTAAGTATATAAAAAAAAATAAACAACATATTAAATTTATTATTAATAATTAATAAACAATTATTAGTCAAAACTAAAAGAACAAATAATCTTATTACACCTATAAGTAATTAAATAATAAATTTAAAATCTTTAATCATTATGTCATTTTAATAAAGAAAAAAAAAAATTGGCCTAATGGCCGTTTCACTTATGTTAACGACTACCATGACTTGTATGTTTAGCGGAACTTGAAAAGATTTTTTTTCTGTGGGAGTATCTTTGCTGTCAGTACAATTCCGTGGCCTACCACTTAGTTTATCTCCAGAGGTAATTATAAAGATAAAGAAAATTGAACTTTGACTATACAACAATGATTGACTCATTTCAATTGGATTGATATTAAAGCATCCTCTATCTCTAATTGCACTATTACATAACATAACCCAAATCTCGTTTGATGAAATAATCAACAAAAAATTTTATTAAAGCAGACAAAGACTTTCTGCTGCAATGGGATTTATATTTTTCCTTTTTGTTTTTTTTTTTCTCCTTCCTAATTTACGAGGCCCTCAATCCTTCATTTTAAATTTAAGGTAAATTTAAAATCTTTCTATCTAATGCTATCAAATAAGCTGGTTTAATATGCAAAATTAAGTGGTCTAATCAATGAATATAGACAATTAACATAATAATAATAATAATATATTAAAATAGATATACTGATATAGAGTGATTTATGATTTCGTAGTTAGAAGATTGATGCAAAGTCTATCATTTACTTTAGATATCTAAAATAACTATGCAAACAGACCCACGACACGAAAATCAATCAGTAGACGTAAAATAGACAGCTACATATAAAGCAAAGGCAGAGCATGCTCCTGCCCATTTAGTGGAAGATGAGGATGACCGAATATCGAATGTCGCCACGTGTGCAGTGTGAACCCTTATGGTAACTTTGCTCGGCAAGAAATATTATAAGGATTTCTCCTAGAATGTTTGATTTGAACTTTTTCCTATCTTGGCCCCACAATTTTAATTGTTTTGCTAATCGAGTTTTAAAGAGGCAATGAGTGAAAAGTTGGAGCACAAAGACTATTCGAACAAGACTTCATAGAGAAAAAGAGGATTTATCCTAGTGCCACGTGGCCTCTTAATTGTGTTTCCATTAATAAAAATCACTATCCTTAATTGTGTGAATTTTTAAATAAACAATACGTAAACTTATAAGTTTAATCGCTGAGAAAAAGAATTTGTAAATACGTTTGACAAAGTTATTCTTTGTTTAACATTATAATTCGAAGTAGTGATATACCAAAAAACAATGATATAATTAGATTTAAAAGAACAGCATACATAACAGTAAAAAAGAAAAGAAACGAGAAATACACAAATTTAATTTAATTTGTGTTACAATAAATCAAAAGGTTGAAGGTTGGAGTGAGGGGAGTTAGCATGGATAATTACAGAGTACGTACTATAACAGTCTGACGCTCTAGGAAATATAATAGAGAAAAAGCTCGTAATTTTAGTGGACTGTAGAGTTTATATGATTATTTAACGACTAAATACAGAGATAATATAAATATAAAAGAAGTGTGACCATAGTCGCATTAAATATTATATTTAAATATATTATTTTTATCTGATGCATTCTGTGTGCTGTAAGTCAAGCATGTTTGCCTGAAGTTTAGCGGGGATGCCTTGCACGTAACCACTACCATTAATATCCAATTGATGTTGGGTTGTTGGTCCCTGACGAATGAGTGGAACATGAATTGAATGATATTCCGCCGCACTCCATCCCTGCCACCATATCAAGTAATTAAGTAACAAGGATGGGATAATCCAACATAATGTAACTTAAAGATGTCTGTAAAAAAAGTAGTAATTGTTTGGGTTCTTTAATCTAATTCTAATAAAAAAAAACACAATCGGTCTGTTACCTAACTAATAGGGTATACATAAAACACAAATGTATAGAATACAAGTTGTACGTAACTATACTCTATTTAATAGTTAAAGATTCTCAAAAATTTATAATCTTTTATTGTTACTTTAATTATATATTATTTGTTTTTAAAAAAAAAACAAAAGAAATTATGTAATTCATTCGGGTGTCCATCGCGTTTGTCTGCGTAAGTAGTTGCACCCTGTGTCAACTGTTCGTCCCATGCATGAGCTTCTGCTTATATTGAAGTAGAATAATAGTGTAAAAGTAGGTGCTTTTGAGTGCTCTTCATAGCTTGTGTGGTACAATGATAAGTTGACAAGAAAAATAAGGATAACGAAATGTCAAAGGTACTTTCTTGGCCATCTATTATTATTGATCATTTCTAAGATAGAGCTGATAACTGCTCTCTTTGTTGTGTTTTTTTAAGATCTAATTTACAATATATAATTTATACAAAAAATAAAATATAATTACTAACTTAATGTATTATAGATGTGATATAAAAAATTATATAGAACTAGATGATCATATAGCATTAGTGTTCACTGTACAGCTATGGTTTTTACATTACCAACATCAATACCAATAAGTATTTCTCGAATTAAAAATAGTTGGATGTCAATAATATCTAGATGCTCCCGTAGGAATTAAAATAAAAAATGGTAAATGTAGTCACTAAAAAACTATTATATATATTATACTTTAAAATAACTTGATTAAAATGAACTATTGTATTATAAATCTATGAATTTTATGAATTAGTATAACACATAATAAGAAGTTACTTTGAGAAAACTCAATTTTAACGACCATTTACATATTATAAGTTTAAGAATATTTTTATTTATATTTTAAAATTTTCTTGTGTGTTGCCAGTAGCAATTGGATCTATGCGAGGTTGGGTCTGGGGAGATTGGAAATTCCAGTGAAAGATAAGGCCTATCGCTTCTTCAACCTCACGCCATCAATCTCTTCCTCTGATTGTCTCTGGTGGCACGCAAACCTTTCTTCAATGCTCCCACTCAGTCTTATTCTCTTTAATTGGATCTCAATTTCCATTTTGCTATGTTCAGCTTTCTACTACCAACTTGCCTACATGATTTGGATACATCTGTGTTAATCTACAATGTTTATAGTAGTCGTTATTTGCTGTATTATATAATATATAATATATATACTTAATATATATATAACGTATTAAATGGTAATATTTTATCATCATATAACAAAAAATTATATTTTAAACACGTATTATTTATGTATGGATAGATATTAACGTATATTATTAAATTAATGACATTTTGAGAATGTTATGAATCTAATTCAGTTACTAATAGAGAAATTGTGTGCATTTTTGATTATTAATAGTAATTTAATTATACGTTTTAGTCAATATAACAATATTTAAAGTGATTTGTAATAACGTATATAATTTTATAGGTAAAGAATAAAATATATAGAATAATAAGTAAAAAATTTATATTAATTAAATAAAGATATGTAAATAAAAAATATTAAATCTGATAGTGCTAATAAAATAACTTATTAATAATAAATATAATAAGATGAATCAACATAGACGAATTATAGTGTGGACGCTGTAGTTAGTATAGATTAGAGAACAATGAAATATAAAATAAATAATGAGGCTCTGGTTCGCACTAGAGTGGTTGTGCGTCGGTAGCGATAGAGGTTGTCATAAGGTACATCGCAAGTGTCTTGCCCGCCCCATCATAACTATCGATATGTGGTGCCTCACGCAGAATAAATATAGATCGGAGTCACTCCACGAATTCCTCACTGCCCCATCTTCAATTAGATATCTTTTGAATTAGAATCTTCACACTACATGGACCCAAAAAAAAATAATACATAAAGATATTTAAGCATAATTTTTTTAATGAATTATTCTCTGATTTTTTTTAATAATTCGGATCATTTTTTTAAAGATATTTAATATGAAACATAAAATTACTGTCGATTTCTTACTTTAAAATTAAATAAAATTTTAATGATTATTATGAATGATGATTAAAGTAATAATACACAAATTGTTCTGTTATGATTTTAAAACTATAATCAAGTAGAATTTTTTAATTATTTAATTCAAGATTAACTTCGACTCCAAATAGTTCACAGAGAGGAGAGAGAGCAGAGAGAGATGAGAGAGAGGAATTCCATTTTTAATTTAAAATTATCTATAAATGTTAAACTAATTATTAATTAAATATAAAAAAGAATTAAATTGTTATACGTTAAATTTAATAGATTTTATGTTTTACATCAGTTGCATCTACATGGTCGGATATTAAGAATGTGTCATCATATTTCATTGAATTATGACTCATTTTTTTTATTTTTATCTAATATTTATTTTGGCTAAGAGCAGATAGAAGTGAGAAGTAACGCAGCTAGAAACCCAAAAACAAGTAAACGGGCAACAAGGTTGAAAAGAACAGAGACAGAAAGAATGTGCTCGTAGGCCTTTGATCTTTTTACGCTTTCCGTCCTCTACTCAGAAATTCTTGCGTACATGACGCACACGAGAGGTTTCGCCATATAACAATTCTCGTTTTTTCGAAGTGTTCTGCCGTAAGTTCAGTGATGATGGCAATTATGAAACAACAGCCAAAAGTGAGCATGTTTCGCCATATGTATATGAATTCTTCTCCTACACTCCGTAACACTCTACATTTTAGAGGCCAATGTACTGAAGCACACCCTTTTTATAGGTCTCCCTCCGCAGACATGGTTAAGCTGCCTAAACAAAGGTTCAAGTCCAGTGGTTGTTCCACTTTCTAGCTGGGGTGAGCGGCCGATCGTCCATGGAGTTTAGCGGCAACCGACGATTTGAAAAGCAATCATTTGTGTCGCTGCTTGTCCATTTTAAATTTCTCAGATACAATAGTGAGAGCATTGCCATACCTCTGTGTTATTCTTAAAGGACTTCCCGTCAGACATACGGCAAAACTTTTTTTTCTTAATTATTATTCTATTTTTGATAAATTTCATATTATTTCCTAATTTATTTACATGGTATATTATTTAAAGATTCTGTTGAACCGCTAGAAAGAGTTATACAAATAACAGATTACGAACTACATCATTATCTATAGTCAACTATGGACATTGTATTGCTACATAAAAAGGGACTCACAACCCAACAAAAAGTTAACTGAAAAAAATGGAGTTCAATCAACACTGACTCAACAATTTGGGACTGATATAAAGATGATTCATAGTCCACTGCTAATAATAAGTAGTAAGAAACACGACATGAATCTCCACTTGAATAAGTCTTTTTTGCTGCAGGAAGCAGAATCAGATTTTGTTGGAGTATTGACCCAAAACATTTTCCAGCTCTTTTGTGAAAAGAAGCTGGGTGATTTGTGTAGTTTATGGTGAACCAACCTGCAAAGTTCATCATGACGTTTATATGCCCTCTGCGAAGACTTTGTAGCAGTGAAGGGGTTTTCTGGTTGCACATATTAAGAAGAAACTTGCAGCCAATGATGCACGATCAGTGCGCACCATAAGAAATGCATTCTTCATTGAATTGAAAATGGGGCGTTTAGTTCATCACTGAACAATCTCCTATCTCTTTCTTCGGTTCCTCCTGCTTTCTTAGTTTGTACACATAAAACAATTCTTATTGTTGGAACTGTGTGCTTGCTCTTTGAGAAGTATGTGCAAAACTCGTGACTCAATAATTTAGTAATTTTTAACTAGTCTCCGAACCATTACTGAGCTTATTGTATATCTATTATGTCTTGTTTGTTTTCTTTGCATTTGGAAAGAAAATCTAAAATTTGTGTGAAAATGCATAAGAATGTCATTGCCACACAGGTAGGATCCAAAATTGTGGGATGTATGGGGACAATACAGAACATAGAATCTCTTGTCAAGCAAAGAACCTGGAGAGTTATATGTTGTAATACAAAAGCATGTATTCTATCTGTTGTAACCTTGAAACATTTCTTTCGCTGTTGTTTCCGGAGACACAAGAATTCTTTTAGATTTCGAGTTTTATGCATTGTGCATATTGAGATTCTCGGTGTGACATACTTAATTGTGTTGCATGTTAACTTTACATAATTGGCAAATGGTGATGTTTGCGTAGCGGGAACTGTTGCCTTAATGGCTACTACTGTCTGTCATTATAATTGTATGCTCCTTGATTGGAATTCGGCCATCTGTGCAATGGTTCTTTGCAGGTGCTGAGTGGGGAATGATGAATATGTGTGATGCCGGAGAGAGGCTCCTTTCAAATGCATTGCAGGATATCTCCAACGAGGTTCATCTTGTTGCCTAGGGTCGTGCATTCCTTCCAAAATTTCAGCATTCATTTACCCGCTATATATCAAGATCGCGATACAGCTTTTAGTGGTCATTGATGAACCTGAATGCGAATGGCAGAGAACGTTACAGATTGTAAATGCAGATCTGAGTCACACTTGAACAGGTCTAAAGGTCCGTAGGTTGGAATCACCGGAACTTCGCAATCCTATTTCATGACTTCTTACTTGTACCTATACAAATAGTCCAAAGAGTTCTGCCGGCCAGCATGTTATGTGGATGAGCACTACTTCCAAACAATGCTGACCATAAATTCTGCACATCTCTTAGCAAACCGGACTCTTACTTGGACAGACCAGTCGAGGGGCGGTGCGCACCTGGCTACCTTCGCAGGTGCTGATATCAGTGAGGAGTTCTTCAAGAGGATTTTGTAGGGACTGCAATGCACTTATAAAAACCAGCCAACGAATGCCCGTGTGCTTTTGGCAAGAAAGTTTGCCCCAAGTGCTTTAGATCCTTTATTAGGCATAGCATCCAAACTTTTTGGTTACTGATATAAGCATACTGTACATGAATGTGTGCATAAGTTCCTGTTAAAATATCTAAAGTTGTAGGGATCTATAAACATAAATATCAAAGCATTCAAATTTATAGAAACTTTTTATACACTTAAAAAGATTAATATGTGTGTTCTTAAATTGTCTGTTGTCATCTTTTAATTTTTTGTCTTAGAAATGATTTATTAAAAGTTAACATGTAATGCAAGATGCAAGTACTTCAAATGAAAGAATATTTAGTAAATGAAGATTATTAAATTACAAGATAAGGTTCGTCATATATATGATTATCTCCTAAACTCTAAAGTTTAGACGTCTGGTGTACCCAAAACACCCATTTAGTTGGTGTCCCTGCACAAAAGATTTGGTTAATCTGTTAAACAAAGCCCTTTTGTGAATAAGAAGCTGGATAAGATGTGAAGTTCATGTGAAGGAACCTCAAAGTTCATCGTGACGTTTATGCCCTGGCGAAGATTTTTGTAGCAGTGAAGGGGTTTCTGGTTGCAATTCAAGAAGAAACCTTGCACCCAATGATGCACGAAGTGCGGCACCATAAGGAAATGCATCTTCATTGACTTCAAAATAGGGCGTATGAGTAAATTCAAGCTTTTTCTGTGTTGCATCCTGCATTCCATGAAAGAAAATGCGTGCAGGCATAACCTCTTGGTAAAAGGAAAAATCTTCAGCCCCCATCAATGGCTGCATATCTTTAACTTTATTATCTCTGAGCACATCTCCAGCAACAACTCTGGAAGTGCTCATGTAAGTCCTCGTCATTTACAGTAGGAGGGAAAAGTGCGTTCTCTTTCTCATGGAAATTAACGATTGCTTTACATCTCTGTACCGCAGCTTGCCCTGTGATAATCTGTTATTCAAGCAAAATAGGCCTGATGATCGTGCAGTGATTTAATCATAAAAATAATACAGGATCTTAGCTCCACAAAAAGTTAAAAAGAAAAAAGTACAAGGCAAGGGACACAGCAAAGTGGGCAACATGGCAAGCTAAAGCAACAGAAGGGAAACATTTCGAGTTGAAAAAAGCAATGCATGCCCAAATGAAAGTTCGATCTGATCCGGGCTGCAAACAAACAAATTGGCTCAATGACTAACCAAGAATCAAATTAAGGGAAGTCATAGCTTAGTCATTGTACCGCTGAAACAAATACCTTACGAAAATAGGTCTACACTAAACAAATGCTGAAAATCATAATGCAGCATAGTTATCATAATGCTGAAATCAAAGACAATACCTCCTCAATTCTCCCCCTGAGTTGCATAAAGCTTTGTTTTGAAAAAGCTCGGAAGGTACCACCGATTGTAACAGAATCTGGAATACCATTAAATGCACCGCCTCCTTGAAATTTTGCAACTGTCACAACCTGCAAGTTATACCTCAGATAAACCAGGCAATACATAAATAAATATGGGTTAGAACAAATCATGAAGTTCTACTCTAATTACTCGTTCAATAGTCTGCTCTAAACTGGTAAGAACTAATGACATGATAAACTTCAGTCTTACAAATACTTGCTCGTTTACCATAACTTCCCCTGATGTCTTATCCGTCCACTCTGATCCAATCACGAAGCACACGCTTAAATTCGTGGTGAGATAGGTGTGGTTATTGGGTGTATCATTTCTTGTCACCTTCTTGGATTGTGAAACACAAGTCAATTGGGGGCTTGTCGCAAGAGTTGATTTCTCAAACATCAGAGCCGACGTATGTACAAGCCAGGCACAGAGCCGACGTATGTACAAGCCAGGCAGGCCACAGAAAAATCTGGGGCATTTTTCACTACTTCTAATATACGACATATTAACCCCAGAAAAGTGAGAACAGAAGCCTTAGCATTGAGAATGCCTGGGTTAACAATCACAAGGAAAATTGTGCTTAACCCTAATGAAAGAGAAAGTTGCATGAGATGGCCAATATTTTTAATATGTTCAGTAAAAGCGGAAATGGGTGGGCTAATGATGTTCTGTTACATACAGGAAGAGAGGCAAGAACATAACGACTAAACTGAAAGTGGAAAAAAATGGAATGCATCCTTCCCACTGCAAAGAAACAGTAAATGTATATTTTTTTTTCAGCAAGTAAACTTTCTATACATCGTTTTCAGATTAGCATATAACAAGGGTCAGAAGTATACGTCGCTGAATAAATGACTTACTAATGCTTCAAAGAAGCCACTACCAGCCAGTAGAGGACCAGGTCTGGAGGCCACTTCACCCAAATGGTAATTTAGGATCAACATGCTGTTAGGATCTAATGAACATTCACACACACACACACACACCGGAACACAAAAATTTAACGTGGTTCGGTCATTATCCCTATATTTAGGGAAGGAACGGATCTTTATATTCGGAGGTTTTAACCTCTATAAATTTTTTTACACCAGATTACACTACACCACCCTACTCATCTCTATTTTGTTACATAACTTGCAGTTATTTATACTACAAGAGGAGGAGATAAAATGGTCTACAAAGTCTTTGGACGACAGTGTGAACCATGAATCTATGGTGTGAACTGATGAATTAGAGTCAATTTTCACAAATCTCCACCTTGACGATGATTCTTCATCCAAACATGATCACTGTTCTTTCATTACGCCCGAAGGCGTCAAGCACCCAAAGGTGTACAACTCCGAGAAATGTTGACCAAGTCCAAGCAGTGTTGGAACTTGATTCCTGAAACAATCTTTGTGAGCATATCTGTAAGATTATCTTCTGTACCAATCTTCTGTAGCAGAATATCTCTTTCATTTATAATTTCTCGAATAAAATGAAACTGGAAATCGATATGCTTTGTGCGGGAGTGATAAACTTGGTTCTTTGCTAAGCAAATGACACTCTAACTGTCACAGTAAACTTTAACGTGCTCCTGAATAAGTCCCAAGTCTTCAATCAACCCATGAAGTCAAATTGCTTCTTTGAAAGCCTCCGTGATCGCCATATACTCTGTCTTTGTAGTAGACAAAGCAACAGTTGACTGAAGCGTTGATCTCCAGCTTACTGGTCCTCCTGACATAGTAAACATATAATCTGTAGTTGATCGACGCTTGTCGAGATCACCGACATAATGAGAATCGACGTACTGGACTAGACGATTGGTCATAGTCTTATATTTCTGGAACTTCATGCCAATATCCACAGTACTTTGAATATACCGTAGAATCCACTTAACTGCTTGCCAATGTCCTTTATCGGGATTATGCATATACCGACTTACCATGCTGATAGCTTGTGAAATATCAGGTTGTGTACACACCATTGCATATATCAAGGCTTTAACAGCATTAGCATATGGAATATTATCCATTTGTCTTCGATCATCATCTGTATTTGGAGACATTAATGCACTTAGTTTGAAATGTGAGGCCAAAGGAGTACTAACGAGTTTAGTCTTGTCATTTACACTAAACCGCTTGAGTACTTTCTTTAGATATTGAGTCTGAGTTAACCAGACTGTGCCCCTTTCTCTATCACGCTTGATCTCCATACCAAGAATCTTCTTGGCTTCTCCAAGATCCTTCATCTCGAACTTTGAGCTCAATTGAGCCTTTAGCCTATCGATCTCCACCTTGCTCCTAGATGCAATTAACATATCATCAACATATAGGAGCAAATATACAAACGTACCATCTTGGAGTTTCTTCAGATAAACACAATGATCAAACTGACTACGTGTGTACTTTTGCTTATGGATAAAGCTATCAAACCGTTTATACCATTGTCTAGGTGACTGCTTCAAGCCATACAGTGACTTACTTAGCTTGCAAGCCCAATTCTCCTTCCCGGTGACTTTGAAACCTTCAGGCTAGGACATATAGATTTCTTCTTCCAAGTTGCCATGCAAGAATGCTGTCTTCACATCAAGTTGAGCTAACTCCAAGTCAAATTGAGCTATTAGAGCCAACAGGATCCGAATAGATGAATGTTTGACCACTAGCGAGAACACTTCATTATAGTCTATTCCTTCCTTCTGAGCATAGCCTTTTACTATTAGTCTAGCTTTATATCTGGTGCTTCCTTTTTCAGAGGCACACTCCTTCTTAACATAGACCCATTTGCATCCAATAGCTTTCTTTCTATGTGGAAGTGGTATTAATTTCCACGTCTGATTCTGGTGAAGTGACTGCATCTCATCATCTATAGCCAGCTTCCAGTTATCACTCTTCATACTCTGAACAGCTTCTTTGAAGGTGTTGGGAATATTATCCTCTGTCACTGGCAGCGCATATGCCACCATGTCAGTAAATTTAGCAGGTTTTCGGATCTCTCTCCTTTGCTTGTAAGTGGCAATAGACTCTGATTGTTTGTCTGGTGCTGGTGATGGAACCTTCACCTTAACTGAGGTATCCTTCTGGTCATCAAGATACTTATCTGGTTCCTCTAGACTCTCAAACTCCACCTGTTGGAAAGAGTTTTGATTCTCTTTCTCCATTTTTGTGATGGTCATTTGCAGCATCGCTGATTCATCAAAGGTTACATCTCGACTTAGGACGATCTTCTTTGACTCAGGATTCCAGAGTCTGAATCCCTTAACTCCTTCACTAAAACCTAAGAAGATAGCTTTCTTGGCTCTAGGATCCAGTTTGGATTCTGTAACATGGAAATATGCAGGACATCCAAATATATGTATCTGATCATAATCTGAAACAGGTTATCCAGACCATACCTCTTTGGGACATCTCCCATCAAGTGCAGAAGTAGGTAACCGGTTAACAATATGAGAGGCATACATCAAAGCCTCTGCCCAGAATGCTTTGTTCAGGCCAGATTGAGAAAGCATACATCGCACTTTCTCCACCAGAGTACGGTTCATCTTTTCTGCTACATCGTTTTGTTGTGGAGTTCCAGGAACTGTAAAATGTCTCATTATCCCTTCTTCATGACAAATTTGCTTGAAGGGATTTGATTTGTATTCTCCACCATTATCCGAGCGAAGTCTCTTAATCTTCCTGCTAGTCTAGGTTTCAACCATCTTCTTCCATCGAAGAAATATGTCTAGAACTTCATCCTTGTGTTTCATCATCTACACCCAAATATAACGTGAAAAATCATCAATAAAGGTAAAAAAATAATTTTTACCTCCCAAAGATGAATTCTTTGACAGTCCCCATACATCGATGTGAATATAATCCAATATTCCTTTGGTAGAATGAATGACAGTGCCGAACTTGACTCGTGTCTATTTTTCCAAGACACAGTGCTCACAGAAGTCAAGTTTTCCACTTTTGGCTCCCTTTAGTAGGCCTTGTTTCACCAAATTCTGCAAGTCCTTCTCTCCGACATGTCCCAAGCGCATGTGCCACAGTTGGGAAGAATCAGGTGCTTCGTTGTTAGAAGCTTTAGCAACAACTGCTCTTCTTGTAACTGTATGTCCATCTAGGAAATATAGGTTTCCCTGTCAAGTACCTTTCATTGCCAAGAATGCATCTCGTACAACTTTAAAGGCTCTACCTTCTATGGTCACCTTGTATCCGCTGTTGTCTAAGACCCCCAATGAAATAAGGTTCTTCTTCAAATTTGGAATATATCTGACATCTGTCAGTCGTCTGGTTGTACCGTCATGCATTTTTAGGCAAATAGTGCCTACTCTTTTTGTCTAGCATGTGTTGTTGTTACCTATCATCACGACTCCTCCATCAAGCTCTTGAAAGCTTGTGAACCAGTTCCTGTTTGGACACATATGATAAGAACAGCCAGAATCAAAAATTCATTTGTCTACCTGGATATATATTGGCGAAACTGAGAAAGCTAAATCTTCTTTATCGTCATCTTCCTTTGCAACATTTGCAGTAGATTTATCCTTATTTAGACAAGTTCTATTTTTACGTTAGGCAATGTAATATGAAAGAAAAGAGCTTGTCAACGGATCACAGGCACTCACCCTCCCTCGCTCTTCCCCTCTTGGAACTGCTCCTTAGAATTGGTCTGACCCAATATATGAAACTCAGAAGAAGCGCACAATCTGAGCGTTCTTATTTGACATAGTTGGGATCCAATCATGCATTGATGTTTGGATATATATATTGTAGAATATTATTTCCCAATTCAATTTTGATGTCTACAAATGGCAGAACTATTATTTTAATTTAGTTAAATTTTTGGGGTTATCGAACCGAAAGTATCTCCAAGTGTTGGATAAATGCACATGCCTCTTCACTCTGACCCACTGCTTCGGTTGGTTTCATACGTTTCCCTGCTACGATCTACTTTCTTGTTGGGAAAATGAAAAAGGAGGAGGCGAGAGAGCCGGGTGCCACCTGGAGTTGGCGGAGGAGGGAGGCGCAGGTGGAGGTGAACGCAGAGGGCGAGAGAATGGGAGGCGGAAGGGGAGGAGATGGGAGCAGGGGCATACTCGTAATTTCACACAAAAAATCTCCGCACAGGCCCAAACTCAGACCCAGGGAGAGATTAGAATTTTGAAAATTTGCATTCTGGAGGGTTTCTGCTTATTAAAGAAAAAGGAAAGAGAGCAGTACAATTGACCCAAATCAAGACCCAAATCAAGAGAGGGGGGGCGGGGGCTACAACTATTGTCTAACTTCGGAAGCAAGGTAGGAAGGTGGATTTAGTAGCTTCGTCTTCCCACTCAACGTCATTCCACCAACTCTTATCTCCTTCGATGACGAGTTTGCAATCCTTTGCACTGTTGGAGTTGAGCGGAAGCCTCTTAAGGTTTGGGCAACCCCACACTTTGATATCCTGCAGATATAGAAAGGGTAGAGCTTCCCGGTATATGCTTTTTAGATTAGGTGCATCATCTAAATCGAGAGATTCGAGTTTCCCAAATAGGTTTCCATTTCCACCTGCTTCTGGAATTTCCCGCAATTTTTCATAGCTGATTATTTCTGTCATGCTTTGGCAGCCATAGACTACCAGTCTTCTCAAATTTGGAGCGAGAATTAGCCACGTCAAGTGCAGCAAATGATCGCAACTTGCAAACCATGCTTCTCGAAGGCTGTTGAAGCTTCGCTCCTTTATGATTGGTGAGGTGTACATACTACTAGTTGCTTGTGCTTCTCCTCCTCTCATAGACCTAACATTAAACTCTCGCATAGCATGGCAATTATAGACAAGTAGTACCCTCGTTTCTGTTTCTGTCAACAAGGAAATATCAAGGGATTCTGCACTCCTGAAATGCTCAAGCTCTACAGCATGAATGCTGCAACTTGGTAATTGTTGGAGAGTAGCAGCATCGCACACTGTGACGCTCAACACACTTAAATGCTCCAAATGTGAAACTTCCTCTGCAAGCACTTCACTTCCCTCTTCCTCTCTATGTGTGAAATACTCACATTCCAACATCCTCAAAATTTGCAGCAGCTTTAGACTTGAGAGCAAGTTCCTAGGTATTTTGACCAAATAGTAGGTGTGCTCAATCTTCAGACATTTGAGTTTATCCAGCCTCTTCAACTCAAGGGGCAATTCCCTTATCATTGTAACGCTCAGATTAAGAGACTGAAGCGAAACCAAATTAGTAATTCCTAATGGCAACTCCTCCAAATGTGTACGGGACAGATCTAGAACTGTTAATGCATTCATAAACTGGAAGAAGTCATCGTGTATCGAGACAAGAGGATTGCCACTGAGAAACAGTGTGGAGAGATTAGGACTCACAGGTGCTTCCTCTATCGTGTTGATCTTGTTTTCCATCAAAGACATTCTTTTTACCCCTTGCCATTCTCCCACCTCTGGTACTTTAATTAATTGACCACCTGCTTTCACAAAAAACCTTTCTCCTGCATCTTCATGGCTCCTTGCAATCCATAAAGCCATGTCGCGTATCACATCATGCATTCTCACGTACTCACCTCGTGCGTCCTCCCCTTCTTCTAAGAGACAGGCTCTAACGAGATTGCCAATATCATTGTATCCCTTATCACGCAGGTCAATTCCATCATCTTCCCTCTTTATTAATTCCTCACAAATCAAATAATCAATTAAATCATGTTTTGGAATTTCGTAATCTTCAGGAAACAAAGAACAGCATAAAAAGCAAGATCTAGCTATATCACTGGGCAAATTATCAAAGCTGAACTTCAATTTTGAGAGTACCCTATCCTCCACATCTTCAAATTTTGAGGCAGC
Organism: Kandelia obovata; assembly: GCA_021464305.1. Classification (NCBI taxonomy): domain Eukaryota; kingdom Viridiplantae; phylum Streptophyta; class Magnoliopsida; order Malpighiales; family Rhizophoraceae; genus Kandelia; species Kandelia obovata. The sequence goes on from CM038481.1 coordinate 9,437,654, forward strand.
GTTTCTCAAGACCTCGCGAGCATGATTCCACACTTGGGGTGCTTTTTTGCGAGACATGGCTCCAGAAATTGTAATTAGTGCAAGAGGCAAACCTTCGCATTCTCTTGCAATATCTTCAGCCATGGGACGAATGCCTGGAATTTTAAGGATGTCTTCCTCAATATTCTGTGTGAAAAGTTGCCAAGCTTTATCTGGTTCCAAGGGGTTTAATTTGATGACCTTTCCAGGGCGCATCCTGCCACATACACTCTCAGAACGAGTGGTGAATATTATTTTGGATTCACTCTTCTGGTTTGGACGAGGAACTCCCACTTCATTTAGCTCAATTAGCTGCCATATATCATCCAATATTAGAACAAACTTTTTGTTTCGCAATTCATTAAAGATGCTGATGGCTTTAGAATTAGGTGTTTGCTTCTTCCATCGCTCATCCTTGCAGAGCCCTAACTTCTCTCCAATGTACTCTTGAACTCTGTCAAGATTAAAATCCTTTGACACCACTACCCATATCAGCTCCAAATCTTTGCTTGTTGCGTAGAAGTGGTTGTAGATCTGTTTCACAAGCGTGGTTTTACCCACACCTCCCATACCCCAAAGGCCAACAATTCCGATATTTTCATCCGCTAGACATCCCCAAACCTTGTCAAACATAGTATCCAAGCCCACTGGCTGATCTCCAGGTATTTCAGACTGTGTTGCTGCAGGACGTGGCTGCGCTACTTCACCTATGTTTTTGCTATAAAGGGCAGCCATATCATCCAGTCTGCCAACAGCTTTGCTTGCAAATTTGATGCTAGAGAGTAAACTCTTGGAGCAACAGCCTCCAAGACACAGCTTCTCAATTTCTTGTGACCTCATCCGCAACAGTTTATCAGCTTCTGCTACCGAATTATCTACATCTCTCCACCAGACTTCAAGTTCTTCCTTCCTCACCATATGCTGTCCTTCGTAATAGCTCACTCTCAGCATCGAATCGTTTTTTTTGGCCACTAGATTGTCCTTTTGCCTCTGTAATGCATCGAGATTCTTTTCAAGCTTGCATATGCACGTTGCCCTTCTAGAACAGCGATCCCAGCAGCCAAACATCAGGCCACCGATATCAATGGAAACCACGTTACCCATGAGCTTGGAAGAAATTGATTTGAGGTGTTGAATAAAGAGAAATTGAAGAGTGGAGCACAGAAGACTTGTAAGCCTTTCAGATTTTGGAGGAGGAAAGAAGAGTCATCATCTCATCCGTATATAGTTGACTTGACTTGAATATCTGAATGTAATATTTGGTCTATTGGGCAATTTTCTTCAAGATGGTAATGAACTTTTTTCGGTTTTGGGACAGTTAATCTTGAGAAAACTTATCATTTGATATCAATTTAGGTGTGATTTTAAAAAAAAAATGCCCAGAAAAAAATGATCGACAATTACGTGACAATTATTCAAACATAAGTGTCGGTATATACAGATAGAAGTAAAAAAAAAAAAAAAAAAGAATTTTTAAATTCTATAATGTTAAAATAATTATTAATTTAAATACATAAAAATTAATTACTATCTTAAATTTAATTGATTTTTTTGGAGTTTGCCTTCAAGACAATAAGTATAAAAAAAAAATAAACAACACTATTAAATTTATTATTAATAATTAATAAACACATTATTAGTCAACTAAAAAAGAACAAATAATCTTATTACACATATAAGTAATTATATAATAAATTTTAAAATCTTTAATCATTATGTCATTTTAATAAAGAAAAAAAAAATTGGCCTAATGGCCTGTTTCACTTAGTTAACAACTACCCATGACTTGTATGTTTGCAGGAACTTGAAAACCCTGTAATCCTGATTCATGAGAAGAAAATCTCTGACATGAACTCGCTTGTTAGAATATTGGAGCTGGCAATAAAGGTCAGCCACCTTTTTCACTCCTTTTATTTCCTGGCTGGCACAAGGTGGATTTTTTTTCTAAATATACAATTTTTATACAGAAAAATAGACCACTTCTTGTTGTGGCAGAGGATGTGGAGAGTGATGCTTTGGCTATGCTTATTCTCGACAAACATCATGCTGGATGATTCATTAGCTCTGTCTTGAAGTTTTTCTTTAAGCATGCTGCCTTGCTTGGTAATAGAATGCATAGATTGTAGTGACAATTTGATTCAATGGGGCACACGGAAAATGTAGTTGTAAGTACCTATGCTTACCCACCTAGACTTAAACATGCATGTCTTGCATTGTTTTTCAATAATTCGCTAATCTATCTGTTTCTCTTATATGAGAATTGACAGATAAATCGTAGATTTAACATTTGTTTAACATTAATCTTTGGGGAAAGACAGTCGTTATGAGTAAAGTAGATTTTAGAAATGTTTGTTTTACCTTTTTATACTTTGTAATGTATTTAATACTCAATCATAAATATGATGGCTAAGTTACTAATTAAGTGTGGATTTTCAAATCTTTGCATGCAATGATACTGGTGAATTTTCTTGGTAAAAACCTATATTTCATACGTCATATCTACTGAATTTAGGTCTGTGCCATTAAAGCTCCTGGTCTTGGGGAAAGCAGACGAGCAAATTTGGATGATCTTGCCATCTTAACTGGAGGAGAGGTACTATGATTTTCCCATGTTGTAATGGCTGATCGTACACAAGTATTGTGTCATGGCTAACCTTTTGTTTTACAGATTATTAGCGAAGATCGTGGTTTGAACCTTGACAAAGTCCAAGTTGAGAAGGTTTTTATATTTGTTTATGACCATATGGTGTTTGCAACAACATTTTTTGAGATGCATCTTTATGAAACTGTGGCAGTTCACTATTTCTCTTGACGACACAATAATTCTTCACGGTGGTGGGTACAAGAAGCTGATTGAAGAAAGATGTGAGCAGGTGTGCTGGTGTTTCATAGGCGTTTTCCTACACACACACACACTCTCTCCCCCTCGATTTAACATATTGGCAATTATGGATAAGAGTTTTTCCATTTTCTGAGATCTTTTCTTTCCTCGTGGTTGTAAAATGAAATTAAATGTGCACTACTGGTGTACGTTTATGCAGAACTTCCTGCTTCCTTTTGCTGCTAGTTGAATGCTTGATTCATGTTTGAATTGTTAATGCATGGCTATTTGTCAGCACCACTGTTTATCAGCAGGTGAAATCAGTAGTCCTTAACATTCCGCAGGCAGAGGTCAGGATAGGATAGGAATAGACTCTGATAACATTTATCACAGAATTATTATCCTCTCTCTTTCTAAAACATACCCATCGGAACGTGTAGTACTGCCTTTTATACGACTAAGATTCCTTTTTTCTTAAAGACCTAAGCATTGAACAGTGTGTACGGCCACATATTGTTCTCTTCAGTGCCAATGTAGCCATTAAATGGAAACCTTATAGTTTTTAGCTAAGCATGAGATTATATATAACAGAAAAGTCAATATTGTGCTAATTCTGCTATCGTCGAAGAACAGAAATTTCTGCTAATTTGTTATCCCCCTTAGAGGAAGCTGTAGCTCAACCGTCTTCTGTTGAACTGTTACATATCTTAAGTGGCCCTCAAAGTATTAGTTAAGGGATAATCTCTGGAAGAATAGTTTGTTCTCTCCTTATGACATAGGGATCCTATACTTAATCAACGAATTAACCTGCCTAAGATGGATGTAGCTTCATTATTATCATAACAGCTGCTTATCTGTTCTTCGTTGCAAAGGATTTTGTTTTGATGTGTGATTTTATGGAAGAGGCGCTTCCTTCAAGAAAGCTACTGATGTGTATGAAGTTTTACAGTTGAGGACTGCCATGGAAAAGATTGCCGCTGCTTTCGATAAGGAGAAAGTACAGGAACGTTTGTCAAAGCTTTATGGTGGTGTTGCTGTTTTCATTGTTCATTTTCATCTTCCTGAATTCCTGCAATGACTTGACAGACACTTCAGTGCCCCTGTAAGTATCATCTTCGTTACAGGTTGGGGGAGCTAGCGAGGCAGAAGTTGGAGAAAGGAAAGATAGGGTAACAGATGCTTTGAATGCAACTAGAGCTGCCGTGGAAGAGGGTATTGTGCCAGGTAATGTCATGATTTCCAGATATTCTATTAAAAATTGGGCTTCTCCACAATATACTAATGTCATTCCACATTAGGTGGCGGTGTTGCTCTCTTGTATGCCACAAAAGCTCTGAATAACCTTGAAGCTCAAAATGAAGACCAGAAAAGGGGCATCCAAATAATCCAGAATGCCCCTAAGGTTTGGGATCTTTCAGCCTGCTATTTGTTTTGGTGCTTACTTGTCATAATAATTTCCCGATAATTAGCATTGAACTGCTGTAGGCACCAACATATACAATAGTTTCAAATGCTGGATTTGATGCCGCTGTGGTTCCTGGCAAATTGTTGGACCAAGATGATTCTAAATTGGGTTATGATGCAACTAAAGGCTTGTTCTTTTATGTGTTAGAAATGTCAGTTGACGGCCATAGTGCTTCTTCATGATTGGTGCTATATGGTTCATTTTGTTCAGAAATTCAAGAAACAAGTTTTTTTTTTTATTTTAAAATCACTTCATCTCAAACAACCCACCAATTTTGTCTTATATGTATTCTGAATGGATTGTGAAGTTAGAAAATTTTCATGTTGAGCTTAATTGAATTCAAGATATCTATCCATCATGACATCTACAGGCACAAGCACATGCATATTTCGTTTCTTTCCTAAGAACAGAGCTCAATATTTTGAATAGCTTAATTCATTTTCGGGAGCATATGCATGTGGTCTGTGTTTTGGTAGTTTATCTGTCAAGATGCTTGTGCTGAAACAGGTGCATACGTAGACATGGTGAATTATGGAATTATAGATCCTCTCAAAGTCATGAGGACAGCATTGGTGGATGCAGCCAGGTAAATACAACTGTCATTTGAAATAAGTTTTTGGTTATCAACAATAGTCGCAATTCAGCATTGAACCTTGTTCATTTTGTTTTCTGGGATCAGTGTCTCGTTGCTGCTGACGACGACGGAGGCAGCTGTAGTGGAGACTCCAGATGAGAAAAGACCTCCTAGCCGTATGCCAAACATGGATGGCATGGACTTCTAGATTTTATCCTATTCCAATATCTGGCATTGGCAGAGCTTTTTGTGTATTAGTATTAGTATTAATCCATTGTTTGCAAACTGCAAGTTGCAATTAGAAACTAGACATTGAATTTTGGTAGGTTATACTAGAAAGGCTCTTAACAGAATGGGGATGTTGTGGTTGGGGGGAGGGGGTGGGGGATTTATTTTATTTTTTATGGGAAAATCTCAGGGATTTGGAATTGCATATAATTGAGTGACATTGTGGGTGCCAAACATTTTAGCAATGCTTCTTGCTATGAAGATCTTTCTGTAACAATGTGATTACTCAACACCTCTGTAAAAGATGTATATGTCCCATCTGCATGAGATGATTATCATTTTGTATCTATAAGATTTTTTGCAACTTATGATTTGGAGGGGTGGAGAAAGGGGGGGGGGATTTCAAAGGCTATTAATTTAGCATAATAAAAATTGATGCAATTGAAAACCAATGAAACTGTGTGACACATCTTGTAACCCTTTTATTTTTTTTCTTTGATGCTGGGCATCAGGTTATTATTATTATTTTTTCAGCAAAAGGGGAAAAAAAACCAGAAGAAGTTCTACATGATTATATAAAATAAAAGAAAAATAGAAAGAAAAAAAGTAATTTACTAAATAATTATTATTTTTAATAAATAATGTGACTCATTTTGTAATGATAATTGACTATTTTGTTATTCATTGATAAATTTCTATTTTACATTTATGGTTGAAAAAATAAATATCTACTTAATTATTTATAAAAAATGTAAAAAAATATGAAATTTAAAATAGTTTTAAGAAAAATTAAAATATTAATATATTTAAAATTCGTTTAATTCCAAACTCAAAATTATAAATTGAAACAAATTGACCCTTATTGGATTAGGCTATTAAGTTACCTCTATTTGCAAGGGGCACCAATGTAATTGAAAAGGATGTAGAAGTGCAGAAGAGTCTTTTCAAGACAAAACCCTAATGGGCTGTCCATATAAATAGTTAAAAGGAGTTAAAGATCTGTGTTAGGGTTTTGTTTAATTTTGGGAGAAATCAGAAATCTAAAGCAACGATGGGAGTGTACACGTTCGTGTGCAGAAGCTCCGGCAGCGAATGGACCGGCAAGCAGATCTCCGGCGGCGACCTTGAGGCCTCCGGTTCCTCCACCTTCGAGCTTCAGAGGAAGCTCGTTCAGGCTGCCACCGCCGCTGACTCCTCTGGCGGTGTCCAGTCCTCTTTCTCTCTCGTCACCCCCTCCTCCGCCGTCTTCCAGGTCTCTTAAGATTATTTCCCCTTTTTTTAATTAAATTCCTAAATTTTATTTAATTTTCTTTGCGTTATTTGGAAATTTTGATTTTTTTTATTATTTTGCTATGGTGGTGTAAAAAAAAAAATCAAATTTCTTAAATTTATTTAATTTTCTTCATAATATTTTGGAAATTTTGAATATTTTTGTTTTTTTGGGCATTTTTTTCACTCTTTTCTTTTTTGATTCGGTGGTGCAGGTTGTGATTGGTGGAGGCGGCGGCGGCGGGGCATTTTTCGCCGGCGGTGGAGGCGCTGTGGCTGCTCCGGCAGGTGGCGCGGCACCTGAAGCACCGGCTGCTGAGGAAAAGAAGGAAGAGAAGGAAGAAGAGAGTGATGATGACATGGGCTTCTCACTCTTTGATTAGAGTGTGTCAAAGTTACAGTTTTTTGAAAGCTTTCACTGTTTTCTATGTTTTTGTTGGAGTTGATTTTCTAATTTTAGTGAACTGATATTGAATTCTTAGTGAATTGGAGTTTAATCAGATAATGGGGTTTTTCTGTGGAGACTTGTAATGATCAAGAATTCTATATATTAAGAGTTTTGCATGAATTTGTAGTTTTATTTGTTTTGCTTTTGGTTCTTCACATGTAAGTGGCTTTGTCCCAGCATTGGTTTTGCTTTCTTTAGCTTGTTTTGGATTTAAAATGATCCTTGCTCAGTTCCAATTAGCATGTCCTTTCAGCATGTTTCGTGACTGGGGAAAAATGGTTCTCTAGGTTACGAATGCTTGTCTAACAACAGAAAGGAATGATGAAAAAGAAAAGGTTATATGTTCAATTGTAATTAAATTTGGGATTAAGGTTTTGTTGAGTCAAGCAGAGTTCGCTAAGTAGCATATCTCTGGTGATAGTGTAGAGGTTTCTGCATGGTGCGGCACCCTTCCACACCAGGCATGGCAGTTTTCTATTCACAATTTCAATTTTAAAAATAAGGACTTGTATTGACATTTTAATTAGAACAGTCATATTTCTTTATACTTTGCTTCTTGGGATTCTGTTATCATATAAGCAAGCATTATACCTCTTGGTCTTTGACTTACTGATGAGTGTGTTCAAAGTTCAACCTGATCCATTAAAAACAAGGAGTTTCTCATTGTCACAAGGTAGTTTGTGTTCATGTTCCATAGTCTTCTCTGTGTTCACTTACCAGTAAAATTTGGTATTAGTGTTCTTTAAGAACATGGTGATTGATCTTTTGGCCAGTAAGGCTAAAGGTTTTGTGGAGAGTTTTTCTATTTATGTCAATGCTCTCATAATCATCTCCTCTTCTTTTCTAATGAAAGGGTTAAAGGAAAATGGTTTCAAGTCACGTTCCCTAAGGGACCGATTGATGTCAGTCTTCATTTTCATTATCTATATAATTTAGGTCACTCAAAGTAAGATGGGATGTGTGCATAGAGAGTTGTTCAAAGAATATGCATACATAGACATGAAGAGAGACCTTAAAAAAGCAATCCCTTTTTGTGTTTTTCGATGCCAGCATAAATTGTATGCTCTTTGTAGCTCATGAATCAGCTGTTGTATTCAATATTTAAAGCTTATTCCAGTTCTTCAAACATCCACGAACTCTACTGAAAGTGTTGAGGGCTGCAGAAATTTCGCCAAACCTACAGAGGCAGACTGTAGGTCCTTCAATTATGGATCTGTTAGGTCCAACGGACCAATGATCTTGAAGTTTACTTTGTGAAAGCCCACCGTCATAACCAATTCAAGCTTTCTTAACACTTTACCATGGAAGTCAGGGAACAGATCAGATATGGTTCACAGGGATTTATAACATTATGGCTAATAATCGTTTTGGTTTGGATATTTAGTGGAAATTAGTGGAAATGCTCTAAAATATGCTCCGAAGGACAATCCTAAATATTAACTGCTCGACCAAAGGCCGATTAGTTAGATCATTTCCTATTTACACAGGGAAACAGAAGAGTGGTCAAATTCCAGCATTTGTCACTTCTGTCAACAAGGCTCTTTTGATACAGATACACCCAACAAAGAACCTTTTTACATGAGTCGTATCCTCAAGCATAGCAGTAATTACTCTTTGAACTAGCATTCTGCACTACAAGTCAAAAACTTGGACAAAAAAACAAGAGAAAAATCTTCATATTTCTTTTAAAGTAGTAACTACATAGAAATCAAAGCAAGCCAAATGCCTCGTTGTTTCTGTGCATAAGGGTAACAAAGACTCTTGATCATAGTACATAAGAAAACTATGAATCATGATGATATCACTAACTGTGTGGATGGTACGAGACTTCTATCAATTAACTCTTCGGGCTCAAAATTGACATCGTTTATGTCAATGAGTGGCCTTGCGTCGCGTTCGTTGGCATAATGAAGCTGATTAACATGCAATGGCGAAGATGGGGATAGGCTAGATTCCTGCAATGTCCATGCACTAACATCTTCTTGCAAATGACAATTATTATTATTATTACTACCCTGAAGAATGCATTCCTGATCTTGTTGTGATTGTTCATAATGATATTGCACGACAGGATCGTACATTTCCAAAGGATCTGCTGCAGTGACAATCTCGCTAACCAGGGTCGTTGAATCAGCAGTGTCCTGCTGCTGCTGATGACGGCCACCTTGGTGTACATGTTGTGCTTGCGCGCGACATATAGCTAATTGATGATGAACAAGATCGAGCTCAGCTTTACTGCAGTCGATCTGGCGCTGGAGGTTGCGTATAATGCGGTAGCACCCACCAACAGGATCGTTGGCGCGGACATCGGATTGGAAGATGATGGTGCGCATGGCCTCGGCCTTCTCCTGGGGCTTGAGGTTCTTGATGATTTTGGTAATGTTGCTGACCCCAAACAATTTATGGGCGTTGAGGAATTGTCTTTGGCGATGGTGAGGGAAATAAGGGGCGAGAATGCAGTCAGGAGCACACTTCCTTCGCTGGTGTTTGCATGCCGCACATGCTTGGTTGGCGGTGGTGCTGCTGCTGCTGTTGCTGCCAATCCTTGGAATGCTCATAATGCGTGTTGGTTGTTTGTTTGATGTTGTTAATTGTTTGCTTCAGAAAGTTTGGAGAGAGATATCGGCCACGTTGCCGCCGGGGATGGTGTTATTTTCTCTACTGGGAGGCCCTTTTCCCTTTTTTTTTATTTTTTTTTTGTGGCTGGTTGTTGTTGGTCCTTTCTTGTTTCACTGACAATAAAACCAAAGAACATGGTAGATGGAGAGAAATCAGGGGAGCAAACAAACATTTATGCCATATATAGAGAGAGAGATTCTGTTATGAATTCTATTTTAGGCAGTGGTCAAAGTGGTGGTGAGAGAATGCAACTGAAAGCCATTTAATGGTGTTCAAAGTGGTCAAAAGTGAAATGGGCTGTAATTGAAAGTGGAAACTATAAATAGAATGGCACTGTTATGCTTGACACATGATTGATTGTATTTATGTTGATAAACAATTTTAACTGGTCGGGGATGCCAAAATTCCACAATATTTCATACTCCATGCCTCCAAGACAGTGTTTCTTACATGAGATGTACATCATGTGAGAAACTGTTTTAACAACTGAGAATGTTTTACCTACCAACAAGTTTCATAAGCATACATGACAACATAAATATGACTTTCTTTTCTTATATAATGTCATTAGAATATGGTTATGTGACTAAATTTCTCACACAGTTAAATGGGAGCGATTTGATAATACCATAATTGTTCATCACATGCTTTGATCTTAACACTAGCTGTGATTATTTTAACATTGCAATAAATATTAATTTCCCACCTTTGGTAATTTCTTTTCCTTTGCTATGGAAGACAATTTCAACGCCTCACATTCTCTTTCCAATCACTCAAAACGAAACCACGTTTTCTTAGGGGTCTTATTCCAATCCAACCTGACAAAGAGAACGAAACAACAAATCATTGCATAAACAAACGTAAGACCTCAATTGTAGCTTCAAGAGGCATGGAAGGGTAAAGGGTGTGTGTTGCATATTTCCTTTTTTCAAGAACACTATTTTCCCCTCCATCATTTCCCTCATCCACTCTCCAAATAGTTTCTTCAGCCAGGCACACCATAACTACAACTTCAGGTCCCCCCCCTCTCTCTCTCTCTCTCTCTCTCTCTCTCTCTCTCTCTCTCTCTGTCTCTCTCTAAGATCGTTGTGGGTATGTTTATGTTTCAGGATGGGAACTTTTGTGGGAAATTAGCCATTGCAACTGAAATATGTTTCTGGGTCTTTGTGACTTGACTTGAATTTGTGAGAGATCTTATTTTGAGGGTCAAAATAGAATCTTGATTGTAGTGTTACGGATGAAACTACGTAACATAAAGAATGGTCGAAGATATTTGATATGTAAAGTTGATTCTGGCATATGTAGTGGAAGAGAGAATTTTGTTGCAGTTCATCTCTCGATTAATTGGAATTTTTGACAACGAGGAATCCCTTTGAGACAAATTCCTAATTGCTAGCACGGCATCCACTGCGGTGGCTCCTACTTGGACGATGGAATGCACCTCTTGGATTCGAAACTTAGACTGTATGCCTCACCCACATATTTCCATGTTAGCCTTTACCATGTGTGGTTGATAAAAGAATCATAATTTCTTTGTATTCTGCATGTGTCCGCCTGCATTTGTGATGTGGATCTTGCTATACTGCATGGGGTTGTTTGATGTGTGAAACGTAATGGGGAAATTGAGTATCACATTGTTAATGTGAGCATTTATAAGTGAATGTGCTGTAAGAATATTCATGATCTTCTGCAAGCTTTAGATACTTCTGTGAGATGCTGTGAATTTAGAAATTCTAACTAGCAGATTGAAAATCTGAGAAATCTATTGTGAAAATGCTGATTGATACAGTACCCTTAATTTTCCTCCTTTAGCGGGATCGAATAGCACAAAATTTTGAATGACAGCCATTGGATTGGGTGCTAAGAATGAGGGGATCATAAATTGGAAGTAAGTTTTTGTTAATTTGTTTTAGGCTTATGGACATAATAAGTGGAAAAGTGAATCCCTTTTGATGCACCTTCTACTTAGTGCTTTGCGGATGGATGGGTAATGAATCTCTCTTTTTCACAGTGAATAACCTGATAGTTTATTGTCACCTATGAGATTATGGTGGGATGGAAAGTGGACATGTGAACTAAAATGGGATGCCTTGGGCACTTGATCCTCTGGATAATCCAATTGTGTTATGAAGAAAGCCTCTGTTCTCTTGTTTTTCTCACATCTTTTCCTCATTCCTTTTTTATTTTTCACATTGTGCTCTTCTTTATTGAATGAATAATTGGAGTCTGCCATCCTTGATGAAATCCATTAAATCATTTTCCATTTATCAGGTCAAGTGTACTAGATATTGAGCACCTTTGAAATGTGGATCCTAAAACGGTATTCTGCAGAGAATAAAGCAGTTAGAAGGCTGATTTTCCGCGAGGATTTAGAGGGTGCCATACAACAGAAATTGTCCAGGGACCTATTGCTTCCCGTTGGAGTTGCTTCAGTGTAGCGTTGGAGGTATAGCCTATCGTTCTTGTTATGTACTTATGTCAGCAGATGCGGTAGGAATCTTTCACAAAATCGAACTTTTTTGTTGTTACTTACTATTGAGTCTTTTTTTTCGATTCTTTTCCTTTATGATTCCAAATTCCCAAAAAGCTCTCAATCTTGCCAATAGCACATGTATTTTATTATTGAAGGTGGCTTATCTTATCAAAAGTAGAAGCCTTGACCCTGATAGGAAAACCAAAGAAGTCCACTAATATCCATAAATTGTATAGAAAGATATATGAGACTTGCTCTGAGTCAGAAAGTCATGTTTTAAGAGTAATTTCTGTGAGTTCAATCTTCTTCCTCCTTTTTGTCCCCATGTTATACTTTACGAAGAAAAGATAGCATGGCTGCCATTTAAAGGTGCAAAATTAACCATTCACATTAGTCTTGTCATTTAGTTACTTAACATTGCCTGGGCGCTTCATTGACATGCAAGGTATTTTCATATGGAAGTTGTTTATAATTTGGTGGAGGAGATGGCTTTTTTTTTTGAAAAAAAAAAAAAAAAAAGAAAAATTTCCCTTTCCTTTTCCAAATTTGATGCGATAATGGATTTTGCAGATCGATAATCAATGGCAGTAAAACCAACGGTTGCCTTGAGGGCTATCCTTGTTGGAGGGGTAGCTATATTTGCCAAAGTAGCTGGTGCAATGAAGGCTGCTGGTGGTGCAAAGCTGGGTTCTACGGCAGCTGCAATGTCATTAGCAGCAGGTGCTGCCATGGGATCAAAGAAGGATAGTCCACCTTCACAATGATTATGCAAACCTCTGGTTTTATGTTTTTTTTTCTCACTTGCAATGTCATTAACATCGGCATGTAGCATAATTCTCTGTTTCCTGTGAGCCTGTTGGACACATATTTGCTGTATCTGTAGTGTAATTTTGCTCATAAGAGAGTTTATTTTGGACATAAAAGAAATGACACATTGTCAAAGATGTTAGTTTCCTAGTGGTTATGCCTCAACGACAAATGTGGATAATTTCTTATGTTTAATTACAGCCAAAGTAAAGAATATGAATTTCATTACACGGACACAAAAAATTTAAAACAAAATAAACAAAAATTTACATTATATTATTACAATGATATATTTATAATTTTGTTAATTTTTTTTTATAAATAAATAAATAATAATATAATATATAAATATGTGTTTATAATATTTTTGAAAAATGCATTAGGGCCTAGCATGTGGGGTTATTTTATGCAAGTTATTCTCAAAATTTATAAAGAAATCTTGGTAAGTCGCATGTACCGATTGTATAATGCGACATATTAATAATTAAGTTTGAATAAAATGTTTGAGATCTTTAGTATCATCTTTTTTCCAAGATTTCCAACATATCATACTCCTCAATGCCTTGGAGAAAAAACTACATTCAAATAAAAAACATAGTCATTAAACATTTACAAAAATTATTTGTGTTCATCTTAAACACTTGAGCTTCAATACAGAAACATTGGAGAATGGACACAATAAAAAAAATACAATTAAAATATTATTGAAACAACATTAATTAATTTATTAAGTTCACATATCAAGTCAAACATTAGTTCTATGTTGCTTGCTGTTTTTCCTTGTCCCTCAAACTCTTTTTTTTTTTTTTTTGTCTAAACATTAATTATACATTTGGGCACCCGAAAAGGGAATCTTCAACCTCTTCCAATCAACCAAAATGTTGGTATCATCTGGAAAATAAGCCTCTTTCTTTCTTCCACAATACTCCTGATATATTAAAAGGACCCCACGTAGGAACTACTTTTTCTTATGATAGGTCAATCATACATTTCTTTGATGATCTATTGCTCTCTCTCTCTCTCTCTCTCTCTCTCTCTCTCTCTCTCTCTCTCTCCACCCTTTCTCTCTCTCTCCTCACATCTCACATGCACACCAACATACACTCCCCAAGTTGCAAGGGACCAACTTTTTGGGAGGGGAACAGAGGGAGTACAAGCAAAATCTATTGAAATCTTCATAAAGTTTTTACTGCTCAATTATCAAAAAGGGAAATCACCAATATTTACCACAAGCAAATTGCAATCAATTTTTTTTTAACATATATATATATATATACCAATTTTCTTATAAGAAAACATTCAATGACTGTAATTTCTTGAAATTTTTAAAAATAGTGTCTATATTCCAAATCACCAAGTTTTCACTTTTTTTTAATTCTTTGGCTACAATTGATCCATCCACAAATTAACAAGCTTGATGGGTTTTCACATACAAGCAGTTATGATTATATATATATATATATATTAATTGATTCAGACTGAAATTTGACCTTGATAATTCATGTGGAAATAATTCTAATATTATTAACCTAAAGCTCATTGGTACTCATAGGATTGTGAGATAACAAATGACATGTGCTATTTGATCACCACCACTACCACAGCATTGGATAGCATTGGATCAGAAATTACCCAAAACAAGTAACAATGCATACGACACAAGTCAAAGTAAGAATATATAAAACTGATCCTTCTTGGGATTGACTCCCACTCACAGGGGCTGCACCCGCACAAGGTGTCAAACAGCATCTCTTTCTTTAGATTTTGCAGAAAAATAGCAGATCAATTTCAAGCTAACTTTGCATCGGGGGAATCCAATGCTATTTAATCGTACCCATCAAATTCCAAAGTGTATTTCCTTCCACTTTTATCTGTCACACAATCCTATGCACAAGCATATTCAAAGTCACATTTTTGTGGATTTCATTCCCTTTATATTTCAATGATGAAAGAACTCCCTTTTTATGTTTACAGTAAGAACTTTCAATGCAGGATCGCTATACATTTGACATGCCTCAAAGAAATATTGACAAAAAATTAATTTAACCATTAATTGTATATTTTATAATTAACTACATTCATGTATTAAAATAATAAAAAATTATAATTAAAAGTTATAATAGTATAATATATAATCCAATCACATTGATTTAACACTTTTAGCACAATGAAGAGGTATGTATTCAAAATGACTTTCATATGAGATTATGCTCTTTCTTGGACAACCTTAGATGATAAAGAACTCTATGCTTAAGTGTATAAACAACATAAGTAGCTGTGAGGATTCCACTAACCATGCATGAATTATTTGAATCGCGAAACGAAATCCAACTAGATGAATGAAACTAATCATAGAATTACTTGAACTCACAAGTTGCAAATATAATATTTGAAACTTGTCATGCATTTTAACTACATGTAAGTATTAATTTGATCATCCACATACCAAGAGAGTCAATCTGATTCGGTTTTTATAGGATAACTGCACCACTAGGATTTTTAACCTTTTGTTCCTATAATTTCAGCAAGTAATTATCTAGAGTTATCAATTAACCCTCCTCTACTCTATTGGAATTGTACCTTTCCTTCCGGTTGTATTTTCTTAAAAAAAATAAAAAAAAATAATGATTTGATTTATATAAAATGAAAAAAAAAAACACCTTAAATATCATTAAAAAATTATTCTTTTTTCTTTTTCCGATTTTTTCCCCTGATAGCTAAATATAAGTGCTGCCAAGCAATTGGACCGCCACCATGCATGTTCATGGCACTAGTGGAGCATCACGAGTTCTTATCTATTTTAGAAACTTGGCTGCCTCTTTCATACAATACAGGACAGTGAGCACTATAGCTTGTCTTATGTACAAATTAGGAGAAAATTATGAGGAAATTGAATTCTCCTTGAGTCAATGATAGATGCTTCCATTTCAAACCAAATTGGAAGTTAATAAAGCTTTAGAATTACAGGGATGCTGCCTCTTTGTTTTTGTTCTAAAGGAAATAGGATATATATATATATATATAATTTTCTAATTAACTCCACTTAGGAGACAAAGGGGAGCCAGGTTCTTGCTTGACAATAATTTCCAACAATTTGCGACAAGTCGGATAATGCCATGATTGCAAATGCAGTGAAAAAACAAATATATATTTTTTTTGTTGAATTATGAGGCTGATAACTGTCTCTTATACACATCTAGATGTGTATAAGAGACAGGTTAAAATGCATGACAAGTTTCAAATATTATATTTGCAACTTGTGAGTTCAAGTAATTCTATGATTAGTTTCATTCATCTAGTTGGATTTCGTCTGTCTCTTATACACATCTAGATGTGTATAAGAGACAGTATATATATATATATATATATAATTTTCTAATTAACTCCACTTAGGACACCAAGGGGAGCCAGGTTCTTGCTTGACAATAATTTCAAACAATTTGCGACAAGTCGGATAATGCCATGATTGCAAATGCAGTGAAAAAACAAATATATATTTTTTTTGTTGAATTATGAGGCTGATAATTATAACTAGTACTGAAAAATTGAATTAATAAAACCAATGAAATTGTGCTTGTACATGTGTGTGTGTATATAAAATATTACACCTTTTTTTTCCTTTATGGTTTTAATTATAAAAGTTTTATTATTTGGCAATATATGACTCATGAACAATATGTATGGCTTAACCATTTGTAATTTTTTTCCCAATTCAGTAACTTTTTGTCAGTTAGTTGGACAAGTTGTAATCCGTTTTTGATTCCCGAAGACAGAAAATTTATTTGTTTGAAATTTATAGGGTAGAATTGGCTTTATTTTCTTTCTACGAAAATTACTTGCACTCAAAATTGAGTAAATTTTTGTTGTTGCTTCGAAAATATCCAATCCAAAAAGGAAAAAAAAAAACTCATATCAGTTTAAAACTCATAATATTCAGCACGATTAAACATGATATTTGCATAGAATTACACGTGAAGAGGAGAATGATTACCCAAAGTGAGAACAGATTAGTGTGGCAAAACAGAAAAAAATCTGAATTGAGTACATATATAAGGCATTAAACCATCTGCATTCTATATATATATATAAGATGTTTCTTCTTTTGGGAAGCTTAAAAGCAACCCACGAAAAAAAAAAACAAAGGGACTGTTTAAAAGACCAAAAAAGAGAAAAAAAAAGGAGGAAACTTAGAACTATAAAACAAAATGGAAGTTCCATATATATAAATCCTAACCTTGCCATGATTTTTGAGGCTGATGACAGTGTTGCTGATCATGAGAAGTGTTGACACAATTGCCAAGACCAGTCAAGTTGAATATGTCACTATGAGAAAGAGGCCTAAGACCCAAGAAATCTCTAGTCAAACCTTCATTTCCACCCCCACCACCACCATTATTACCACCAAGTTTCTTTG
Organism: Kandelia obovata; assembly: GCA_021464305.1. NCBI lineage: Eukaryota > Viridiplantae > Streptophyta > Magnoliopsida > Malpighiales > Rhizophoraceae > Kandelia > Kandelia obovata. The sequence continues at coordinate 9,454,790 of CM038481.1, forward strand.
GATTCAAAACCCCACCAACAGAGAATGCATCCTTAAATGGTGTCCCTTCAAACCCAGAAGCAGCAGAAGACAAGGAATTCACCATGTCTTGAAGTAGAGCACTTGAAGATGATACTACATTGTGTGTATCAGTATCAGTTTTATTCCCTAATGGGGCCAAGCCATGTACAAATAATGGCCCACCACCCTGACTTGACAGGTCTTCACGTGAGGAAAAATTCGGACAAAAACCAGCTGTGTTTGCATACCTGGCAGAAGAATCATCATCAGCAGCAGCAGCAGACACGTGAGCTTCTTGTTGTTCTCGTTGTTGGTGTTGGTGGTGGGGTCTCATTAAGGCAGCAGCAGTTGTATTAGATTCGCTGCTGATGGTTGCACCCATTTGAGCTGCTTTCTGCAGCAATGCAGTGGCTGACATGTGTGGTGGTGCTGCTGCTGCAGAATGGTAGTGTTGTAGAGTGGGGCCAAGACTAGGGTTAGGGTTTGGACCCCAATCTCGGTGGGTATGCGTGAAATCTTGACCAAACCTTGTTGTTGACAGGATGGATGATGATGAGGAGGAGGAGGAGGAGAGATCAATGGGTGCATGTTGTTGTTGGTTTGATGGGCCAGGACCAAGACCAGGACCTCCCGCTGCTGCCGCTGCTGTCCCTGGGCCTGTTGGTGGGCAAGCCAGCCATGGTGGCAACTCTGGCCTTAGTGTACCAAAACTTTGTTGCTCTGCCTTGAGTGAAAATGCATGTAGATCTTGAGCATTGAATTGGGGTATTTGGAGATTGACGTGAGGATTTGAAGAGGATAGGATTGGGTTTGGTGCTCCTGTTATGGGTCTTGCACTGTCCTCTGTTAAAGCATCACAGAAGGCTCTGTGGGTGATGAAACTATCCCTCCTGAAAATAATAATAATAATAATAAATAAAACAATAAAAAAAAAAACAAAAACTCACACACAAGAAAACAAAAGAAATTGTCCCAAAAAAAAAGAGAGAGCCTAATTATGACTAAAAATGCTCTATGTCTCTCTTGCATTTATTGTATTTTTCAAGCTAAGTAAGCATGGTAAAACCTAGTCACTGCAATTAAAAGTTGACATACTTAGCCATCCCAACCTTCTCTTTGCCTCGGTCTCTCTCTCTCTCTCCTTCTCCTTCTTACTCTCTTTGATTGAATTGGTTGTCAAAGTAGGAGAATTCTAGCTGCATACATTGCTATATAACTAGTAATTTATTTCATGCTTCAGATAAAGTATAATTCAAATACCTATGCATTCATGTCTGGGATTTTCAAGAGAATATGCATAGAATGCAAATTCTTTTTGCCTACTTTGTTAGCATCTTCCATAAATGAAATGGGACTAATGTTCTTGTGTAGATTTCCTAAAAATAATATATTGGGGTGGTTCTTTACCTTGAGAAAAGGGTTCCACATTCACATCTATGCTCCCTAGTGCCACAGGTCTTGGAGTGAGCTTTCCAGTCTGATTGAACAGCATACTTCTTTGAGCACTTTTCACATTTCCACTTCTTCTCACCATGCTTTCTGCAAAAGTGCTTCTTGATGCCTGTCAGGTCCCCTAGAGCCCTTGATGGATCATGGTGCACACAACTTGGTTCTGGGCACACATACGCTTTCTTCCTCGTTTCTTTGCTTGTTCTTTGCTTTAGCTTCCATGGCAGGTTGTGCCCCCTTCTGTGAAGCTGAAGATTCTGGTCCCTTTGGAATCCCTTGTTACAGATCTCACACACAAATCTGTTTGTTGCCAGTAGTGCCTTGGGTGATAAAGCTATCACTTCTGCATCTGGATCTGATACAAAAAAAAAAAAAAAAAACACCCCAAAAACAAGATAAGAGAAAAAGGATGTCAACTTTCAAAAAATTTAGAGAAAAAAAAAACAAAAAACGAAGGCCAACATAATAAACTAGATAGATTTTGAAACCTGGGTTTCCAGGTTGATTTCTCTTCTTCTTCACAGCTTGAGTTTGAGCTTGAGATGCAAGATATTGTTGACGATAGTTGATGGCAGTTTCATTTTTGTTTCCTGAAGAACCATTTGCTTCACCAGAAGCCCAAGTCAAGTTGGACATGTTTTCCTCTGGTTGTTGCAGTTGTGGCTGATGAAACATCAATCCTTTTATACTCTTCTTCCTAGACAAGAAGTTCTACAAATCCCAAAGTCTGCATCTTGGGGCGCAGACCTTTGGCTTTGATATATGATGTGTAAGAGAACAAGTCAATTGTATGTATGTATGTATGTATATACACTGCTATAAAGATCTAAAGGCAACCTACTAAAAAACCCAAAAACAAAGAAAAGCTGAAAGCTAGAAACTGATTTCTCTGAAATATTTGGCCTTTGAACCTTAATAACCCTTTAGTTCAGATGGTTTCTTCTTTGTCTTGCTTCAAGATAAGAGACAAAATTTGGTTTTTTAATAGCTCAAAAAAAAAAAAAGGATAATGATAGAAAGCCAAAAAAAAAAAAGAGGTAAGTGCCCAGATCCTCATAAAAAACTTATGATAAACCTTAGTTTCCTTCCTATTACCCAAAAAAATTCCAACCATAAGAAGAGAGAGAGAAAGGGGGATAGAGAGAGAGAGAGAGAGAGAGAGGTGTAGATGAGAATTGAAGAGCGATGCAAAACAAAATGCCAGAAAACCAAAAGGGAAACCTACAGGGGGCTGAACTCTGACGTTGCACTTTCTGTCTTTTCTTTTGTTTTCTCTTCCTTGCATACCCCCAGAAAAATCTCTCCTTTTTCCCTGTTGTCTGCTTGCTTTTTTCTTTTCAAGCAAGTTTATTTTAAATTCTCTGGTAAAATTTTATCCCTTTTTTAAACAAAAACCCACCTTTCCTTTCTCTCATAAAGTCACGAAAGATAAAAGCCAATCCATGTTAAAAGATGGCATCACTTTGCATACACTTACAGAATGAGAGAGAGAGAGAGAGAGAGAGAGAGGTCGTTATGTATATTTCTACATCATGGTTCGAACATTCCCAGATTACTAGATTTACAGTGACATGATTGATTCATTGATTAATTTCTAACAGCACGGCTAAAAAGCTGATCTGCTATTATAACATGCTTATTTTTTCGATTTGAAAATGTTATGTTTAGATTAAATGGGTTCTTGCATATTGTATTATTATAATATTATTGATTAGAATTTTAATACATAATTACATTTAATTTTAAAAATCAAAATTGTTCATCATCAAATAATTATATTAGTATAATGTAATGGATCAAATTAACTGTACTTATATAATAAATTAATTTTTTCTTTCTTTTTTTTTTTTTCAATTTGGGTTACATATTTTATCCTATAAATATATTTCATACTCTGCTACGTGATATATACCAATACAACAAGGCAGCAAAAATTTATGACAATTTTGCATGGCTCAACAAATAAAAAGATATGGCATTGACAGTTCTACTAGGATGCCTAGCTTCACCATCTCCTCCCCTCATCATGATTGTGTTGTTTACATAATTACATCATCAATCAGTGAATCAATAATTTCTGCTAGCTGGTGCCATTGTTGATGATGTGAATGATATAATGATTACAGGCACTGACTAAAATTCATGCAAGATCATGAGACAACAGCCATAAAGATGCATCATACAACACAAACAATAGTTGACTTCATTGTCACGCAGGTATAGTGACAATACATACAAATGATCCCTTAGCAGAATTTGACCCCATAAGTATGGCACCCAGTTCATCGCTGCAAGGACTACCATTGGGTTTAGTTTTCTTGACTTTATTTATATCTAATCATTGACTGTCCATTGAATCAACAAATATTTTTTTTTTAAAAAAAAAAGGAAAAAAAAAAAGCTTTCTATTTACTGAGGTAGCTGTGATACAGTGGAGTGTGTACAAAAGCAAACTTTTGTTCAGAACCTGGACGAGCACATCTATATAGTGCCTTTGGATTGTACATTTTGTAGTGTAGCACTTGGAAGAATTACGCGGAACAAGTGTCATCAACAATGACAAAAATAAAATATATATATATATATATATATTTCTATAAATTTTGAGCTGGTGGCAATATTTCACCATATGCACACTTGCCTGTGTAGGGCTATATTGTCTTTCTGTTTATTCATATTCTTTATGAATAGATATAGTTGTTTCCAACCACCTATGCTTAGCTTAGTAATAAAGGTAAACTTAAAATTATATTAATTAAACACATAATTTTATGTGTGAATTTTTTTTAAGTATATTTTATACTTTAAATGAGACTTATGGTAACAAGACTATCCTATCCTAATAATGTAGTGTTTGTTTGGTAGAGGTTACTCAAAAAATAAATATGTATATATCCTAATAATTTTGTTCACTTATGCAATAAAAAAAATTAAAAAAAGATCAAAAATACCATTTCATAAAATGATTTAATAATAAAGAAGTCATCTATTGTCACATCAAATATTTTAGATTTGATTATTTATTAAGATATTTAGTAGAATTAAATGTGTCAAAATATATGGGTTAATAGAAGACCGAATGAATCTATGGGTTGATAGAAAGAGAATTCTTTGCATACAAAGAAGTCAACATATATAGGTAGGTCCTCCGAATGCATTTAACTTGTTATAATTCAATTAGTTGAACTTTGAAATTAAATTATTTATTTATAACATTTGATTACAAGAATAGCATTTATCATTCATCCGCATTACATAGAAGACATTCACTAAAGTTAAAAATAATATAAAAATAAAATCTTATTGAATACATTCAATATGATAGGAAATACATATAATATGAGGCGGCTGCATGATTGAGTGCGACTAGAGTTCACTTGAATGTTAGGTGAGGAATTGCCTATGAGAAGTTCTAATGGGTAAAGGCAAACTTGAGATAATGTGTGTTAGGCACAAGAACTTACATTTGAATCCATTTTGAATATATTAATTATGTGAAGCAATTGAGAATTGCGATGGCAATTGAAGTGCTTTTGCTAGTAATTTATTTAGGTTTTGTCTGAAAAGAAGTGGTTGTCATCAAGAAACAAAAGATGATCACTCTTCCTTATTTTCATATTTTATGTCTCTATCACAGATATTCATCCATCTCAACATTTCTGTTTCATGAAATCCACCAAAAATAGGCCTTGATCTATGCTTATTGAGGGAGGAGGGTGTGATTAATTCACTGGTTGTCTTTCATTGTTTGTGGAATAATTAGTGTTGAATTCCTGGTCGAATTGAAAAAAAATAATAATAATAATAATAATTCTCCTTTGTATCTTATTTATGAAAGATTTTTTATTTTTAGTTCAAGTACATAACCAAATCCCTAATGAAATGAAATTATGAAAAATCAACTTTCAGTTCCCATCAAATAATCATCACATTAGGGTTTTTTTTTTAAATAATAATAATAATAAACACGATACAATTTCATAATTTAGACTTTTGGTCATATAAGTGAATCACGTTCATCTTCAAAAATTTTTTATTAATTGCAGTTGATCACGAACACTGTTTTTTGATAAAAGAAGAAATAAAATTACTAGAAAATTTTTTTATTATTATGTACATTTGATCATTAAAAACATGCATTCAATCACTTAGAAAGTGCATTTGTCTTCAATTTTTTTTTTTTAGGTAATAAATAGACATTCAATCAAATTCCAAATAATGCTATGGTATCATACGCCCCCCCCTCCCCCCAATAATTTGCCTTCAGACAAAAGAGGTTCCCTTGAGTTCACGAGTCGGCAACTGGTAGGGTCCCACACGTAAAACTGATTAAGAATGAATTGGGCCCACAATTAACAATGTCAAAATTAAGGAAAATTTTCCTCCAAAGTCTAAAGAGTTTTATTAAGACGCACATAAAATGAAAATAACATAAAACAATTTTATTATTTAAAGCTTTTCACATTTTGCAAGTCAAGTATCTCTTATGTATTGTTCAAAAAATGTTTGGAACTTTGCCCTATACCAAGTGATGACAAGGATAGATTTTATTTTATTTTTTATAAAAAAAAAACAGTTGAATTTACATGAAATTTTCTTTTTTAACCTATTTTAATGTCGACCATACGGTTCAAAATGAATAGTTAATTAATACTAAATAATATGATTCATTGATTGATGACTTCATGGAAATTTTTCACATTTGCAAGTCAAGTATTTGGAAGGAAGTTGACAAGATTTAATTATGGAAATCCACGTGGAAATATAAATTATCAGATAAATTTATTTGGTTCTCAATATACAATATTGCTCAAACTTTTACATTAACTAATGAAAATAATAATAATAATATGGAACCATCATATTCATCACACCATTTGTGGGTCCTAGTATGTCGTGAGCACCCAGTAATAACACCAGAATACACATAAAAAATAAAAAATAAAAAACACAAAGATTCCAATGAACCAATCACAATAGTTGATTGTGAAGCTTTCCCAACTTTAGAGTAGGAAAAATACGTGTTAACCCTATCTTTCCTATATTTGAAGGATCAATGCCATGTTGCCAACCTTAGAAGCCCCCTAGCAATCCTAACCCAACTTGGATCAATGCCACACGTAGTCCAAGAAAACCCCCTTACTTGGAAAATTTCCTGAACATTTGCATTTGCAAACGTAAGTCAACTTGATGCTTTATGACGTAAATTAACGTTATATTATTATAATCCTTAGATATGCATTAATCATTAATTGTAACAATATATATATATATATATATATATAATAAAAATAAAAATAAAAAATTGAAGATATACAACTAACTATTATGCTGGAACAATGCATAAGTTAGTATTTAGAACTTACAAGATATACAACCAAAGGTCAGAGGCATGTATTGCTTATCTTCGACAGTAATGAGATATGATCTTGAGACTGTGCGCCTAACTCACGTATTTAAATTTGATTCCCCCATCACTTGAACCAATCCGGTGGAGGCTGGTTTCCACTCTTACTTCGATCAAATGGGAACAAAAGAAATTTCTCCATTTCCTCCCAACAATGCAAAAGGGTCATATATAGCATTTCTAAAAGTTCCAAACCATCTCGCCAGAATATCACAATAAATTAATTGGGCAATTGCTGGATGCAACATTGATTATTGATAGGGCAACTAACGATTTTAACTGCTCATCAAAACACAGTAAAACGTAGAGCCGTCAATGTTGCCTTCATATTTCTACTCTGGCACATAACTACCAAGGGTTTTGTGCCTTGGAAGCAATTTATCATGGTATTGGTTATCCAGTAAAAAAAGCACGATTTTTGAGGTAATTGTAATGTTACTTCGTTGCAACTTTAAAATTATAAGCTCAAATTCATATTAAAAAACTTAGTAATAAAATTACGTATATCTAACTTCTTTTGGATTTCATAATTAGACAGTCAAAATGAACTTAGTATGGTATGCATAAAAAATCTGTTCAATAGAATTCTGCCCACTGGTGGGAAGGTAATGCAGAGGTGAGGAAATGGGTGGTTTTCGGTTGAGACCCAAATCATTTTTGTTGGGCAACTTTTTCGCAGCCAGTTCGGAGATCACTGATTATATGTGTCTTCTTATTGTGCGTGCTTGGGCCCATGGAGAAACAGATGGCCTCAAGCTCATACGTTGCTTCGGTGCTGGAGCTTAAAGTTTCTTGGACCTTGCTCAAGATTGAACCTACTAGTCAGGCTTGGGCCCCCTTATCAGTATATATACAGGTTTTGTGAGACTTGCCTGCAAGTGTGTGTTTAATCTCCTGTAATGTTTAGACTCTTGCATCTGACTTTGATTTCTTCATTTTTTTTGTTTCAACTCATTATCCATGGACAAACTAATACAAGCAAAAGGGTTTTTCTTTTCTTTTCTTTTCTTCTTCTTCTTCTTTTTTTCCCCTTTTGAACCTCAAACTAATGATCCATTATATTATATTCAAATTTGACCAACTAAGTACTTTTAAATTTAACTTATTTTTTAAGAATTTTAATTTTTCTTTTTATTTTTTTTTAAGAGATAGAGAGAATACGATTAATAAGTTATATTTTTTATTAAAAATTTCACATCCAAGAAAAAGAAAAATTATATATATTTATCCATGAGTTATATATAACCAACAAAGAAAAGGAAGTAATAATTACAATTTTCAATTTAAAGGTGTCTCAATCTCATCCCAAGTGTGAAAGAAAAAATGATAGCAAAATTTCGCAAGGAAGTCAAGTATCTTCATTCCAACAATTAAGCTACGGATATTTCTTTTTTACTTTAAGGACATGCAATTTTAAAGACCAACTTGTCTAAATTTAAAGACTGAGTTGTGATATGGTGCCTGCAAAGATCTTCTAATATCAAAATTTAGTCGCTGTGTTGTGGAAGAATGACCATAATAAAAATAAAAATGCTGACTTTTGATTATCCATCTTTGACAGGGAACTATAAGATAAGAACTGAAGATCCTGTAGAAACAATTCGAGATGAGAACTTAATAGTTTTTATACACCTAATTAAAGTTCGATTCCCACATGCACGTCAACCCTTTTCTTTACAGAAAATAATAATAATAATAATTCAAAGTGGTAGGTGAGAGGCTCATGGTCAATAATATCTATATTTGAGGCGTGGAGGAAATACGTGTGTTCTTTAAGAAAAGAGATTGAGAAACATTCATCTACGCATTAACCCTTTCTTTACAGAGAAGAAAAATGACTCGGTAACACGTGAAAGTCATAGTCAGTATGTTAAATTGCAGAAGAGACGAAGTTCTCTACTTGAGAGAGATTGAATGGTAACGTTAATAAGTGATCTAGACTTAAGAGTGCACAAAACGGATGCTGTGGAGATTTCATTTGAAGCATTACAGCTCGACAAGGCAGAAAAAGCTGGACAAACGCACGCACAAATGCTATGCAGTCAAAAGGGTGCATCAAGTTAAAAAGGGCAGTTTAGTTTAGACCCTTTTGGGTTGCTAGTTTTGGCAGCAAGAGGCTCGGGAAGAGTTGAGATTGGACTTTTTAAGTAGTTTGTCTTGAAGCACATCTCAAAATCAACACCAGCCTTTTCTTGAGGACTTGAGATTCATTTTCTTCCACAGATTGATCACTCCAGAGGGGAGAGCTTTGCTGGAGAAGGAATGAATTGCATCACAGCAAATGTTTTATCCCACATAGGAGGCTACAGACGATGGTCCCCATTTGTATATGCTTTCAACAATGAAACTCATAAGTGTTACTATAACAAGATTGAGTGCTTGTTGTCACGGACTTGGCCTTGTACTCCCAACGACCCGTGCGGTACTAGCAATTTTCTTGACTTGAATGCTAGTTCAGCCTTCCCCGAGAGCTAGAATACTACTATCAGAGGATAGAAAGATGCACACAAAGAGATTTAGAGAACTTGGAGAATACTATATTATTTCAAGAAAAAGGCGAATACACTCTTACTTACTTGGATGCTTTCAAATGAAGTCCCTAAGGCTATATATAGTCATTCACTTTCTCAATGGATGGCTAGGATCCATTTGAATCCAACGGTTCCTATTCTTATTCTAGAGTATTCTAGCTAACTCTACTCTTTAACAGAAGATAAGGAAGCTATCTACAAAATTCTAGAGACTTCTACCTTATTCTAAGGTAAGCCTATTTAAATGGCTCAATTTTGGGCCAAATCACTCGGCCCGTGACATTATCCCCACTCAATCTGGCGACGCTCTCATCGCGTCCCTCCTGTATGCCTCGATCACATCAACATTGTTTCACAATGTTAGCTCGTATTCCCAACTTTCCTCGTTATCAGGCAACCCTTTCCATTTAACAAAATACTCGACATAACTCGGATGGGTGCCTCTTCTGGGAATGACGCGATGTGCCAATATCTCTTCCACGTCACGATCTGACATGGTTGTTATGGCTGTAGGTGCCCTCTTTGTTTTGCCCCGACTCGGCTCCTCTTTGTCAGGATGGTAAGGCTTTAGCAAACTCACGTGGAATACTGGATGCATCTCGAGATGTGACGGTAAGGTCAAGTGGTAAGCTAGTTTGCCAATCCTCTTCTCTATTGGGAAAGGTCCTTCGTAACGCCTTACCAGACCCTTATGTACCTTAGCAAACCTTCGGCTTTGATGGGGAAGGAGTTTCACCATCACCAAATCTCCTTCCTCAAACTCCAAGTGTCTCCTCTTGGCATCGACCCATTTCTTCATCCGTTTAGTAGCCTTAACCAAGTGTGCCCGTGCCATGTCGGACTTCTCATGCCAACCCTTGGCAAACTTGAATGCGGCAGGACTAGGCCCTTTGTAGCCAATTGCCAATGTGTGTGGGTTCATTGGTTGTAACTCCGTAGCAACTTCGAATGGACTAGCCCCAGTTGACTCGCTTCTTTGCAAATTGTATGAAAATTGGGCCATGTCAAGCAACTTAGTCCAATCGCTCTGGTTGGCACTTACATAATGCCTTAAGAATAGCTCCAACAAGGCCATTCCACGCCTCTACTGTTTGACCGTCCGTTTGAGGATGAAAGCTTGTGGAGAAATTAAGCTCCGATCCCATCAACTTGAATAGCTCCATCCAGAATCTTCCAGTGAAACGAGTGTCTCGATCACTAACAATCGTCTTCAGAATGCCCCAGTATTTCACCACGTACTTGAAAAATAGGCGTGCTGCATCTTCAGCTATAAACTTTGAGGGTACAGGGATGAACACCCCATACTTGCTAAAGCGGTCTACCACTACCATAATGTTGGTACATCCATCCGACTTCGGTAGACACGTGATGAAATCCATTGAAACACTCTCCCATGGCTTCTCTGGAATAGGTAGGGGCTCCAGCAATCCTGACGGTTGGTGTTGCTCCACCTTATCTTGTTGGCATACCAAACACGTCTTCACGTAGAGCTCAATGTCATCTCGCATTTGTGGCCAATAATATGCTCGCTCTACAAGTGCCAACGTACGACGTATGCCTGGATGTCCTGCCCATTTTGAGTCATGGCAATCCTTGATAATCGCTTTCCTCAATCCTTGCCACCTTGGCACATAAACTCTATTGCCTTTGGTAGTAAGCAATCCATCTTCAAGCCAAAATCGGCGTGTCTTCCCACTACTTGCCAATTCCCTCAAACTCTTGGCTTGTGGATCATGCTCCAATCCCTCCTTCATTTGTTCCACCAAAGGGAAGTTTGGACTTGTGATGGCAGCTAATTCGGCCTTCCTACTCAATGCATCAGCCACCAAATTATCCTTTTCTGGCTTATACTCCATCACAAAGTCAAATTCTGCCAAGAAAGCTTTCCACCTCACTTGCTTTGGCGTCAACTTCTTTTGATTGAGGAAGTAACTTGTGGCAATATTGTCTGTCTTCACCACAAACTTAGACCCCAACAAATAATGCCTCCAAGTTCGTAGGCAATGTACTACTGCAGTCATCTCCTTCTCTTGGACTGTATAACGACGCTCAGTTTCATTCAACTTGCGACTTTCATATGCGATGGGATGACCTTCCTGCATTAGAACGTCACCAATTGCAAAATCTGAAGTATCAGTTTGTACCTCATACGGTTTGGTGTGATCGGGAAGAGCCAACACTGGCTCACCAGCTACTGCTTGCTTGAGCACCTCAAATGCTCTCTGGCATCTATCATCCCAACTCCATGTTCTATTCTTCTTTAACAAATCAGTGAGTGAAGTTGCAACAGAGGAGTAACCCTTTATAAATCTTCTGTAATAGTTGACGAGGCCTAAGAAGGATCGTAACTCCATGTTCCCAATTATGGACGGCCTGCACCTTGGACTTGTCCATCAGTAGTTTGCCTCCGCCGACAATGTGCCCTAAGAATGTGACCCCTCGCTGAGCAAAGACACATTTCTCCTTCTTCACATATAATTCGTGTTCCTTTAGCATTTGGAAAACTTGTCGTAGATGTCTAATATGCTCGTCCAACGTCTTACTATAGACAACGATATCATCTAGATATACTACGACAAATTTATCCAAAAATGACTCGAAAACTCGATTCATAAGGGTGCAAAATGTGGCAGGGGCATTAGTTAGTCCAAATGGCATAACCAAGAACTCAAAGGAGTCATACCTCATAACGCAAGCGGTCTTTGGCTCATCTCCCTCTGCAATCCTCACTTGGTAGTACCCCGATCTCAAGTCCAGCTTTGTGAACCATCGCGCTTCACCTAGCTGATCGAACAAATCAGCTATTAAAGGAATGAGATACTTGTTCTTCACAGTTATTTTGTTGAGTGCTCGATAATCCACACACAACCGAAGCGACCCATCATGCTTCTTTTGGAAAAGCACATGTGCACCATATGGAGCTTTTGATGGTTGAATGTAACCCGCATCCAATAACTCCTTTAACTGTCTTCTGAGTTCCTCTAACTCAAGGGGTGCCATACGGTAAGGCACTGCAGCAGATGGTCTTGCATCTGGGACCATTTCTATCTTGTCGTCCACCTCCTGCTTAGGTGGGAGCTTCTTAGGTAATTCGGGAGGCATTACGTCCTTAAATTCCTTCAGGACATGAGAGACTCCCTCAGGTAGGTCATTTGATGGGAAAGTATCCTTTTCATCCTTCAAGGATACAAGAAAGGTGGGTTGCGACTTCTTTATGCCTTTGGAAAGTTGCATGGCCGAAATCTGCCTGGATTGCAGGCAAATCTCTCTTGCCAAAAGCACCATGCATGTGTTGCCTTCCTCCAAGATGCACATTGTATTGGGCACGGCTTTAACACGATCCATAAACTCCATACCAAGCACAATTGGATAATCATCCATTGGTACAATAGAAAAGTCTACAAGGCCACACCATTCACCCATACGTATCTCTATACCATGCGCAACGCCGAAGATCAACTTTGGCTCTAAATTTACTGCCTCGAGCCATCCTCGCTCCTTGTTATATTTGATGCCTAATTGCCTTGCTTCCTCTTCTTGAAAGAAGTTGTTAGAAGCTCCAGTATCCACTAAGGCTTTAACCACTTGGTTACTCACCTTTGTTTCCACATATAACCGTCCTTTCTTCTCAGCTTTAGGCACTTCGACCTTGGCTTTGATGGCGTTGAGGATTTGTAATGACCCCATCCTCGTCTCTTCGCGTTGTTTCTGTTCCTCCCTTTCTTCCACTATGGTCGAAAGCTTGGCTTTCTTTGGGCAATCTCTGGCCTTGTGCGGCCCGTCGCAAAAGTAACATTGAAGAGGAGGTCTATCGTTGCCTTGCCCCTCCTTGGTGTTCCTCCCTTCCTTAGGCCTATTAAACTTGGGAGAACGGCCTCTGTTCGAGGGACTCTCTCCCCCACTTTTTCGTTTACCGCCCTTGTCCTTAGGAGACTCGGACTTCTCAGACTTCTTAAACTCTATTAATGATTCGACAATGGAAATAGCGGTGGCGAGATCTTGAGCACCATGTCTTTGGATCTCTATCTTTACCCAATTTTGTAAGCCATCTTTGAATGCAAAGAATGCTTCCTTGTTGGGATAATCAGGAATTTTCAGCAACACTTCAGAGAATTCCTTCACATACTCTCGTATGCTCTCCTTCTGTTGAAGACGCCTTAGCTTTGCTCTCGCCTCTTCTTCTGCATTCTCTGGATAGAATTGCCGCTTGAGTTCTTTCTTGAACTCATCTCATGTGTTAATGATGCAAGTACCCCTTTCAATATCACTATACCTCCTTCTCCACCATACCATTGCGGTATCCATGAGGTATAGGGTAACACTATCAATCTTCTTGGTATCCTTCGTGATACCAAGTGCCTTTAAGTATTGTTCCAAGCTCCATAGAAAATTATCAACCTCCTTTGCGTTTCTTGACCCATTGTACGCCTTGGGTCTTGGGACATCCACTTTTGAAGAAGTTGCAACTATTGTTGGCAAGACAATGCTTCCACTTTGAGCAATGGCCTTTTTACAAAGGGTTAGCTCATTCTTGGTCTCCTTCAACTCGTTGGAGACTCTTTCGAGCTCTTCCTTCAACGTTCCAACCTCAGAATGGAGGGCCTCTTCCAAGGTCTTCACTTGGTCTAGACACCTTGATAGGGCCTGGTTTAAGGCACCTTGCAACTCCCCACGTAGCTCTTCACTCTCCTTCTTGAACTCGTCGATGCGTTGGTCTACTACCTCAAACTTCTCCTACCCGTCAGCCACCACAAGCTCAACTTTTGCGAGCCTGGCACTGGTGTCTTCCAAGACATCCTCGACCTTGATCTCCCTCTTTTTGGTTGCTTATTGGCTTCCTCAACCCCGTGGGTAATCTCATTGTGTGAACCAGACATCCTTTCATAGAGTGTACTTGCTACTTGTAGAAACCTGCTACTTGTAGAAACCAGACTCTGATACCACTTGTCACGGACTTGGCCTTGTACTCCCAACGACCCGTGCGACACTAGCAATTCCCTTGACTTGAATGCTAGTTCAGCTTTCCCCAAGAGCTAGAATACTACTATCAGAGGATAGAAAGATGCACACAAAGAGATTTAGAGAACTTGGAGAATACTATATTACTTCAAGAAGGCGAATACACTCTTACTTGCTTGGATGCTTTCAAATGAAGTCCCAAGGCTATATATAGTCATCCACCTTCTCAATGGATGGCTAGGATCCATTTGATCTAACGGTTCTTATTCTTATTCTAGAGTATTCTAGCTAACTCTACTCTTTACAAGAAGATAAGGAAGTTATCTACAAAATTTTAGAGACTTCTACCTTATTCTAAGGTAAGTCTCTTTAAATGGCTCAATTTTGGGCCAAATTACTCGGCCCGTGACATTGTGCTTGGAACATAAAGAAAGCTAATATCAACTGAAAACAGGAAGATAATTTTGGTTGATTTTGTGGTGATATTCAGCAAGAGTGTAATGAATGACAAATATTCTTGATGGATTATTTTTTAAATAAAAATATTAATTTGATCGTCTAATTTAAATTTTATCAAATTACACATAAAAAAATATAAATTTAACATATATTAAGTTTTTATTATATTATTGTAATTATAAATCGTATTTATAATTTTTATTATTCATTATACTTATTTTATAAAAAATTAAAAAAATATATATAATTAATGATTATATCAGTGTAAAGTGTAATCACAATTGCATTATTGCATAACGTTATTCTTTCTCATTTCGTCCGACAGGTCGGCAAAGGGAGAGATCTCGTTCTTCCGACATCCTGATAATAAACGGTTTTCGTTTGGGGAAGCTGGATCGACCGGATCTAGCAAAACTTCTCAAGAAAATTTGGAATTGTCAAATCTTAGGTTGCTGTTTTGCGTTCTGGTACGGGAACTTGAACGAGATTGGCATCTGGGTCTTGTAAAGTTTGAGGAAGATTGTCTGGATCGAGAGAGAGAGAGATGGACCTTCAGCTGAAGAGAGTTCAAGAAACGAGAATAAATGATTGCAAAAAGATTATTGGGTATCTAAATTTGGTCAATTTTGCAACTTTGGATGATAAAGAAGTCAGGGCATTGGCGATGATCAGAGAAATGAGTAATGGGATTGTTAGTGGACATGCCAAACTGGTAAAGATGCAAACTTTTGCATATGCGGTTCCATGGATTTGTTTCAGAAGTTGGTAGCAAATTTTCTTTTGGTGATTTTTGTTGATTTTTGCAGGCCACAGAAGGTGATGTTTCTCGGCTCTTGACGATTGGCGTAGAGCGAATGGTAAGCTTTCTTTGGGTGGCTCTATCTTTTGGACTGTTGCTGGAAATGATTACAATGACTTAGTTTTGAGTATTGGCCCATCATGCTTACTGTTTCTGGTTGTTAGATAGTTTTAATCTGTGTTTTTGAATTACAGAAACACTATATAAAAACAGAGCCCTTTTATAAATTTAGGCTTTCAGATCCTATTAGGTATGCTTGACAACTTTCAGCGGCAGCAGAAGTGCAGAACATGGGATGTTACAAAGTGCAAACAGGGTAGTTACATGATAAGCACTTCTAGTGTTTCAAATACCATGGTTGAGCAAGAATTGTGTTACTCGTCTCTATATCATGCTGGCACAGGTCATTTAGAGTTGTCTCGTAATCTAATAATTGTATGTATGTTTTACAATGGTCTTGTGATGATGACCATGACAAATTATGCAGGTTGGGGCATGCAGAAAAGTAGTTGATCAAATTGGTAGGGTAGACATTCAAGATTTGAATGATCATGAGAGACAAATATTGCTTGAGATATCAAAACTTGGGCAAGGGTTTATTCCAGAGAAAGATGTGCTTGCTATGAATCTAAGTGAGGACCTTGATAAGGAAGAGGAACTTGGGGAGGGATTGGTTGGTGAGGAAACACAGAATAAACCTTCAGAAGAAATGGACAATGACCAGGAACAAGTAGATGGCTGGCTTGGTGAGAATGTCACTATTGAAGATGGTTCAGTTGCAGATGAAGTTGCCTCTGAAAATTTTGCTATTGAAATGGAAGCTGATTGTGGCAACCTGGGTGGGAGAACTAGCAGTGAACAATTTTCAATGCAAGGGAATCAGGATGGTGGTAGGAAATTTTGTTCAAAAAAGAAAAAGGTGCGTAATTTTCTAACTTGGAAACATTTATTGCAAGATCAGCATAATTAGTCCAGCGTTTTCCGGATTATGCAAGATTTATCTCATCCTATTTCTTGATACTCTTGGGGAGAATGGGTGGAATTTTCCTTTTTTCAATTCCTCTTTCACTTTTTACTCCGATGTTCCCTCGGATTGATATTTTGTCTCAATGGAACTGTAGACCATAATGAATAATGGTCCTTCCGTCCAACAATTTTGTTCTCCTTCAATGAGCTTTGGAGCTGACTTTGCGGCTGTTGGGATTTCTAGTCCTCCTTCTTGGAATGTTATGCGGGTGGATGATGAAGGCAGCACACGACAGTTAGATCTTCCAAAGGTTTCACAGGTTGAGGGATTGCCTCTCCCTGCAGAATTAGAGGTGACAGCAAGTTCCATTTCTTGTTTAATTAGCTATTGTCCTTAAGTTTAGACCAAGCCAGATGTGTTTGGTTGCAGGAGCCTCACAAATCTAATTATGAGTACCTTTTTAATCTCATTGGGAGCTTGAAGAACGAAATTTTAAGGAAGGTGAGACAAGCTGATTTTTTTGGCTCATAGCTTTCAATTTTTTGAAATTGACTGAAGATTGTATTAGCAGGACAATCAGCTCAAGGATTATGAACGGAAGCATGATCAGGAAAGCTCTCTACTGCTGCAAGATGATCCCTTGGAACAAGTTCATTGTACATCTCCCGAGAATGAGACAGAAGAAGAGCACAGGTTGAGGCCTAGAGCCAAGAGAGTGCCTAAAATGTCCTGATCCTGGAACATGAGGTGAAGACTAGGTTTACATGCCTGAGGGCTTGGGGCTGGTGAAATTAAATGGCAGGCATCACAAGTAGTGCCCTTTGTGGCCTTTTTATCTTTTGGTTTTTCTGACTTGTATGTTTGATCTATCTGGTCATCGCAGATTATCTTGACCTCTTGTTTGTTTGTTTGTTTGTTCTTTTGAAAGGCAAAGCCTTGATGTAATTGTAAGGTTATTCTAATATGACCTGGAAGTGTCAGTAAGTTTGAATTGTAAAACAGTTTCTTTGCGAAATAAGAGTAAAGTTGAATATATTGTTTGCATTTATTACACTTTGGTGGTAGGAATGTTGGAGGGTATGCCCAAGGGGCTCAAAAAATCCTCTTGCATGTCCAAAGTGCAAGTTACCAACAAGAAGAGCCAAGAAAGGAAAGCAAACAATACGAGACTATGGTCATGTAGCACCAGAGAGTCCACTCCTTTGATGGTACTCACTAAATAGATGGCAAATTGAGGATTTCATTGCATTGGGCAAGATGTAGAAAGAAAAGATCCTAATCCCTCAGCATCAGGCGATGACTAAATGGTGCAGAAAATTGCATTATTGCGTTTCATTTAGGATATGTACAAGTTCTGTTACTGGCAGTTTGGGGGAACTTCCCAAAATCATTGCATTTTCCATCACATTTTGCTTGGGTTGTTACAATTTGGGGGACAAGTTTCCTATCAGTATGCAAAAATTAGTGGGAAGCCACATTTCCTTCAATTTCAAGACTATTTGCATGAATGGGGCCTTAATCAAAGGAAATGTCATATGAGCATAACACATTAATGGGGCTATACAATACAAAGTCCATTATGGTAGGCAACTAGCAACTGCCATTCAATAATAAACAAAGGCTCTACGTGACAAAAGTTCCTTATCAAGTCCATAATCAATATGAAAGACAGAAATGCATCCCACAAGCTTCCCTCTTGAAATACCTGAAAGTCAATACTTTTGGTTGTCAATTGGGTAAGAGTTTCTGTCCATGAGGTTTATTTCAACTACCTAACATTATCATTAATCAACATCCAAGTCCGTTTCTTTAATTACGGAAAAGAAGATTCTCCAACTTAGACCAAACTGTCAATTATGTTTTTCTTGGCTGAGCAGCGTAACTTAAGGCTTAGCTAAGTTTATTGAAGAAGTGAAAAATGTGTTAGGTCAAAAATGGTACTCTGTTAATTCCTTGAACACTGGCCAATGATTCATTGGTTAAAGTCCCAATTGGTTTTCAATCGTGTAGTTGCATGGCCAAATCGTGGTATGTTATGGTTAAACTTGTTTAAGATGAAAAGAAAAGGGCAAAAGAGAGAACAAAATTCTTTGCATTGTTGTAAAGATGTGATGATCAAAATTTTGTTCTTGGGCAAGGGTTAATCTTGGTTTAACAATAAACTTATTTCGTTGCAACCAAAGTTCATACATTCGAGTCAACTTTACATCTAATCCATCCTCATACTATATACAATGTGAAATCTTGCACACTAAGATACCATCTTTAGACGTAATTCAACATTTCCCTGTTAAATACAATAATTTATATTTGCACAAACATACTACTGTAAAAAAAAAGATTGGTTTTTTCTCCCCAACTTACCTGCTCGTTTTGTTTTATGAAAATGGTCAAACCCATTATCACAGAAGTAGTAATCATGAAACTTTTGTAAGATTATTGTCGACTTCCATGTAGTGAATGACATTATTGAAGACTTTGTGATATAAGAGCATTATGTGATCGGTGGACACTACTAATTTCTATATCTCCAAAAAATATTAGATTTTAAATTATATAAGCGTTAACAGTGCACACTTAAAAAGTATTTTTTGAAAAAAAGGTAATGATCTATGACTTTATTTCAATATAGATTCTCAATTTATTATGAAATATTAATTAAAAAATAATAATAAAAAAAATCATTTCTAGTTCAAGTTTCTAAGTGATAAAGTAGCCAGATTAATCACAAAAAAGATGGAAGGCTTCTATATTTATTAAAATCTAACATTTTGAGGTGATTAATTATTGGCTATATGAAAAAAAAAAATAGTGAAAGATTGAGATTGATACCTTTTGTCCTTACTCAAATTTATATCAATTATTTGATATGATTAATTATAACACAACAATATCAACATGATAACAATACTTATTTATTAATTTTCAGTCTACTTGTTTGATTGGAGGGAGACAAATAAAATTCCCAGAAAATGCCATCCACTATCAAACAAAATTCTACTAATGAATGTGGATATGGAAGAGGATGATTCCAGCTTATGATGAACTTGACTAAACTTTAATCACTGAATAAGAAATCTATACAAGTATTGTTATAAAATAGCTTGTCAATTTGTTTCTTCTAAATTAGTTGAATTATATTAAAAACGACAAAATCATTAAAAAATTTGGACTTAATTTGAAATTTAATTCAATATGACTTGTATTGATTTAAAAAATTGAATAACTTGTAATTCAAAATATTGAAAATTGAAATAGTCTAAAAATAGATTAACTTCAAATTTGATTAACCCAGATTCAATTAACTTAAAACTGAATTGATTAAAATTTGAAAAAAAAATCCAAAACCCAAATCTGAAAATTTGAAATTCCATGAACCCAAAAGACCCAAAACCAACCTGAGCCAAATCTCACCTGCTTGCCTATTTCCAAAGTCACAGGAAACATTGTACCCCTTTTGCACCACAAACCAGTAGCATAGTTGCACATCAATAAGTTTTAATGCATGCCAACATCTGAGATATTGGCATGTGGTACATTTAAAACATCTTTGGTGCTTTTTGGTCCCAACAATAAAGTCTGCGAACCATCACACCAAAAAAAATTACAAAAGAGATAGAGAACAAGCCTAAAAAAAAAAAAAAAAACCTGTCAACTAGTAGCATACTATCACTAGTTATGCAGATAAATGATCAATTGCAAATTTGATTAAAATAAAATCATCTTATCTTATCGTTATATTAATGCTTATTTTTCTTGTGATGACAAATTCAAACTCATCAAGACATATAAATTGGATAAGACCAATTAGCAATATGGTTTAGAGAGAGATACTGAAGTTATGAATGAAAGTTAAAGAAAATATCACATGAAATTATTTTTTCGTGGAGACAGTTAGTAGAGGAAAATATCCAATTAAGTGGACATAAAATCAATAAATTCAAGTAAATATAATATAAAATATTAATATATTATAAAATAATAAATATATAATAAAAAATTAATTGTGTTCGTAAATTATATATATATATTAAAAACTTAAAAAAAACTGTCCCACGTTACCATGTTTTTTATTTTCAATCTTGTAGACAAGACAGGCAGACACCTTCCTTGAAGCACACAAGCACGAACTGTTGGTTTTTACCTCCACAGCCTCCTCTTTCATCCTCCATTAAATAATGTTCTTCAATCAAGCATTTACACTTGCCCTCATTGAAATCTCTTCTCTCCTCCCTCTCTGTCTTTCTCTCTCTGTCCTTCACACGCACACAAATAAGAAATAACCCCGTTAGACCCGGTCTATCCATCTGTTTCCCTTTTCATTCTCAGCTCTTTACTCTCTCTCTTTCTTCTCTGGGTTTGGATTCTTCTACGCAACCCTTCCTATCTCTGTTTATCTGTGTGTGTTTGAGCGTAAAGTTGCAATCTTTGGTTATTGAGAAATGACTTTTGTGAAGAAGAACAACTTATTGCCTCAAGAACTGGTGTCCAATCTCCAGCAAGTGTTGCTTAGTAGGAAGGGAGATGGAGAAGAAGGAGACCCGTCAAATGAACCACATGATAAATCAAAAGAGCCATCTACTTCTTCTACATCTGTGGAAAATTCAGAAGAGGATGATTCCAAGCCTATTGTTTTGGTCACAAATGGTGATGGGATTGAATCCCCTGGTCTTGTTTTTCTCGTTGAAGCCTTGGTCCGTGAGGGGCTCTATAATGTCCATGTTTGCGCACCTCAATCGTGGGTTTCTTTGTTTTCCTATCACTTTTATGTTATTTTTGTTCTTTCCGTTGAATTCTAGTCTTCATCAACTTATTCGGGTATCTTTTTTTTTTTTTTAGTTAAAAGATATCCTTTGTTATTGTGTCTGATTTTGAACATCATTGTGATCTAGTTTGTGTTTTGTAGTCTGCTTTCTTATGTGTTGTGTCAATTATGTTGCCTTGATGTGGTAAATTATAAATTTTCAAATATGGATATCAATATCAGGATATGTGTGTTCTCTTTTTGTTCTATAGTCACATCGGCATTTTGTTGCTGCCATATGGCTCCTTCAGGCCACCATCACTATTTTCCCGCATTTTGGTTTTTGATTTTATGTAAACATTTTGTGAGTTTGTAGTTTGTAAATTGGTTGGTCTATGGATACGTGTGTGCTCATTTGTACCATATAGGATCAACATATTGTTGCTTCCATGCCACATGGCTCCTGTCAGTCACCCTCTCTTTTCCCCTCATTTTGGTTTTTGATATTATGGAAACATTTTGTGATTTGTGAATTGGTTGGTTTAGGGACAAATCAGTGGCCAGCCATTCCTTGACTCCACGAGAAACAGTTGCTGCAACTTCTGCTGTTATTAATGGTGCCACAGCTTATGAAATTTCTGGTATAATCACATTTTATTCATTCATATCTTGTATTATCTGGTCCATTATGTGCAAGATTTCTGTTGATTTGGATACTGATTTATTATCATCTTTTTTAGCTGATCTCTCTAGGATATTAGGTGTCTAAATATGCGCCAGTAAACCTATTTGGAATCTGAGGTTTCTTAATGCATACCCCTTATGATTTATGATTGCAAAATTGCATGGACATGATATTGCTTTTGAGTTAGCCATTTCTGTTTGTTGGGATGCAATTAAAATTACACACTGGCTAGTTTTTGGTTATTAATTTGAGTTTTTTCATGCTGTCTGCTGAATCTAATGAATGTAACACCTTGCTTATTTACTTATAGTAGTAGCCTTTGTCATGGAATCTGTTTCTCAGGGACTCCAGTGGATTGTGTCTCATTAGCATTATCTGGAGCATTGTTTTCTTGGTCAAAGCCTTTGCTGGTTAGCATATATGTGTTTTTATCTATGATATACACGTAGCTTATGTTATTCATTTGTTTCTTGAGAACTATTCTTGGATCGATTTGATTTCAGGTAATTAGTGGAATTAACAGGGGATCAAGCTGTGGTCATCACATGTAAGTGCTCCGTCCATGTCGTACATTGTTTCAATTGTATCTTTTTTTTTTTTAATTTCCCATGATATGTTACTTTGGAATTGAGAATTAGGAAAATTATTGAACATAATTTAATTGTTGAATTTTCATTTTGGGTGATAATAGTTGACTGTAAATGTTGAAAATCCAACAGGCTGTACTCAGGCGTTGTTGCTGGAGCCAGAGAGGCATTAATTTTTGGTGTCCCATCTATGTCAATATCACTGAACTGGTGAGTTGATGATCTCTTGCAAATGGTTTTCTCTTTGATATTGCTTATAAGTAATTCATTGGAATTATTATCTATTATAGGAAGAAGGATGAAAGCCAAGAAAGTGATTTTAAGGATGCAGTTGCTGTCTCTTTACCATTAATAAATGCTGCTATCAGAGATATAGAGAAGGGCTCTTTCCCAAAGAGTTGCTCACTCAATATGGAAATCCCCACTTCACCATCTAAAAACAAGGTAATTGTTTCCATGCAATTCTCTGATAATATTGAATCGGAGCTGCTGATTATATGCTGCCAACATGCACCCCACTGGATATTGCTGTCACCTGAAGCTTAGTAGCTAAGCGTGTGAACTTCAATTCTAAACTGTGTTGGGAACTAAGATTGTAGTCTGGATTTTCACAATCACTAGAGTTCTCAGGGTGTTGTATGTGTTCCTAGACCATTAGCTAGGCTTGAAGTTTAAATTATATGTGTGCATCTTTAAACTCTGTTTTGCAGTAACTTGCACTGTATTAACTTACCAGTTAGCATTCATCAACACCATTTATTGATTGGCATTGAATAGTGATATGAAAAAAGAGGCCATCTTCCCTTTCTCCCTTTTTCTCTGACTCATTTAAATTCTCAGTTGGAGTAACTAAACAATATATATACCAACTTTAACTTTGGCAGGGCTTCAAGCTGACCAAGCAAAGTAGGTGGAGATCTCTACCCAGCTGGCAAGCCATTTCAGCTAACCGCCACCCTCATGCTGGACATTTCATGTCTAATCAGCAAAGCCTTGGCATGCAGCTTGCACAGCTTAGTCGAGATGCCTCTGCTGCTGTGAGTTACTCTTTTTTAGAATTATTCTATTGTTCTTTTCACTTGGTGCTTATTTTGAAAATAAATGCCATTGTGCATTTTTTCTAGGGTGCAGCCCGACGCTTGACTACCCAAAGGAAAAATGTAGAGATCGAATCAGTTGGGGTTGCTGGAAAATCTGACACCAACCGGGTGAAAAAGTATTTTCGCTTAGAGGTGAAAGTAACTGTTGACATTGTAGCACAGAAGAGCTCTAAAAATAGCTTTTGATTTTTGAATGTGGTTGGACTGCTTTCTCATGAATTTTATGTTCAGACTTTGTTCAATTCTAAAATTAAATGTGGATATGGAGCAGTCAGTGAGGTCTTTAAGCTTCTGGAGCTTCTTTTTGTATTTGTGTGAAACTTTTGTTGCATCATTCTCCTGCTTGTGTCTTTTGGGAATCTCTTAAAGATGAAATTTATGATGCTATTATGCTAAATCTAGGGCCATAGAACCTCTTAGGTCTGATATGTAACTGGATGTTATGGTTATAGGTGTGGTCTTTGTGATGTGTGCTTGCTTGATGTTATTTTTCCCCTTTTCCCAAGTTCACATGAACATATCATGCACATGTTTACTGCTTGATAAGGAACTTCATTTGTTCTGTGACATGATGAAGTGTTGGAATGAAAATAATTTCAGTTTTTGGACAAGGAGCTAGAAGATACTGATGAGGATCTGGACTTCAGGGCTCTTGAAGATGGATTTGTAAGTTATAACACTGAATTCCTTGGTTTTCCTTATGGAGTTCATAAAGGTGTTATCAGTTCAGATGTTCAGAAGGTTCATTTACCGAATGACCAATCCATGGAACCACGATTGTTACTTACATGCCATTTGAATTTTGAAGAGTGGGGACCATATGTGAGGGCCCTGTACTGGGGGCTATCATCATAAAAACAGTCGTAAGTGGGGCAGCCTAGTATTTTCATCTTTTGTTCAGAATCATCCATGCCATTTTATCCCCATTGTCCACTAATTGTTCCTAGGCAAGGACTTCCAAGTAAATATTCTCTGGACAAGTCGCCACAGGAACATCAACTCCTGGTTCTCTGTCAACTTGTGGTATCAAGTGATTAAGATCTTCCCAAAAAGCAGTGAAAGTCTGATGAACTTGGTTTTATATGCTATATTTATCAAAATTTGACTGTTCAAACAGGAAACTGCCACTGCATATTTGTTTTCAAAATGCTGCCGTCACATTCTGTCTCTTCATGGCTAAAACCAGTTGAATTGGTGGATATAATTCACTTTATTTTCGTTTTGAATGTCAGGTTGCGATAACTCCCCTATTGCTTTCTCTACATATTGAGTCAGACATTCATAAGGCGGCTTCAAATTGGATCACTTCTGCACTTAAAGGGGACCAATGAACACTATACATTCTCTGAGCAAGTATAACCAGTTTTTGTGCAGCAACTTGGTTAATTAGTCAGCAATTGGTTCATGCTTTTCTCTCTCTCTCTCTCCCTTTTCTTTGTTTTTGGTAAATTTTGTCATTTTCAATTTAATTTAATTTTTTTTTTTTGTCTTGTTTCAGCTTTTTGGTGGAGTTGGATTGCTTAGTTAGTTGTTTGGTATTATGTAGCAGTTGATAAATTTGTAATCTAGAACCAGGGTCTTATTTGTATGGCCCCGGCATTTCCTCTCATTGTTGTATTCTTTGTATTTGGATCTTCTATTTATTTTAAAGGCACTGCTTATAATTACTAACACTTATAAGAACAGGCACTATTTATAATTACTCAAAAGATAAAATTTATATAGTTGATTATAATTAAATTCAGAGTTAACGTTATATTGTTGTTTTTTTTTTTTTTTTATAGTTACTAATGGTGTTCCAGAACACAGAATTGGTAGATAAATTCCTTGTACGTCATTATTTTCGTTTCTTGTGTTATATATATAGATTGACTTGATGGTGTATTGTTTCTTTATTTTATTTTTTTACCCCCTTTGATGTTTCAAGCTCTGTGTTAACAACAATCAGATTTTAAATTTCAGAACCTTTTCTATTTTTTGAATTATTAAGAACCTCACAAGTGGCACAACACAAGCAGTTTTGTGTTTTTTTTTTTTTTTGGGTAATTTTATCTCATTCCATCCACTCAATTTGAATTTAAGACCTCCAAATTAGAATTACGAATAGGATACTTGTCAAGAGTGGTCACCACCGCCCCACATGACATGGGGCCTTCCTGTTAACGTTTGATAAACTTGTGAAATGAATTCCCATCTTTTCTTCTAATCGACTTTTGTTGAGTGACATTAAAGTTTGTCACTCTAAGAAATTTCGGAAGATCACTTGGAGTTACCTGAGTTGTCGCCTACTCACAAGGCTGGGGGGATAAGTCCAGCTTCAAATTTTAATCTTTCCATTCTCTCTCTCTCTCTATATATAGGCTAAAAAATATCCTTCCTAAAAGTCACAAAAAAAAAAAAAGAATTCTTAGGGTCATATTCTCAAACATGAAAAAGAAAACTCATTCTTCTATTTCCCTTTAATTCATTAATATGATTTATTAATAATTATTAATTATTATATATTACAAGATGAAACAATAATATGATTGTATATTTATAAAAATATGTCCAGTCACATATGTGAATTCAGAGGCTATGTAACCTATTTTTCTACCAAACTTATAGGTGGATTTCCCTACAATGTAGACTTGACATCTGAAGAGCAGGCAACTAGTGAGCTAGAGTTCTATTGGGGCTTGGCAGCCAATGTTGGCCAACCCATGAGGCTAAACGCATAGCACCATCCCTTCCATAGGGTGGAATTTTATGGTCCAAAAGCATCCTTCCCCTTCGTTGCAAACAATTGGATGTTACTTAACACCTACGGCTAGTTCAGTATATTTCATTCCTTGAAGAGTCAAAGTGTTTCTAAAGTTGACATCTTCGAAAATTTGTAGCCATTAGTGTAGAAAAATTAATGTCATTTCATCTTCCTTAAAGGCCTATAAGACTAACCATCAAAGTTTTGTTCATTCACAATTTTCTACTCTTACCCCAATTTCAATCTTTTTAAAGTGTTTATTCAATAAAACTCAAAACAACAAAGTTATAAGATCAAAAAATTTTCAAATTTGTATCTTTAAAATTAGGTTATTTCAATTTGTATTAAACAAGTTATAACTATTATATTGAGCAAGTATAAAACTATAATTCTTATTTAGTTTTATGACTAAATTTTTATGTGTGTAAGTAACTTTTCTGATCCTACTATTTGAATAGCCAAACTTAGACTACATCATTTGATATCGAAACTTTATAGGTTTGGACAATTTCTCTTAGACAAGCTAGACATTAAGGTGGCATAATCATTCTTTTGAACAAAATACACATACTTGTTGAAAATTTACATTATTATATATAATAACAAATTGATGATTTGATTTGAGAAGTTTAGTGTTTATGGGTTAAAGTAAACAATTCTCTATCTCGTTCCATAATCAGTGGATACAATGATAATTCTTTTTCTACTAAAAATGTTCAATATCTTTCTTAAAAAGAAATGCTTTATGTTGCATTCAAAGAACTTGAGAATCAAATTAGAAAGAGGAAATTAAGTTAGGTATTCTAGAATTTTCAAGTATTAATTCTAGTAATAAAATTGTTGATTGGCTAAAACTTATAAATGAAGTTTTTGAGAATAGGAATGTCCTAGAAGATTTTCAAGTTGACATCATCGCTATACACCTTTGAGGTAAAGCCATAACTTAGTGGTGACATGAGAAGTAAACTCACAAATCTGTTGGCAAAAAATGAAAGCCAAGATTCAAAAGTATTTTCTTCTTAAAGGTGATAAGAGAGAACTATACTAAAGGTACCAAAACTTAAGGCAAGGTATATGAACATTAGATAAATACACTAGTGAGTTCAATAAGTTGTTGATTAACAACAACATTTAAGATTTAGAAAAGGTGTTTGTGAACAAGTACTCAAATAGTTTCTAACATTATATCTAAGATGTTTTAAAAGTTTTTGATATTTGGAACTAAGGAAATGTATACCAACATGCTCTCAAAGTCAAATATTTTCATTTGAGGAGGCAACAACCCTTTACCTTACCAAACTAAGCAATTATGAATACAATTGGTCACACCAAAGTTATGAAAGCTATAACAAAACTAACTAGTATAAGTAAGCTTTTTACTTAGTCTAACATTTTCAAATAATCAATAGGTCAAAATTCTATGATCAATATATGTTTTTATTCCTATGAAAAGATAAGGCATTGTGCTAACAATTATTGAATTAATAAGAACTGACCAACCTACAAAGCTTTGTTAGTGGAAAATGAATATGCTAAGTATATAGAGGAACCATTTAAAGAAGAATTTAAGGAAGATGAAGTTGCTACAAAAGATGACTAATTAATCCATGGTGATTCCAATGAGCTTCTCATGATAAGAAAAAATTTTCTCATTCCAAAGATAATTCTAAAGATAAGTGGCTACAAACCAATAATTTTTTACTTAACCTGCACTTTTTTGAATAGGTATGTCAATTAATTATTGACTTTCATTGTTATGAAAATGTGATTTTTTAAATAACAGTAAACAAGTTAAAATTGGAATTAAAAGTGTACTACACACTTTATGAAATATCTTGGCTAAAGAAAGGTATTAAGATAATTATTTCCAAATGTTGCCTTGTTAAATTTTCCATTTTTTTTATTTATTTTGATAAGATATAGTGCGATGTTCTCCTTATAAATGCTAATCATATTATTCTTAGCCAACCTTGATAATTTAATAGAAGGATTATATATGATGGCTATTGTAATACTTACGTTTTTGTTTATAAAGGAAAGAAAATTACTTTGGTATTTAATAAGGAGCCTCTAAAGACTCTTATGAATAAAAATTTCTTATCCTTTGATTTGTACATAATGAAAGATGTAAAGGGTGTTATAAAAGGAGCTAATGTTATATATTTTTTACTTAACAAGATTAATATAGAAAATAAAATTACATTTCATATACCCCTATCTTTTGGAAAAGTTTAAGGATGTATTTTTATTAGACTTACCACATAGTCTTTTCTTCTATAAGAGACATTTAAGATCAAATTGACTTCATCTTTGATGCTTTATTACCTAATCTAGCTCATTATCAGATATGCCTAGTTGAACATGAAAAATTGTAGTGACAAGTTATATATCTCTCTAATAAGAGTTTTATAAAAGAGAATCTAAGTCTATGTGTTATACCAACTCTCATAGTGCTTAAGAAAAGTGACACTTGGAAAATGTGTATTAATAATAGGGTAATCAAAAAGATTATTATTAAGTATTAATTTCTTATCTCTCATATTGACGATCTCTTAGATCAATTTTTCAATGCATTCATATAAAGCTAAACTTAAAGAGTTGATATTATCAAATAAAATCAAACTTGGAGATGAATGAAAGATTGCATTCAAAACTAAGGATGAACTATTTAAGTGACTAATTATGTCATTTAGATTATCAAACGCATCATTCACATTCATAAGGTTTATGATTTAAGTTTTGAAGAAATTTCTTAAGAAGTTTATTTTAGTTTATTTTGATGATATTTTGATTTTCAATAAGTCTACTAATAAGCATTTGTAACACCTTCAAAAAATGTTACATGTGTTACGACAATAATAATTGTATACAATTCGTAACAAGTGCTATTTTATGGTAATCTTAGTTAATGTTGCTAAGATCAAGGCAATTTAAGAATATTCAATTCCAACAAATATGCATAAAGTTCAAAGCTTTCATGTTCTAGTATAATGGATGTCATTTCATCTTTCTTGGAGGCCTAAAAAAGCAACCATCGAAGTTCTGTTTATTCATAATTCTCCGCTTTCATGATTCCTTACTTTCACGCCAATTATAACCATTTTAAATAACTCCAAGAAAAACAAAAAGCTCAAAACAGTAAACTTATAAATCTAAAGGGTATTCCAACTTTCGATTTTGGAATTAGGTTATTTTAATCTGTATAAAGTAAATTACGTTCACGTTTTTGAACAATTATAGAATTGTAATTCTTATTCAATTTGGATTACATTACATTTTCATAAGTGAAAACCAAAGCAAATAACACAGGATTATTATTTGTAGTGGCAACGAAGCATTCTTGTTAGATAAATTGGCTTAAACCCTTCAGTTCCTTCTGCAACTGCACGATTTCATCGCAGAAATCCAGCAATATTGCAGTGCAACTGTGAAATTGATTAGAGATGCAAGTTGCAGCTCGAGTGACTGTGCACATTTTGCACATCCCTGGCTAACTTGAAGTGTGGACTGTTGACTATGATGCCTATGTAGGAGGGTTATGTAGTAGGATATGGTCTAATCACGTGGAGTGAAGCAAGACAAGACCCTTTCATTGCCCCTGATATTGAATCATTGCTCTAAAAGTTGGCGTAACATTTCTTCTTGTTCCTCAATTAATTTCATTTTACCAACTGCTATACGGCCATAGGCAAGGCAAGGTGACGCAAGAAGGCTTTTAGACAAGCTACAAAAAGTGTGTGATATTTGTTGCATATTTGTACTCATTTTAGGCATAACGATAATTAATAACAACAATTATAAATATATAATCATGAATATAATATTATTACAACACTCATGTTCTTCTCATATATTATAAAAAAAAACTCTGTTTATGTAAGAAAATTCTTTTACTGATATATATATATATATATATATATAATAAATTGTTTTCTCTAGCAATTAAATTAATATTGGTCATCAATTGATTCGTGCTTTTAGTGAATCTCATTTTCAGATTGAGAAATTCTAAGTTAAGGATTAATATTGTAATAAGAAATGCAATTAGACGGACCGTATCATTATTTATTAGGTTGAACATTCAAACATGAACTTTTCAACTACCAATTAAAAGAAGGAATGATCGCAAGCAAGTCAAAAATATTGAGCTTTTAGTCAAAAAGTTAGAGCTCAAGTTTCCAACAACTTTTATCTCAGCTATTTAAAGAAAAGTTAAAGCACTAAATTCCAAGCTTAAAAATATCTAATATATTTTCAATTTCCATTGAAACCCATGTTAAGTGAAAAATGTGCCATTTTTTTAATGTTAAATATGTGGTGAAGAGTCGAAGCTTAAGCTTCATAACAACTCCTTTCTTTTATTTATTACCTCAATCATTGATTCCAACACAGTGAGAGCATACTGAATTTGTGGGCCATAAAAAAAAATCAAAATTAACTGTGTCACGAAATTGTAGTTTCGAAAGAAGTGAAGAGTCAGTGGGAATTTATATAATATATTTAAATTTACTGATGTGGATACTAGTACGAAGGATTCATGTTAGAGTTAATAGTTTAAGTTGAATGATTTTTCGGTGTGGTATTAAAATTTTTATAATTAAAACATTAATTTCATTCTTTTAAGTGATTTGTGCCTAATAGCTTAAACTTAGTGAAAAGCTCTTGGATAGGAAATAGGAAATTGCATGTTGAAATCTTGAACTTGTGGCTACATACATGCATTTCCAAGTTTTTAATGGGAGAAAGAGAGCCAGCATCAACACAAGATCATGCACTTCACTAAGAAAATGAAAATAATATATGTTATCTTATTTCTGGAGGGGGATGACCCAAGATGCAAAAATATATATGACTTGGATGAAAGACAAGAAATAGGCTAAACACACATTTATGGAACCTCAGCAAACATTACTGACCACAGAACCTGAACTAGTAACATTTAGGATTTCCCCACAGTAGCTGAACCCAACATCAAATGTAATGGTTGAGGAAATAAATGCACTGCATATCAAAATGAATCCACCGACAATTCCTCTAAAGGTTTAAACTGATGTTTTAGGCATCCCAGCTGGAAAGAAGATCAGGGTAATTAGCAGCAAATTGACCACTTGATGAATAGGCTGATGACAATGGCATGACAGCAGCATCAACGTAGTCCTCCATCTGATTTTTCAGCACGTGAGGTTCATGTGAGCAAGGAACGGATGGAAGATATGGAAGTCTAGCAAGTGGGCCAAGCAGCACTGCCTCTTGTGATGAAGTTGAAGAAGAAGAAGAAGATGGCATTCCACTAGCATTTCCTTCAACTATCTCACACAGTTTTGGCATCATAGGCACCATAGCTTGGTGGTCATTATAAGGCATTGTTTTTATGCTTTGGTCAGCGACTTTATCTCCAATATAATGTGGACCTGCTGCTTCGTTGCTCAAGACTAAGTTTGGATCAATATGTTGCGGGAGATAAGGCCAGGACCATAAAGATGGGTTATTGGGTGGAGGTGGTAGAGGTTGTGGGATTGAAGTGGGTGGCAAATCGCACAAATCAACATTGTAATTGTCGGGAATTTGGTTGAACTTGAAGTCTTCATGATGACTCAAACTTTGTAGCACTGAATCTGAGGAGGTAAGGTAGAGCTGGTCTTGTTGATGAGCATTTAGAATGAGGTTAGGGTTTGCATTCAAGGAGAAGATAAATGCTTCCTCAGAACCTCCGTTGGAATTATGGAAATCAGTGAAGTTGGCTAAATTGGAAAGATGATCAGGAGAGATGAGCTTCTTCTTTGTGCTTGAATTCCAAAAGTTCTTCACTTCATTGTCAGTTCTTCCTGGTAAGTGCTTGGCTATCTGTGCCCACCTGTACTTTGAAAAACGAAAAATGCTTATATGCTTGAATGGGAAAGATATTTCTACTTAAAGATGATTACAATGTCTATCTGTGCCCCCACCTGCACTTTGAAACAAAAAAAAAAAAAAAAAAAAAGCACAAAAAATGCATATATACTTAAATGTGAAAGACATTTCTACTTAAAGATGATTACAATGTCAATGGCATCTAAATGGTCCAAAAAATGATGAATTGAATGAGAACAACTGAGATTTACCTCAAAAGGATTTCTCCTCACGAAAAAGGAAAAAAAAAAAAGAAAAAAAGAACAATACGGATGGAGAATATGATGATAGATAGACAATATAGGAATGATGTATATATACTTGTTGCCTAGAATGCCATGGAGTTCAATGATGAGTGCTGCTTCTTGGGGAGAGAAACTTCCGCGCTTCAGGTCAGGTCTGAGATAGTTTATCCATCTTAATCTACAGCTCTTTCCACATCTCTGCAAACCTGCAGAAAAGAATATAATAGGCAAGGAACAATGAAGAAGCAGAAGTACTGAGTGATCTTGTGAAATGAAATGTATATAAAATAGAGAGGACCATTCCTGAACAATCAGAAAATTGTGTACAATGTTGTACACTTTGTGTGTGTGTGGAGCAGAGAGGAGAGTCATAATGAGTGAGTACCTGCATGTTTTGGAACTGAGCTCCAGTAGCCATGGCCATAGGTGGATATGTAGTTGATGAGCTTCTCATCTTCCTCTGGCGACCACAGCCCTCTTTTCACTTTCATTTTGTTGCAGCATGAGTGATGCGCCATATCTCTCTCTCTCTCAAAGCTGTATGGCAGACTACAATCAGCTGCTATTGGGTATTGCTATTACAGTGAACAACAGCTAGAGAGAAACAGAAGTACAGAGAGAGAGAGAGAAGGGACGTTCGGAAGGATATTTTTGACAGATGGATGACACATTACATGCGAATTCTATATGCTATCTTTATATATTATGAAGAGAGCAGCAGACAGCAGTGTGAGTCGACTGACTTTTCATGGTGGTGGCCCAGTTTAGGGTTTGTGAACAAGGGCCTAAAGCTCTGCAGAATCATCTTGAAAAAAGCTGTATGGTGCTAGAGAATGAATCATTTGATGGGATCCCATATTTTGTGAACACGGAAAATAAAACATACGCAAACATCAACCTAAACACATAGAATTATAATTAACAATGGATCATTACAACCTCGTATTCTTCTAAAACATTACCTGGGAATGATGGCACGCACTGAACCGTACACGCGGGGGTCCGATCCTCATACCTTGAGAGGTTCCATCTTCGACTCATCGAAATTTAACTATGGGACAAAGTGACAATTTTATAGAACCCAAAGTAGTTTGTACCAGTTTTGTTTAGCTATACCATTACGTAGTCAACTAAATTTACTTCTTTTTTCTTCTTTATTTTTTTTTTCTCATGTGTGTGTATTATATATATACATAAGCAATGTCTAATGTTTGAAATTCTCATATTATCGTTATTTTTGTGATTTAAAAATTACACATCACAATAAAGCAAATTTATATTATACCGAAATTAATCTTTTAATATTAATCCTTTGATATCCATATGCATACTTTGATGTATATTGTTTTCACAAGTGACATATGATTCCCGTAAAAACCTTTTAAGGATGATAGTGAAATAAGTAAGAGAAATTGTTAAATTCGATGATTACTCTTTTTTCTTTTTTTCTTTTTTTTTTTTTAATCAATTTGACGATTGCAAGTACATTGAGAAGAGTATTCATGCTTTGCATTTGTAGTTACAGACTGCAATTTAATGTTTTATTTTAAAACATGATAATAAGAAATGATTGTTTACTTTATTTTGTATTAACTTATTGATTTATATTAAATATGTTTCAGTTTATGGATGAAAGTGCAAAAAGTTTGCAGGCTACAAATTCTTGAGGATTTTTTTGAGGAATGCAAGATACCTTAAAGTGATGATCCTGGGCACTGAAATTAGGTGCTTCATTTGTGTTGTAAAGAAAAGTGAAAAAGTGCCATTGGGCATTTGGACCCATCAAATGGCAGTTGGAATTTAAATGTACTTTTTAAAGGGAAAGAATCTAAGACAACATTTAATACAAATCAAAATTTGTCATTGGGCACTTGGACCCATCAAATATAATACAAACCATGGACTGCATGCAATTTTGCTGCAGATGATGACCCATCTTGTAGTTTGAAACCATGTGTGAAGATTATTCCTATTATAAAAGATGGTGTCAGTATCAGTATTAATTGAAAATAATTTTAAACCAGAAATTAGACAACCCTTTATTTACCAACTAATACACAAAAATTTTCTTATTTTTTTTTTCAATTTATAATTTTTTGTTAGGATACCCATTAAGTCATAGTCATATAATTAATGTAACTTTTCTTATTTATATATATTTGAAAGAAATAGTTAACGAATATTGAGGAACAACTTTTCATTGTCCACAAATTAAACTGAGAACTTAACTTCAGTCAAAAGTTACTGAAACTCTACTCTGGCAATTTGTACTATCTGTACATATCAATGTAACCATGAATTCCATTTTTCCTCTTTTGCCACTCAGTGACAGGATCATCAAGTTAAATCCTGGAGACAAAATGAGCATGAGAATGATTTTAAAGCTAAATCTTTTTTCTATAATAATGGGCAGGCAGCTAGAAAAAAAAAAAGAAAAGGTGAACTTATTTGCCTGCCCTTTTTGGGAGTCACCACATTAATGCTTCCATCCATTATTTATCATTAATACATTTCTCCTATTTCCTCTAAAAGGAAGTTTTAACTAATCACTAAAAGGGGGTCCTTGACATTGTGTGATGCTTTGGGTAATTTTCTTGTTTTCTTGCAATGAAAGTACTTTATATATCATCATGTACAAAACAAGCTAAATGAGTACAATATAATTTTACCATCTTTTTCCCTTTTTAAGCTAGAGGATGATTGATCATATATCATAGTTGGTAGGCAAACTCGTCATGGCCATCCTCGCAAGAAATATTCACCCTCAACCTTTTTCTTTTTCTTTTTGGTTTTTTTAAACAGCAATATTTTGTTAAACTCTTTACTGTGTCCAATCCGACCCACTAAACTCCTAAATATATATATATATATATGTATTCACCCTAATAATATTCCATCGAGTATGTTAAATGTTGGACAAGACCAGTGAAGCTACGAAACATGGTGTAAAATTGGGAATCTATAACAAAACGTTTATTCAGGATTTGAAATTCTGACAAGAACTAGAATCGTACCAATATTCTTTCTTTATGTCATGGCAAAACAACCAACATATCTTGTTTTAGATCTCCATTCAAAGATAATAGTTCTCAATGTTTGGTAAGTAAACAACCATAAATAGTAAAACCATTCCAAAATTTCGATTTCTTGATCTTTTCAAGATACAAGCATAAAATGGAGCTGACAGTGAGACTTTGTGCTGAGCAACCCCTTTTTGGACTAACATCTCTCATCCTCTGTCTACTTACACAACTGGTGAATGAAGACAGTAAACTTTCAATCATGTTGAAATTTTCTTGAATTAGTCAAATTGAAACCAAACCAAACTAACAGTTGACTCTCTGAGTATGGGGATGGTATTTTTTTGAAAAATTTTCAAGAAGGGATGAATACAATGCTTTATGAGATCAACATTTTCTAGATATTTCTTCTTGGGAAGTCACCTAGATTATGAATAATAAGCTGTGATGTCAACATTACAAAAGGCGGTGATTATAATAATTCAGATTGAAGATTGAAAGTTACATTATAGCTAACAATTAATTAAGGCTATTCAGACATTTTTCATACCAAGGCATGGCCAGAGCAAATCATCCAGCAATGGGAATCTATACAATTTAAGGGAGAGAATCACATGCCAACATTTTTTTCGTGCCAATGAACACGTTTAATGCCTGGGAATTGCGACATGCAATTAATAAAGTAAAGCTTTGCGTTATGATTAAAGAATATATTCTCGCCTATAAAGCGGTGGTTTTTTTCACCTTTTGTTCATCCGGGTGGTCTTGTCTACAGATGTATAATTGTAATTCAATGTCAATGTCTATGATAGGGCTGCCTTTATTTGATTCTTCATGATCATTAACGACAAGATATCTCAAGTGACCCAATTTGGCTATAGGTTGAGTTATATATATATATATATATATATATATATATATATATATATATATATATATATTATGGATCAACCCAATCAAACCTCATTGATGATTTGGAGTTTGATCAACACAATTCATATTTGCATCAGTGCTCTTATTTTTATATATAGAAAAATTATTTTTATAACTAAATCTTGTAATTTATATGTTGTAATAAAATAATTTTAACTGTTATACTAATACTCCTTCACTTCTTAAGGAAAAGTTATGTATGATTTATGTTCTTTAGTTCAATCTAAATGTAGAGGAGTGCTAAGTCTATGAGCCAATGACCAATTCAGCACTGGACCTTAAATCCTCCTTAGATTTTAAATACATATATAAAGGGGACTGGGCATTAAATTGCTTATAAATCTGCTGTAATTTTCATCTCCAGTTAAAAATAGACTTAAAGCAAGGCTTTGAGGGTATCCAAGAACATAGATTCCATTTTTATTCTTGCTTGTGAAAGAAAAAGTAAGAGTCAGTAATGCTTGTGATGGAAGAAATAAGACCAAATAAGATTCTTGATTTAATATAGCACCAGATTTTTAACTTTATTTGGTGAGCTATCAAAGGACACTATCCGTGGCTGATCTTTGTCTTTTTCCCTAGCTATGTAATGGCAGTACATGCAATTAGAATGGAAAGGACAAGCCTTCTTGATGCAACCATAAAGTTACTTTACTATGATCTCTAAATTACATATTCAAGTCATGGAAAGTCAAAAATTCGCATTAAGAAAATAGTCTCAGCCTAATATTAGATGTAGTTGTACTAGACTCTTACAAGATGAGAGTTTCGTACTCTCGGACGCTTCTCTTTTACAAGCCAAAATGGCTTTGGTAATTCAGTGTCATCTCTTTACAGAAGAATGGTTTTGGTTTGGAATTTTTTTTTTTTTTTTAAAAAAAAAAGAAAGAAAGAATGATTTTTGTATCGGTCATTTTCATTCAAAGTTTCGAAGGGGACATGTTTATGTTATTGGCTTTCCCGGCACAGATTGGACAGCATTATCGCCTTTATCTAATCAGAAGATGCCCTAAGGACCAAACAAAAAAAAAAAAAACAAGAACAGAAATTGATCAATTACTTCTACATAATTCTTCTCAAACAAAGCAATTTGATTGAACCAAAGTGATGACAGCTAAGGACACATGAAAACTTTGCAATTATTTGACCCTTTTGGTAC
Source organism: Kandelia obovata (assembly GCA_021464305.1). NCBI lineage: Eukaryota > Viridiplantae > Streptophyta > Magnoliopsida > Malpighiales > Rhizophoraceae > Kandelia > Kandelia obovata. Next base: position 9,492,466 of record CM038481.1, read on the forward strand.
AATAGGAAATACTTCTTTTTATTCTGATAAATTTTGGCAATTGCTTTCGATATTAATTATTAAAATTTTAGACAAAATTTTGAATTATTAATCACTCAAGGGCTCTAAAGTTATTGTAATGACTAAATAGATGTTCACACAGTTCCTTCAATCAGCTTATATAAATCTCTCTTTCTGTTATTAATTGAAAAAAAAAAAAAAAAAACCTCTCCATATAGTCCTGAAGATTATTAGCATGTGGAGGCTAGACGCTAGAGGTTTCGATGCAATTATAACCTACATAAATATTCTGGAATACTTGAAATCTCGAGCAAACCAAGTTTATATAATGTGGTAAATTAAACTACATTTAACATTAAATTTTGAAGCAGTAAGGATAGTCATTTTTTTAAAAAATTTAGAAAAGTAGATGATTTTCGTAACTTCATTATTTATTAATAATTTTTTGGTGAGGGCAGAACACAGGCTTGCAAAAAAAAATTTAGAGATAAAAAATTTTATTGATGTAACCATACCAAATAAGATAGGTAGAGTGTACAAAAAATTTGGATTCATTAAATTTGTTAATAGACTAAATGTGTTTGATATTGCAGAGGGGTTAGACAATGAGAGATTATTTGGGTACTGGTTAGGTGTTAAGATTCCTAACTATCTAATGCCCAAGATCAAGGTTAGAGCGTGGCAAACTCTTAATGGGTATCACTTGCCTTCCATAGTCATACAAAGAGTAGTAGACCAAAGGTATCTAGAAAATTATTTAAAAATATAACAGTGAATAGATTGGAGGGAGATTGTACTTGACTTAGTAGTAAGGGGGTTGTTTCAATCTCTAAAGTCAATCGACCGATAGTCATCTTATTTTACCATACGAAAGTTTTCGAAATTGAGTACCTTGGCCAAAGTATGGTCGAAATGATTTGCACCATAAAATTAATTAAATATTTGAAGGAACAATTATAAAGGAGTGACCATCAACTTTTCTATGTCATAATTATAAGGGACTCTAAGATCCTTCTCATATTTGGATCTAAGCAGGATATGATGGAAAAGATTGATGGTAGAGGAGAGTGGATCCAAAAGCTATTCTAGAGTATAATACTGTGTTTTAATGACAAAATGGGCTCTTATCGAAAGATTTGGGTACAGATCAAGGGGTTACCACTTCAGGAATGATCTAATGAATTCCTCTTATATTTAGCAGTAAGATGAGGAGCATTCTTGATAATGGATCCTCCGTTATATTAGAGATGAATGTTGGATCTATGCTAGTTCCTTCTTTTTGTAAAATTTGATGTCAATATTTTATCTTTTGTGACGATAGAAATTGACGATCAATCCTTTCATTTAAGGAATAAGTAAGAACTGATCAACAGTTATAAGCTAATAAAGAGAAAGGAGGTACTTGTCATGCAGCCTACCTCTATGGAGAGTAGCGTATGCCGATCAGAAAAGGTTATGCAAAGGATAATCAAGTTAAGCGACGATCTTTGCCTTTAATTGTTAACAATAATAGAAGAAAGGCTGAGGGAGATACATAAGGAAGAAATGTAACAAGGAGTGATAGATAAAGGAGGGATAAGTTGAGGATGAATAAGAGCCCAATCCATAAGGTAAGGCCAATGGTCAAATGGAAGAAGATATTAAATCACTTAGTTAGTAATAGTTGAGAAATATAAGTAGGTTTTGTTATTAATAAAGGTTCGTTTTGTGACTCTGATAAATATGACCTTAATGAGGAGAAAATCATGGGTTGTCATTGGAATTTATCTCCTCTGTGCTCTAAAGAGAGCTTGAGTTTAAAATTAAGTCCAAAGGAGAAGTTTAAAGTGGTAGGAATGAATTGAGTCATTTGTTAGAAGGATGTAGTAAAAGATCAGGTAAGTCTGGTCATCAGCAAGAGGGACGCAATAAAAGTCAGTGATCAAGGAAAGGTCTCTGTAGATGACTATAGGTCAAAGTTGAGTGAAAGTATAGTGAAAATCACCCTTACAATAAGGGTAGGCAGAATTACTAAGGAAAAAGGGTAGCGGGGCAAGGGAAGGTTGGTTATAATGAATAGGCGTAAGCATAGTAGACCACTATTAGGAGCACTAGCACTAACCCTGAAGATTCTATCAAAGGAGACACAACTCTTAAATAGACATATTCAATTCCATAATGAAATCATCTCGGAGGAATTCCAAAAGGTGCTAGAGATTGGCAAAGCATTATGATTGATAGCAGCAAAGGGAGAAAAAGTTATATTACAACGATTATCATTAATTAAAGGGGAGGACCCATACTGTAATTGGTCGTTGGTTATAAGAGCAAGTAAATATTATGTTCAACTTTATGTTAATCTGTACAATTAACATTAAAGGGTTTGAGAGGTCTACCAAACACAAAACAGTTTATAGATAGGTAAATAAAATAAAACTAGACATGTTATTTTTGCAAGAAACAAAGTTAGGTCACTTGTTGAAATTGATTATGAGAAAAATATTGATCTATACAATCAAAATATGATTGTCAAAATAACAGAGATTCATGATGTTATTTATTCTCACTTGAAGAATCAATTAAGTACTTTTACATTGCTGTGTTTGGAAATGAATAAAAAGTTCTTGCAAAAACTGGACAATGCAGATAATTTGATCTTAGAGAACTTTTTTATGATATCATAAATGTGAGACACAATCAAATATTGTGATGGTAATAAGCCATATTTGGATGCATTGAATTTCAATTTCATCAAATATCACTAAAAGATAGTGAAGTAAGACATTATTAACTTTATTAATGACTTTTATGAGAATGATTGATTATGTAAAACTATCACTTTACATTGTTAGTATTACTGCTAAAGGTCAATAGAGTGTAATCAATTAGTCAATTTTAGTCAATTTCACTAATAGGTTCAATTCATAAAATTTTCATGAAAGTATTATTAAAAATGCTCAGAATAGTGATTGAGAAGGTTATAGGGAAGTCTCAGTTTATTTTTCTTGAAAGGCGTAATATTCTTATTAGTATTCTTATAGCTAACGAGACAAAAAAAAAAAAAAAGACGAAGGGTAATGGTTAAAATTAACTTTAAAAAAATATATAACTCGATTAAATGAAACTTTTTTATTGATATGTTAAAATATATGAGATTCAGATATTGATAGAGATGATAAATGTGAGAATGCATATAAATACCTAAATTATTTATATTAGTTAAGAACAACCATACGGAAAAATTTAAGACAACATGAGAGTTAAAATAGGAGATTGATTATAACTGTTATTATTTATTCCAACTATCAAAAGTTTGAATTATCTTTTTAAAAAGGATATGGAGTTAGGTTTTATAAAAGGTAATTTTATTAGCGAAAATATCAAACTAACATATTTATAATTTATAAATAATACTATTATTTTTAGTAACACTAATGATAAAGTTTGTTTAAAATTACAAAAGAATTCTTGAATGTTTCTAATGTTGTGTTGAAATTAAAGTTAGAAAAAATAGTTTTATATAAAATTAAAGGGTGTGAATGAATATTTAAAAATAAATTAATTTCTTTTGTAAGTATATAAATAATTATTATCTTTTTACATAGAGTAGATGTACATTAATGTAAAAAAAAAAAATATTCTAATTGATTTGTTAATGTCAAGCACTTTTAATGTTAAAAAAAATTTAAAAAAATTATCGCTAATTTTTTATTTTATTTTAAAGTCATACATTTTTGTTTGTTAAGAAAAAAAAAATTTCTTATAAAAATCCCTGATTAATAGTATAATGTCGTGGCATCCATTTGCTTCGTGAAAAATGCTCGGGGAATTCGAACGTCAAACCTCGTGTTTCATTAACATAATCCCAAAGTTACTTTTATCATTAAGTTAATCATCGGTGGTTACTCGGTGTTATCATTACTATTAGGAATTTTTGTAAAAGAAGAGCAAAACTTCACCTAAAAGGTTAATGAAACAAACTTCAATATGGATGCCCCCACAGAACGACAATTATTCAGAAAGAAGCCAACCCCATAAGACCCCACTTGACCCACACTGCTCTTCCATCTCATCGTGGCAACCCCCACTGTGACAGAAAGTCCAATTATTTTAGTCAATTCTAAGGAAAGCTTGTCACACCCTTTTCTTTCCTTCGATTGAATATCCCATTTTAACTGACATTCAAGAAAATTTGCAACTTTTGGCAGCATCCCGGTTCCTCGTCTTTGTTGGGACATGATCCTACAGCGCGATGTTTCTTAACCGGCCGGTCACCGACGGCTGCTGGATATTAATGCAGTTCAGAGGAAGTCATATTTTAACGGATTAGAGATGCTGTCTAAACCTTCTAAAAATATGTTCTTAGTTCTGAATCTGACGCTGAACTGTTTCATTGTGTGGTCTGTCTCAAAACCATAATTATTTTTACTATCGTTCTTTTTTTTATTTATTATTATTATTTCTTTCTCCAATCCCACAATGTGAAAACCTTCTGAGACACAGTATTTGTTCTTGCTTAAAAGTTAAAAAATAAATTTCACTGACAATCACTGTGGTTGGTGTGAATTCGAGTGTGATTAAAGCAACCCCAAATAAGGTATTTGTGATAATAATCTGTTGGCGCAACTATATATATGATCTAAATTTAATATTTGGTTATTATATATGTTTCCTTCTGCCTAATTCTTACAGCTTTCTACTTACTGATATTATTTTTCAGGCATATAGATCGTTCTTGTTGCCTAAATTGAGTAAAAAGAGATTGCTCATAAAAGGTTTAGTTATTGCTAATCACATGTGGAAATCCTTTTAATTATTCATAATCGAACCTAAAGTCCATACTACACTGATTCTGAAAAACTTCATGGCAAGCTACAAAGCCCTTTTATTATTTTATTTTTTAAAGCATTATTAGGTACGGAGTCAGTGGACTCACAAATTGCACAATCAATGTCAATATATTACAAAATCAATTGGATCATAAAATATATAATTAAAATAACTCTCTTTATTTGCATAAAGCTCATATTCTCTTTCCATAATAAATAAATATCTTATGATTAGGGTCAAAAGATTGGGGCTTTTTGCGTTATGGAAGCAATGTTTCTTTATTGATGAAGTATGCAAGCAATGCTATGTCTTAGGATATTTTTGTTACCTATCAATTATTGGTAATCTCGAAAAACAACATTAAATTCTTGCAATCCCACGATAGAATCTGTGAGAGAAGGAAACAAATAATGGTAGGAATGAAAAGGTGATAAAAGAATAGATACCACTATATAATAATACAATAAAAAAATACACATATAATATATAATTTATTCAATAATTTGGATAGATTCCTTGAGAGGAGGAAGCAAATAATGATAGGAATGAAAAAACAAGACAAAAGAATGGACTCCACTATATAATAATAAAATAAAAGATAGGTACATAATATATAATTTATTCAATAATTTCCTTTTTAATTTAATAGATTGTCCACTAAATTATTGTGTGTCTACGGCATTACCCAAGTCGTCCCCAAGTTTTTTAAAACAAAAAATTTAAGTATATAATTACATGCAAAATCTAAAATGACCTGTTTCCTTGACATGTTAGGCTCAACCCTAGACACAATGGGTTGAATTCCAATGGTCTATGGCTGCTTTGGATACAAACTACAACATTTAATAGGCTTTGACATCAAATTTTTCAGAGACTCAATTCAAACCCACATATCAAGTGCATGATGGGTTGAATATATGCCGACTTCTGTGGCCCTTTGATGTGTAACAAAAACTTTGATGATGCAAGTGTGTGCCAATGGCAACTAAACCATCCATGTCAGCATGACATCAGCCCACTTGCCTAGGAGCAGATGAATCTTGTTCAATAGGACAGACAGGAAATTAGCTTTTCCATTAACCTGTAATCACTAATCAAACCCTGAAATCAGATTCAGACCACACACAAACGTAAAAACAAAGTAAGAAACTCTTAGCAGTGGAGTCTCAATGGCTCAGTCAAAACCAGACCCGGCAAAGTCTCCATCAGGTATGTACCCACCAAAAAAGAAAAATCTCCATCATGAAAAATATAGATGCATATTGATGATCTGCTGTATGAAAAAAGCTTGTTTCTTTCATAAAATTGTTTTGTTTCTAATGGAAATTATTTTTCTTGATCTTTGGAATACATCTTAACGAAGCACCATTAGACTATTAGTTGCTGGGCTTTGCTTAGAAATGATCTTTGAATACATAACGAAAATAGGTCCAGTCATATGTGGATTGTAAGCTTCTTGCTGAAAATTACAGCTTTTTGGCTGTCTCTGGGTAGCTGCAAATTCTCTCTCTCTCTCTCTCTCTCTGACAGACACAGACACACACACACACGAGGAAGAAAAGGAAAAAACTTTGTCATCTCAATTCTATGGGGTGTCCTTCATGTTCCTTTTTCCAATTCCATCCAATAAAGTGCAATTCTTGGGAGAAGAATTTGTATATGTCCATCATCTTTGAAGGTGCTTTTGTTGATGCTCGAAGAAAAATAGATATGTTTATTTTATTGTCGATGTGACATGCATGAAGCAAAATGAAAACCTACCTTGAAACTCCCAGGAAATATTTTTCAGATAGAAATTTGGAGGGAAATTGGCTTAGTTTTGGTTCTTTGGTTTTGGAATGGAAAGGAAAAAGATGTAAAAGCACCAAACTTTATCAAAAGAGCCAAGGAAGAGATTGAGGCTATAATTCATGTGGGAAAATCGCCACGCCGCCCTGAAGAAATTCATGGAACAAGTGGTGACATTGATGAGGACACCACCACCTTGATAGAGTGAGAGGACAAGAGCAATGAATCAACAACACCATAGCAAGGAAATAAACTGGGATTTTGATATGTTCTGTGTTGGATTGATTGAGTAGCAGATGTTATAGTTGAATTCTTGATTGTTTAATTGGTTTGATATGCATGTTCACTAATGGAAAAAAATTGCAGCTTGTTTTAGCTTTTGAAATTAAAGACCCTTGTTTCTCTGGCTGTAGTGATGGTACTGAATTTCTTGTTTGCAATGGAAGTGTTGTTGGTGGTTGTTTTATTCATATTAAAGAATGATTTACTAAGCCAAGTTTTAGGAATTGGACTAACTTTAACTACCCTCTGCCAATTTTTTTTCTATGTATTTGTATCATTTCTTGCATAAATAGCATGTGAGACAACTTGTGCTTCACTAGAGCCTGGCCCATCTCCACCTCCAAGTGGATCCCCATGTCTGCAAGGTTCCCATTGGCCTCTTGCAAGTTTTTGCTACGAATATTATGGGTAACTCTCCTCCGCAACACCAAATCCAGTTGGATGACAAGAAGAAAAAGGAGAGAAAATCCAAGTTGACTTGAAAATTTTTTGTTAGAAAGAGCTTAAATCAACTAAATTGTCACTCCAAACTTAGTTCGTAATACAATGAAAAAACGAAATATATATATATTTTTCGTCGTTCTAGTAAAATTTACAATTAAAGTTTTGTTATTATTGTGTACTGTAGACACAAAACATTCATATAGCAAATTCAAATACTGTTGTTTGCCTCCCACTTATTCAGTGTAACATTGAGTTAAGTGGGAAATTTTGTTAAAACTAATTTAAATTTGTTACAAACTAAAAAGTAATATGTAAATAGAAGTTAAATAATTAAGTCTATATAGTTTCAAATTATTAGTGAGTTAGTATTTAAATATAAGTTAGATTTAGTTGAATTTAATTTAATATTATTTTAGTATTTAAGTAGAATTAGATTTTTTATTATTATTATTAAAATAATTTTGAATTTCTTAATTCATTATGTAATTGATAGATAAGATTTTATATGTATATTATTTATCTATATATAATTATGTAATAGTAGTATTAAAATTATTATATACTAATAAATTTGATGAAAATTAACAATAAATTTGGTAGATCTTTACATGTAAGTATCTATCCGATGTCTTGTTTAAGATTTTTTTTTCTTCTTCTTCTTCTTTCCTTTTTACTCTTGTATTTCCTTTTGACAAGTAATAGACCTTATGTGCTTGGTATGCAGAAATGCTCTTGGCCGGGTTCTTAGGGTTCCAAATTACAAGGTAAGAAGCTGGTCTGTGGTCGTGATGGATGGGTTGCTTACTGGTTAGAAGGTCTGGGGTTTTTCAACTTGATTCTTTGTTTATAACGTAGCAAACATGACATGTTGCATGTGCGTGACTGTTAGATGTAATGGGTGGTGTGAATCTGTTGCTATATGTAACCAATGATTGATTTCTAATAGTATTACGTATGAATTAGCCTCTAAGACTTGTTCCATTGCCGAATGCATGTAACTTTTGGATAATTTAACTTTTAGATACTGTAACAAGAGCGAAAAAAAAAAAAAGAAAAAGAAAACTCATGGTCCCTTTTGCCCAGCAGATCCTAGCCTCCAATACATATCTTGTGGCATTGAAGTTGACCCTAGTTTGCATCAGGAAGTGTAACTCTGAAAGTTCTTTCTATTCAACCCTTTTTATATATGTATATTTTCCGCATGTTGTCTCAATCTCAAAAGCTCTTTTTCGGTGCTATCATTTAATAGTGTTCAGAGTTACTTTGAAGTTGAACCAGAATTGAGAACATTTTTTGTGCTCAATTTGACTGGAACCCCAAGATGTACCTTGTGTTGTGATGGCCCCATGTTTATCACATGTAATTAGTTTGTTATAATTAACATAAATATTAGATGAATGTGGGTTTCTCAAAGCAGGATAAACAGAAAAGCTCACCAAAACATTTTTCTATTTCACTACTACTATTATTATTATTATTGTTATTATATATTTGTATATAATCTGTTTCACACTAAAAAACTTTTTGCTTCTAAGTGTAGGAACTTTGCTTGGATTAATTGAGTGCTGTTTAATGAAGAGACATGGCATAAGCAAAGGGGGTAGGATCCTGTTTTCAATCTCTTTGTGAATAATAATAAAAAAATAAAAATAAAAATAAAAAAGCTCAGATTGAATGGTCAAATCAGCTCAACTCTGAAATCGAAAGGAAGAAGACGACATATATATATATATATATATATATATATGAATATCCTTTTACATTTCTTCACAATTATCCTGATATTTCTATAACACTCTGCTCTCCCTTATTATTATTATTATTATTATTATTATTATTATTATTATTATTATTATTATTTTCAAAAAATTTATATTACACAAACATATGACGAGTGCCCACATCGTTACAAAGTCATCTAATAACAATACTTGTAACCATGACACAACAACAGAAGTGCATGACTGACAACAGCCAAGGAGGAAAAGGTGGTTCAATCAGGAGCTGAGCTGTTTGATATGGACTAATTTTATAGAGTTTGAGCATATAAACACAAAAAATGAAATGTGAAATCATAAAAAAATTAACATCATTTAATAATAACAATAATTATTATTATTATTTATATATTTGTGATATTTTTTTATTTATTATAATTATAAATTTTTTTAAAAAAATCAAATAAATGTAATTAAAAATTATGATTATACATGTAAAAGTTCAGGTTTAATTTTGGCGTTGAACCCAGCGTCTCACTACCTTTTCCAATCTTATGTCCATTTCATAAGCTTTGTGGTATTTTCAAAGAAGAAATGGTGAATGTGGGTGACATTGGAATCTGAACCTCACCGAATGTGCACGTCTGGATACACCAGAAGGGGCAGCCAGAGGTTGAGGACCACCAAGACCCCATTATTGTTGTTGACGGTCCAAATGGATGGCCCAGATTGGATCGAGGTGCTCCAGCCTGCGCTGCTTCCGCATACCAACCTGTGAAATGTCGTCTCTGGTACACTTTTAATTTGGTTACTTAAAGACTTCCTGTCAGAACTGCATGTCACAGAACTGAAGCCTATTTCTTCTTTGTGTCATAAGTCCCTGCCACTGGATTTTTTTCCTTCCTTTTCTAGCAACGAAGCTATCAGAAGGAAAAGGTACAGCAGTATAGGCCCTAGCCTAGCTAAGATTTTCTACTGTTCATTTGACATTGGGTTTTGACCAAAAAAAGCATAACCCTACAAATGTAAAACCAAAATTTTTTATGAGATCACAAATAGTCTTATGGTTATATTTTTGTGAATTCACGTCATTTTTTATTGTCAAAAAATTTGCGTTTATATAATCAAAAAGTGGGTGCTAACAGATTTGTCAGACCCAGAAGAGGGGCTGTTATTTTGTGAAAATGCACCACCTTTATAGAGTACTGTTCTGGATTGATCAGAGGGAGAAGAGAGAGAGAGAGAGAGAGAGAGAGAGACAGGTTGGCTTGTGTAGAAAGTTAAAAGAAATCAAAGAGGAGGAGGAGGAAAGGGGTGAGTTGTCAAGTGAAGAGAGAGCTAAATTTTTCACCATTTGACAAGAGATCACAAACACTTGCTTGTGAAGCAATACCTCTACTCTCTAGCTTCAGCAATGCAAGATAAGATGTAAACAAAGGGAACCCCAAGAAAAATTTGGGAGCAGCTCAGTGGCTGGCTGATGGCTGGCTTTTTGGGGAAATGGGATTTGATCAATTTGTTAGACTTTTCCCACCTCCATATATGTAAGAAACTGTGCATGGCTTTCCAATATGTGAATGTGTGTGGAAGAATCCATTGACACCATCATCATTAGTTTCTAAACACATGGAGGCCAGATTCTGGTGTTTGGTATTAGCACTGCAAATGGTGATCAGTTTGGCTTCTGCAACCAGCAGACCTTTTTCACCCACTGATGTTGTTGGCCATAATCATCCAGGTTTGTTAACTGTCCTTCCCTTTTTAAACAGTTTTGAAACTGCCTTTTTATCACTATTTATGCGATGATTAATGTTTCCTTGGTTGATAGCTTCTTGGTTTGTGAAGCTTATCTCCACAATTGAGTTTTTCTCCTTTCCAGTTGAAGTTCCAACATGCTTCAACCAACCTAACATGTGCACCAAAAAGAAAAAAAAAAAAAACCATATGCGTTTGGTTCCTCAATTATTGGCTGGCTTTTCATCTAATGTGCCATTTTTGTTTTCCTTTTTAGTGGAACATCAGAAAGATTCAGTCACAGCTTTCCAACATTATTTCTTCGTGAATTCAAATAGAAAATTTATCAATCCAATGGTTGTTCGAAGTTACTTTTTTTTTTTTTTCTTTATCTGAACTTGTAGCTTGTATCCCAAAGGCTTTTACCATCTTGCTTTAGCCTCCATTTAGTTCATCTCTCTCGAATTTTTAATGCTTGACCATTAGCAGGCCTCAACCCAGAATCTGCACAAGTTTCCATGGGCTCAAAAACCAGCTCCCAGGTGGGCTCATTCTCACTTTTTTTTCTTGCCTTTTTTGTCTTTCAAAAGGATTATGAAAAAGAAGTTAACAGGAAGGTCCAATTTCGATACTTGAAGGATGTCAATAGCATGCCAGAAGGACAAGCAGGTAGCATGGATAGGGCAGAAGCATATTCAAAAGAAATGAGCAGAATAGGGTCCAGCCCACCAAGCTGTGAACATAAATGCCATGGTTGCACTCCATGTGAAGCAATTCAAGTGCCCACCACAAGCAAAAGGCATAAAACCCATTTCCATTTGGGTGTGAGCTATGCCAATTATGAGCCTGAGGGTTGGAAATGCAGGTGTGGGCCGTCATTATATGGCCCATGAAACAATAGCTCGAGAGAGAGTGAAAAGACACCCATGAGTTCGGACTCCTTCTGGCTTCTGTTTTTTTTTTTAATGTTCTGTTAAAAAAGCTTAATGTGATCAATTTTCCCTCCTTTTGTGCAAAAATGTTATGTCCATATCTAGCTTTAAGCAATCATTGTGTTCTTGTTTTCGCTGGTATGTATCTTGCAGTTCTCTCTCTCTCTCTCTCTCTTTGTTTTTTTTTTTTTTAGTTGTTGGACAAAGTGAAAAACACATTTAAGTGGAAAGAGGAGTAAAAATGATGGGAAAACTATAGATGTGTCAAATTACACATAGCAAATACTACTCAATATCGTAGTAACTGTTTTCTTATACGGAAATAGTGTTATCAAATAATGAGAAGTGAGTAGTTTTATTTATAACCACATTTCAATTGACCAAGGGAGTTTTGTATTTTTTTGAAGAAATAGGAGTTTGATTCACACCTCCCTCTAAAACCCCTTAAATTTGTGGATTACTTACAGGAATATAGATTGAGGTGATGAATACCCTCATAATGTTTTTAGACCCATCATCTCTAGTCTCACTTACTTTTAATGGGTTAATTACTGATTATTACTGTATTTTTTAAAAAAAAATTATAACCACACTTTCCACTAATAAATAAATTTGTTTAATCTCCATTTTCCTAAACCATTAGCAAACTTCATAATTAAGCTACTACATGGTCTATGTTTGCACAAAATCACTAGTCAAGCATGAGTAAACCAGTTTCCTAATTCATGGGCTAGTTTTATGATTTGAATTTGAGGAGAATCACATAAAAATAGGTTAACAATTATAAGGATGACAACCATTTAGTCGATAATATTAATTTTATACTAATGAAGGGTATTATTAAATTGGAGAAATGTGCTTGTAAAGTAAATAAATTTGGTGCCTTTTTTTTTTTTTTGATCATATTAAATTTTAAAATCATACAAACAATTCTTGTCAACAAATCAATAAATATATTAAGACCAAAGACCCTCGATTGTTCTAACCATATTGAAATTTAAAAAACTGTAAATAAATCAAAAAATTTAATATTAGATGATTGTGGTTGCAAAAATTACATTTCTATGGAATAGTATAAATGTTTTCTCTACAACTAAGATATAAAAATACAGTGTGTAAAGAAAAACAAAATCTAATAAAACATCAATTTTTTATAACTTACTTCATGGAACCATTGGCAGTTACGTGGGTTTTGTTTTTTTTTTTTTTTTTTTAATATGAGGAGACTGCAAACATTGTCTGAATGTCAATTGCCACAGCAGCTTTGAATTAGATATAAATCCTTGATGTGTTGTTTTATGCAGCAGAGATCACAATGTTCGACAACAACATTGTTGTCTATAAATTGGCTGAGGACCCCCACTTCTTCTTTGTGACTGGAGGTGATGATGAAAATGAACTTTGACATGTTCTACAAGGTTTCTTTGATGCCATTACTCTTCTTTTGAGGTATTGCTGCTTATGACTACATACTTTTTCTTAACTTTGATTTCACAACCACCTAGTTTCTGCTTTTGTTTTTCGTTTCCATTAACTATTCCAAGTCCTTATTGGAGGAGCAGTGTCGACAAAAGGGCAGCACTTGAGAACCTCCATCTCATCTTTTTGTGCCTCGATGAGATTGGCAATTTTACTTTTCAAATTCCTTAACTTGTAGTCCATCTCTGTCTTTCAGCAGACTTTATAAGAACTAAGGATAACTTTATAAGAATTAATTAATTTTTGTTTTTCATTGAACAAGATGAGAGGGGTGCACACACACACACACGGGCAGAGTTGTTGGGGTGTTTTAACATTTCATGCATTGCCATTTCATTGGTGATGAAACGGAAAAAAAATAAAAAATAAAAAATGGTGCTACTTTTGTTTTCTTGCATTTGAGATTCTTGTCTACTTGCTTTCCGACGGTGATCATGTGATACTTTAGTTGAGGATAGAAAAGTGTTTGTTCCTGCCTTGTTGAGTCGTTAAATTGCATGACATGATCTTTGACGGTGAGCATGAACCTAATATACAATAAAATTTTTTAAATAAAATAATATATTGTCATAATCTTTATAATTAAATAAAGAAATATTTGTTATAGTGCATTTCCTTTTGCATTTAGCTGAATTTATCTGTTGAACATTAAATTAATGGTTTTGCATCAACAGATATGCCTAATACAGTCTCTTAAAACTCAAAAAGAAGCTCTCCGCACTCCTGTAAATTGCTCGTGTATGCACGTTAATGTGATCAATCCCAATGGTTTAGGAAGTGTTCATGCCATATCGTTTGTTTTGTTTTGCGTGAAACCATTTTCATATTTCCTTACGTAACCTTCTTCTTCGACAATAACGCAAGCACTGGCTTACAGCACTCAGAAACATTTGACAAGAACCCTTCTCCAATCAACCTTCTGTTGATCTTATTGAACATTGTGATTGTTCTTTCTATGGTCTTATTATGCTGTGTCTGTGAAGAATGACATCCCCCACTTCCTTCTACTTGATAATTGGCTTTCATGGGTTTAACTTGTTTGCTGGACTTTGGTTCATCCAACAATTTCTCTTTAGACTTCATGTCAATCCGTTAAGTTTCATTGATTAAAAAAAAAAAAAAATGCAAGTAGACAGGTGACATTTACGTGATGCTTAATGATATTATTATTAGTATTAAAGGAAATGAAAACGGTGAGTTCTACATTAATTAAAATCCTTGTTAAGGTTGGGATAAAGGGGTAAAGTTTTATATAAGGTGGGGGCAATCCTTTTAATGGCAATGATATAATTTTATCCCTAAAAATTGACAGAATCACAAAAGAGAGATTAGATTAACAAAAAAAAAAAAAAAAGAAGATTTGAGAGTTAGATCTCTACTACGACGGTCATAAATGGGTGATAATTTCATGGAGCCCACGAAGCATTTGGTAAAATTATCCTATGATGTGATTGGATCGTCACATCCTTTTGTCTCGCAATTTCCACGAAAACATTGACGCAACATTAACCATTGGCCACATTTTTAAACGTAGAACACAAGACATCGATGGTCAACAAAACAAGACAAGACATCAGCAATCAGCAACACCCCCCACGTCCCACCCCACCACCCCACCCCCAACCCCCAGCAAAAGCAAATTGTCCAATTGTCGGCTCCATCAACAGTGTCTCTCATCTGCATCAAATTATTCAGTACGTGCGAGCTATTGTTCATCAGCCATTATGATATTTCCACAAAGGAAAATGCCACAACGACAAGGAGGGGTTTACAGGGACTGATGGGGTATTTCTGTTTTCTTCTTTTTTAAACATACGATATGCAAAGAATTAAAATAAAATTTGTAATATATATATACATATATATAACATACCCATGTGCACATATTTTATATTTTTTTTTAATAAAAAAATAAAGAATTTAGGTGAAATCCACTAGGACCACACATCAAATTCTGCGTCTCCCTTGTCTCATTATCCAGATCCGTGTATTGGAGTCCTTCCAAGTTACCATTTTCAGTCCCTTCTTGTGTCACCTTAGTCCTTTCTTTTTTCTATTTTTTTAAGTATGGCAATCAAGTAGTATTACAGTCGGCAAATTAGTCAAAACAAGTGGACGGTTTAAAACTTTTTATGAAATAACGAAATATTAACAATTTGGTCTTGGCTTTGTGGGCTAGTTAAGTTAGGTTTAGACACACATTTCAATGTCATGAAGTTAAACTGATTTTTATAATTAACAATAATCGTCGTCAAAATCTAGTCGAATATTGCAGAAAACTTTAAGGTAGCAATTGTCCTTTTTTTAAAAAAAAAAAAAAAAAAACTTTCCAAGAAAACTTAATCTTTGCTATGAACATTTTATGAAAATAATAAATTTCATCCATAAAAAATAAAAAATTTAAACATTCATTTAATGCAATGCCATTGCATCCAAATTTGCATGGTCCCATGTGCATTCTCTAACCGTTGAATCAAATGACTTTGTTATTGCATGAAATGTGCATCAAAGTAATTGGCTTTTCAATTTTCAAATGTTTCCACAGTGTTCACAAAAAAAGAAAAGAAAAGAGCTTTCAGATACTTTTGAGGCTTGCCATGTCATTTTAACGTGTAAGAGCTCTAATAAAAATAGGGAAAAAGAAAAACATACTTTTATTTTTCTTACAACGCTGATAAATTAAAATAAGTGAAAAACAGATATACATTTATAAATAATGAGAAGAGAAAATGTAGAGGGAGAGAGGGAGAATGTGAGAGAGAGATAGAGAGAGTCTCCCAATAGCATGAAGCCTTCTTGTTTTCTCCCTCACACATAAGAGAAATTTCCAATCTTTGGATATTCTCTCTCTCTTCCCCTCAAGGTTTCTCCTTTCTTTGCCGGCCACCCTTTGTTCTTGATCTGCAAACTCCTCAGCTGTTGTTTCTTGATTTCAGCTCAAATGGGTCTTTCTTAATTTTAGCCATTAATGGACCAGCCTCGTTATTCCAGGTACCCTCTCCCTCTTTCTCTCTCGCTCTCTCTGTTTTGTCCATCCTTTTTCTGATGGTCTTCATTTTTTTTTTCTTTATTTTTGAGGTTACCTTTGGGTTTTTTGCTTTTTCTTTTTTATTTCTTCTTGGAGCTAAGAGTTTTGGCATGATGAATCGGTGTTTTTATAAATATTGGTATAAGGTTTTAGCTGGACGTCGTCTCAAAACCATTTTTCGTGAAAAAGTTGTGTCCTTTGTCTTGGGGTTGTTGTTGTGTTTAAGAGGTGGTCCTTTTTATGGATGTTTTTAGGTGAATGTGGAGTTGGGTTTGAGATTTTGGTGCAAAATTTTGGATTTTCCCATATGGGAATTATGTGGAGTTGAATTATCCCTATCTTTTGTAATATCTCTAGATATCAATAAAATAGATTTGGCATTGTCTAAATCTTTTATTATTATTATTATTATTATTATTATTATTATTATTATTATTATTATTATTGTTTCATCAAAACTCAACAATCATAAAATTTGGGAGATTTAATATGGTCCTTTGCATGGAATGAAGTTTCTGAAATTTTAATATAGGAAGTTGGATTCCTGATTCTTTATTCAAATTATGTTATTTTATATTGGAAATGTCAAGTGTATCTTCTTTACAGTGAATGCTGAAAGCTTTGTCTATTCAATTAGGCCTTAAAAGAAAGAAAGAAGGAAAAAAAAAACTTCTGCAAGAGGGACAATTTTTTTATAAGCAGTGAAGGCCAGGATTGGAGCTGTTCTTTCTGGTGCTTTTGACTACTTGTGAGGACTTTGGAGACCAAAGTTTTGAGAGATGGCTAGGGGTAGGATAAGGGCAAGGCTCCGGCGGAGCCATCTCCACCCATTCTCATGCATGAGACCAAGTGTGGATGAGGGCAAGGCCCCACATTCAATGGAAGGCCCTGGGTATTCAAGAATTGTTCATTGCAATCAACCCCATATGCACAAGAGGAAGCCGTTGAAATACTGCTCAAATTACATATCAACCACTAAGTATAATATAGTCACATTCTTGCCTAAGGCACTCTTTGAACAGTTCCGGCGAGTTGCCAATATCTACTTCCTTCTGGCTGCAATTCTTTCACTTACACCAGTTGCTCCATTCTCTCCCGTGAGCATGATTTTTCCTTTAGCTGTTGTTGTTGGCATTAGTATGGCAAAGGAAGCTTTAGAAGATTGGCATCGGTTTGTGCAGGATATGAAGGTTAATGCTCGGAAAACACTAGTTCACATAGGAGATGGTGTTTTTAAATATAAACCATGGCAAAAGATTCGGGTTGGTGATGTAGTGAAGGTGGAAAAGAATCAGTTTTTTCCTACAGATTTGCTTCTGCTGTCAACTAGTTATGATGATGGGATTTGCTATGTGGAGACTATGAACCTAGATGGTGAGACAAACTTAAAGATAAAGAGAGCTTTGGAGGTGACCTTGCCAATTGATGATGATGAGGATTTTGAGGCTTTTAGTGGAACGGTAAAGTGTGAAGACCCAAATCCCAGTCTTTACACTTTCATTGGCAATTTTGAGTATGATCATCAACTTTATCCTCTTGATCCTAGTCAGATTCTTCTTAGAGATTCAAAGCTCAGAAATACAACTTTTGTATATGGAGTTGTGGTTTTCACTGGTTTTGATAGCAAAGTTATGCAAAATTCAATAAAATGTCCTTCAAAAAGGAGCAAAATAGAAAAGAAGATGGACAAAATCATATACATTCTTTTCAGCATCCTTTTAATAATCTCTTCGATGAGCTCAATTGGCTTTGCAGTGAAGACAAAGCTTGAAATGCCAGACTGGTCATACATGCAACCCTGGAATCCTCAAGATTTGTATGATCCTAGCAGGCCTACCAGATCAGGGCTAGCCCATTTGGTCACTGCTCTCATCCTTTATGGGTATTTGATACCCATTTCTCTTTATGTTTCCATTGAGGTTGTGAAGGTGTGTCAAGCAAGGTTCATTGACCAAGACATACAAATGTATGATGAAGAGACTGGTAATACTGCTCAAGCACGGACATCAAACTTAAATGAGGAGTTAGGCCAAGTGGATACAATCCTTTCCGATAAAACTGGCACCTTGACCTGCAATCAGATGGATTTTCTTAAGTGTTCCATTGCTGGTACTGCTTATGGTGTGTGTGCTAGTGAAGTTGAACGTGCTGCTGCAAAACAGATGGCTATGGAACTTGAGGAGCAGGATTCAGAAATATCTAATGGTGTTAGACATAAAAATAAAGCTCGTGATTCATGGCAGAATGTGGGAGGACCACCAGAAATTGAACTGGAAACTGTTGTTACTTCTAAAGATGAGAAAGATCGGGAACCAGCAATTAAGGGGTTTAGTTTTGAGGATGGACGTCTTATGGATGGTAATTGGTTGAAAGAGTCCAATCCAGATGTCATTATTTTGTTCTTCCATATATTAGCAATTTGCCAGACTGCTGTTCCTGAATTGAACGAAGGGACGGGTAGAATCACTTATGAAGCAGAGTCACCTGATGAGGGGGCCTTTCTTATTGCAGCAAGAGAATTAGGCTTTGAGTTTTATAAGAGAACTCAATCCAGTGTGTTTATCAGAGAAAGATGCCGAGGACAAGTGATTGAAAGGTGATAGCTTTAAATAATTTGGTTTGCTATTTTGGCTTTTTATCTATCCCTTCCTGAAATATCTTCCTTTTGATATCTTAACCCTCACTTGGAATCTTGCAGAGAATTCAAACTTCTCAATTTGTTGGAATTTACTAGCAAAAGGAAGCGAATGTCTGTAATTGTGCGAGATGGGGATGGTCAGATTCTACTTCTGTGCAAAGGTGCTGACAGGTTAGATTTGCAATTGTGTTTAATTTATTCTATAATCTATATGTACGGCGGAGCAATCAGAGATCTTGATACCTCTTTCATCTCACTGCTCGTTAGATCCATGAACCTTCATTTTTTCTAGATGTCTCTAAGTTGTATGACACTTATCTTCTTGCTTTTCTACATCCTCTCAAAAGGAAGATGACGACAACAAGAACAGAGTTTTAATCCTCTACCTCCTGTCTTGCCGTCCACCTGGATTTAGTTACCTCTCTTAATTGAAGCATTTGGAGGCTTGTGTTGGAAATTTCCAATTCCACACTAACACTACTCCCTCAATTTGTCTTCAATCAGTGTTATGCCTACTTTACTACAAGTATCCTCCTTCCTTTTTGTAGGAAGGGTGACCATAGATCCATCTAAGTATTCTCATCTCCACGACACATATTTTTCAGACATGTTCTTCTTCACAACCCAACACTCACTACGATACAACATGACTAGTTTAATTATTGTTCAATAGAATTTACTCTTCAACTTAATAGGCATTCTGTGGTCACAAGTAAAATGATAGAAAAGAGTGTTTTTGGGTTGATTTAAACTATTTGTTATTGCTTTGTTTTAATTATACAGCATTATTTTTGATCGGCTTGCAATGAACGGAAGAATGTATGAGGAAACTACTACTAGGCATTTGAATGAATATGGAGAAGCTGGGTTGCGTACCCTGGCACTTGCTTACAAGAAGCTCAAAGAGTCTGAGTATTCTGCATGGAACAATGAGTTTATGAAGGCAAAAACTTCAATTGGTGCTGGTAGAGATGCAATGCTCGAGCAATTATCAGATGTGATGGAGAGGGAATTGATTCTTGTTGGTGCTACTGCTGTGGAGGACAAATTGCAAAAAGGGGTATACATGCCTGTTACCCAACAGCCTTGACTTGTACATTTCCCTTTTGGCTTGCTTCTGCTTATTTTCAATTTTTGTCTCTCTAGGTGCCCCAGTGCATAGACAAACTTGCACAAGCTGGTCTTAAGATTTGGGTTTTGACAGGGGACAAGATGGAAACTGCAATCAACATAGGGTGGGTCTCTTACTGATTACATAATGCTCCTATTGATGAATGCAAATCTGTAATGGATTGCTTTCCTTGAGAATTTAACTCTTTCTTTCACCATGCAGGTTTGCTTGCAGTTTACTTCGACAGGGCATGAAGCAGATCTGTATAAGAGAAATTAACTCAGATACAATAGCCCAGGATGGCAAACAGGTATGTCATATTTGGCAAAAGAATTTGGGGTTTGAGTTACCTTGTTGTCAAACATTGGAATTTTTTCCTTATGAACAGGCTATTAAAGAGAATATTTTAATGCAACTTACCAATGCCTCTCAAATGGTCAAGCTAGAAAAAGACCCACATGCTGCATTTGCTTTAATTATAGATGGGAAGACTCTAACCCATGCATTGGAGGATGATATGAAGCATCAATTCTTGGCGTTAGCAGTTGATTGTGCATCTGTAATATGCTGTCGTGTGTCTCCCAAGCAGAAGGCATTGGTGCGGTCTTTTTTCTCTTTTACTCTTTGGACTCTCTTTCAAATGCTCATTCATGGTCTTAAATTATCCAAAAGTCGGTGGCTTTATAAAGCACCAGAACTAGATACACTTATTTTCTGGAATTTATATTTTTGTCTGGACATATCTTTGGTATCAGGTAACAAGATTGGTAAAAGAAGGAACAGGAAGAACCACCTTGGCAATAGGTGATGGTGCCAATGATGTTGGAATGATTCAAGAAGCTGATGTTGGCATTGGAATCAGTGGAGTTGAAGGCATGCAGGTTCTGAAAATGTCGAACTTATTTCCCCTTCCAAAGTATGCATGAAACAATTTGTGTTTCTTAAAGTTCGGTTGAAGCTTACAGTTTGAAAATCTATTGCAGGCTGTCATGGCCAGTGATTTCTCCATTTCCCAGTTCCGGTTTTTGGAAAAACTTCTGGTAGTTCATGGACACTGGTGCTACAAGAGAATTGCTCAGATGGTAATCATCAATAAATAATCACCGTGATGCTTTCTTTGTGTATTTAGTTGGTGCATTATTCACTGCACAGATGCACATATTCATTCATGCACATGCGCATTTTTGGTTAATCTCAACCTCTTATTTACTTAAACTAGGTTGTTTTGCATTCAGATTTGTTATTTCTTCTATAAAAACATAGCATTCGGCCTCACCCTGTTCTATTTTGAGGCATTCACGGCCTTCTCTGGGCAATCAGTTTATGACGACTGGTACATGCTACTGTTCAATGTCATTCTCACCTCTCTGCCAGTCATTTCGCTTGGTGTTTTTGAACAAGATGTGTCTTCCGAGGTCTGTTTACAGGTTAGCCCCTTAAAGTACAACTTTTCTAGTATATTGGTGCGCACACAACTGTGCTATGATATAATAATGCATGTATTTCTTGTTTGCAGTTCCCAGCTCTGTATCAGCAGGGGCCTAAAAATCTGTTCTTCGATTGGTATAGGATATTAGGGTGGATGGGCAATGGCCTCTATTCCTCTCTCATAATTTTCTTCCTTAATATCATTATCTTCTATGATCAAGCATTCCGCACTGGAGGCCAAACTGCTGATATGGCTGCTGTTGGTACCACAATGTTTTCTTGCATCATCTGTGCTGTCAACTGTCAAATTGCACTAACAATGAGCCACTTCACATGGATACAGCACCTCTTTGTCTGGGGCAGCATTGCCACTTGGTACCTGTTTCTCTTACTTTATGGGATGATCTCTCCAATTTATTCTGGGAACGCCTACCACATTCTAGTTGAAGCCCTTGGTCCAGCACCTATGTATTGGTGTGTCATCCTTTTGGTAACAGCTTCCTGTAATCTGCCTTACCTGGCGCACATCTCATACCAAAGATGTTTCAATCCTTTGGATCATCATATTATCCAAGAAATCAAATACTACAAGAAAGATGTTGAGGATCAACAAATGTGGAGACGGGAGAAATCAAAGGCAAGACAAGAAACCAAAATTGGGTTCACTGCAAGGGTGGATGCAAAGATTATGCTGTGGAGAGGAAAGCTGAATAAGAAGCATTCGACCCTAACATCACAGAACCGTATGGCCGCTCCATCGTGACATTATCTGTTGCCTTTTATTTTCTTTTAGCAAGATTTTTCGTTTTTTGGCCTGTGCAGTAATTTTCTATGTAGCCGTTTTTTAATTCTTTCCTTGTTTTTTTTTTCTTTCTTCTTTTCATTTGGTTAAGTGGGATCGATTGAAGTCCCATCCATTCCATCTAAAGCATTGGAGCTCGCGTATTTATACCATGTACAAGTGTGAAGAAATTATCAGTTTATGAAGAGTAGTTGCTGTCTAGCATCTGTATTCATTCCCTCGTCTCTTGTGTTTATGTTTGCAGCTCCAAACTGCTTGGAAAATGCTTTTGTCTCAATCCATCATAGTTAAGGGGACATTGACCTGCTTTTAACTTCATAAACTTGTGGCCAAATGGTGAGGGCGAATGAGCTGCGGCTAAAGTGACATCAGGTATCAGTAAGTGTAGGACTTACTGACAATTAGTCATAAGGATTTATGGCAAAAAAAAAAAAAAAAAAACCATCTGATCACGCGGTTGCCAAGTCATTCTTTTTGTTTCTTTCTTTGAAATCCAAGCTTCAATACTTCAACCCCTCTTTTCACTCCAATTGGTGTGCATTTGAATATGGACTGGTAAGAATTGGTGAGATGAGATGTGAAGCATTCAACGATTACCAGAAAAGGGATGTCGCTTTATACCCATCAATTACTTCTGCTGTTGAAGGTCTTGTATTGTGGCCCTCGTTTGCTTGTGCTCATGAAATTCTGAATCGGTGGCATTTACTGAAACCTTTTATCCAATCCATTTCTTCAGTAACTGTGAGGTCTTGAAAAGAACTACGTGCACACAATTTTATCCGTGGATTCTCAAAGAGATTGTTTTTGTGATTTGAACATGTTCATCTCAACAGCCCAGTGAACCAACTCTATATTACATCAAAGCTTCCCTTTCTAGATACACACGGAACCATGTAAATGTGTCTGGAAGTAGATATGTGTACACGTAAAGAATAGGAAACTGTCCCTTTTATTTTTCCCTCTATAATTGTTGGGAGTACCGCAACTTGCATAGGACTGTAACTGTAACTTCCAAACTTTTTATATCCAGTCTTGTACTTATTGAGTGCACCAGACCTGGTGCTTGGACCATTTTGCTGAAATCCCAATTTCAGTAACAACAATTACATTGCAGCAGCTCAAAATGGTCCTAACCTTGAGGTGTAAAACATGATAAACTACCCTGAGATTGCAAACTTAAGCCACTGATATCTATGCATTCTCCCTAAACCACTATTATAGTTCATGAGAGCTTGATGAAGAAAGAAGAAATCTTAAAATCTAAAGCCTGAATCATTTTAGTGGAGCCTCATTTTGGTGGGTGGGTATTCCCCCAAGACAACCAAACAATAGTACACTTACCTTGAGATTTCAAAAGAAAACTATCATTTAATACCAAAGAAATTATTTTAGAAACTGATTAAATATAAATTAATATGATAAGAATAAATTTAAAATTACTTGAGTAAATAATATAATTTTATATTTAAATTTTAATAAATTCATTTCAAACTACAATCACATCAGTAAAATTTTATTAATAATTTAAAATTTACTAAATTGTTCTTTTGGTAAAAATTAATAAGGTTGTCGAATATGTAACTTTTTTCTGGTTAGAATCACGATGGCTAGTGTGATTTATGAATCGGATGATTACTAGCTTTAATGTGCGCATTGGTGTAAGAGTTAGTGTTCTGATTAAGGAAACAATCTCTGTACGGAAAATTAGGGGTAAGAATGCATATATCTAATTGTTTGCTAGACTACATTGTGTGGGAATCTCAGTGCCTAGCGTGATTTATCAATTGGATGATTACCAGCTTTAAATGTGCAAGAGTTAGTGTAGGGGAGGGGTTTGAAATAGCACATGAATGCTCTTGTTATCTGGTGACATGATTGATGACTTTCAATTGAATAAGCTTGCAAATTTTACCCTTTTTAATGGTTTTTTTCAGAAAGATTTGATAGGATTGAAGTCATGGTTTGTTGAGTCTTGTAAATTTCAGTGAAGAATGCACTAGTTCTTGTTTTAAGTTCTCTCTTTCCCTTTGTTTGAGTCCACTGCATTGATGTTTAGCATGCAAGGGCCCAGATTTTGTACTTGTCACTAATGGATTGTTTTGATTTTCCTTTCTCCCCTTGGAAAATGTCAAGAAAAGCATCCCCAATTGCTGTATGAATCAAAGTTGTATAAGATACTGCAGGGTGGAAGCCATAGCCTTTTATAATTATCTAAGCTTATTTATTGTGTGGTTTTTGCTATTCAGATGGTCTTTGTTGATTTGGAATCCTTATGGACAGACTACCACATTTGTTTTGTTAGCCAGAATTCCAAGTGTGAAATGGTTTGGTGTTGAAGGGGATTATCAGGCACTTGTGATGGATTTGCTTGGACCTGGTCTTGAAGATCTGTTCAACTTTTGCTGTAGGAAATTGTCCCTGAAGACTGTTCTTATGCTTGCAGATCAGATGGTACTGTTTCTCAGTTATTTGCACCAATATTCTTAATTTCTTATGGCATTTTGTTTGCTGCGTATTTTAACTTTCTTGAAATTCTGATATACCTCCAGATTAATCGAGTTGAGTTTGTTCATTCCAATTCATTTGTGCATTGAGATATCGAGCCGGATGACTTCTTGATGGGTTTAGGAGGACGTGCAAATCAGGTCATGATCAGGACCCCGTTCTTATTATTGAATTTTCTATCTGGTTCTGCTCTTTCAGTCCATTATTTGATATCTATTCGCATTCAGGTCTATATCATTGACTTTGGTCTGGCAAAGAAAGTATAGGAACACTTCAACACATCAGCATATTCCTTACAGGTCAATCATTTTGACTGGCTTCTCGTTATTCTTATAATCTTTTGCAATTCAATTTGAAGCTGTCTGTTATGTCCGAATTAATGCTGCTGCTGCTATCATGAGTGTGCTAGACCCGATATGTTCATGTACATCGATGGAAAGACCTTTGAGTCGACACTTCAAGGCATTAAGAGCCTGAACTTAAAAATAACGATGAGAGGTTACATTGTTAGCCGCTACCATCTCATCTTCTTCCCCCACCGTAAATGGAATCCGGCAGCACATGTTGTTTGTGTCCATATCGTCAGTAATTCACAACCCCATGCAATGCATGGAAACAATGTCCTTTTTCCAAATGTAAAATCCAACTGGGGAGATGGCAAAACCTTGTTAATGCAACATATTTGCCTATCTCATACATATGCTTTCAATCAATCAGATGATAGAATTAGAATACAAATCTTTGGCATATGCTGGAATTTTTTATTTTTTTATTTTTTGGGATGTATTTGATCTTGGTTACTCTCTCTCTCTTGATTTATTGGTGGTTGTATAGTTCAGGAGCCGTGCATTTTTTCTCTGCTGAGCGATAGTCTTAATAGTTCTTTAAATGATTTCAGGTCTATAATCAGAGAATAATCTTGATTGTTGTGTTTTGTGCATAACCATGTTATAGTTTGTGCATAACAATAATCTCATTCCCTTCTCTCTCTCTCTCTTTTTTGGGGGGTTTTTTATTCACCTTGTTCTTGTTTTGTGGTGGCCATTTCAATGATGAATTATACAGGAACAGGATATGTTCTACTTTGAAAATTCCCAAGTCTCAGTTAAGAAAAAAGATTTCAGGTATACATGTTCTATTGGATAATCAAAGTAGAGGGTTTCACCCAACCCTTATCAACAGCTCAAATAACTCTCTCAGAATCGGACACATCATTTTTAACTCCTTTAAACTGTACTTCTCCGTCCTACCGACTACCGACAATCGACACGGTAACAGATAACCTTTGTATATGCGTCCACCGATCCTTTGAGATTAACCTCTAATATCATAGAGATTTAACGCTAACTCCATTACAAAAACTAACTCATAAGAGTAGAGTTGACCCAACCCTTATAAAGGGTTCAAAAATCTCCCTCAGAACCACCGACGTGGGATATATCAATGTTGGGTGGTTGAATTTTGTTTCCTACCTTACTTACCAATCTGCTGCTGCTTTAAATCGATTAGTACTGAGACTCAAAAGAAAGAAAAAAAAAAAAACTCAAAATCATGCATCTAAAAGTTCATCATTTTGATTTTATCAAGTGAGTTAATTTAATGGAATTATAATTGTTGACCTTTCCTTATTTATTTTGTTTTGTGGTCGAGATGAACAAATCTTTGCACATTTCATCAGAAAATACGTTTCAAAGTCCATCACAAAGCCATCCCATAATTAACTTTTGATCTTACTTTGCAAGTTTACCAAGAACCCCACTGGGTTGAGCCCATAAATTAGAAAAGTAGGATACCTTAAATAAAAAACTGGTAAACCCAATCTGGTATGGATCAGAATAAAAAATGAATTGCAGAATTAAATATTTGGAACCTTTGAACCCTAAGAAATGACTCGCTCTTATTAAAAAGTCCTCGTTGAAAACTTGACAATTGCAATAAATTTATCTTGTTAGGATGAAATTTTTAAAGATAACTGGTCAACTAAGACTAAAATACCTACTTGCAACAGCTTATATGTGCATATAAATTAGAGCACAAATTCTTGATATACGAGATACTTTATGACATCTATGATTCTTCCCAGACAATTACATCTAATCTTCTTGCCCCATCAACAAGAAGAATGAAACAGAACATGACAGCAGAATTTTTTTTTTTTTTTTTTTTAATCCTTTTCTTTGAAAACATTAAAAATGAAAAGAGTAACAAAAGAACAAAGAGGAAAACACAATGAATTTGATCACCTCCGTCCATGCAGCACTTGGTTGCATGTGTCCTTGATCCACCTAATGCTCTTCCTCAGGGACCCTTTGACCTTGCCCTCCATGGCATACACCTTGTAGCTAGCAACCCTTTTTTTCCTCTGCAGTTCAAGGTCACTAAAGCCCCAGTTCTTTGTAGATGACCCCATATTGCTTTTCCCTCTCTTGATCTTCACTTCCTTGCTCAACTGATTTGGCTGTGTAAATCCTGCATAGTTGACACTATAAGACCTCAAGTCTTGCATGCTTGTTGGCCCTGCCTTGCCTCCAGAGCAATTACTCTCCGTCTTCATCCCTCCTTCCCTGTATGACTTAGATCTAAAATCCTCCATGTTGATCAAAGCTAAAACAAACAGGAATCACATGCACAAAGATTGGAAGATTCAAGAATTAAACATAGGAGAAGATAAGAGGGAGAGAGAAAAAAAAAAAAGTGAAGAAAATTTTGCTTTGTATCTTTTTTTTTTTTAGGGGGGACGGGAGGGTTGTTATGACTTAAATAAGCGAATCGATCATTTGCACACGTATGAATATGACTAATACGTGAAAGATAATTTCAGTGTAACAATAAATATGGCCTATTATAATTTGAAAGGTATGTGTTTGACTATTTCTTAAATTGCATAGCATGAGAGTAGAGTTTGTGTGCTAAAACGTCCTTTTTTATTATTATTATTATTGCATGAAAAAGATTAATAATGGTTAGATCGGATGATCAAATTGTATGTTCATCAGATCTAATGGGTACGAACATTAGTTTCTTCCACGTGCTTGCTTTCATTGTATCTACATCCTCCAACTAATTGCCATAAATTTTATTTTTGTGCTTTCGTGTTGAAATGGGGCACCTAAAGTTGGTGCCGTCACATTACTGCCTTTTTACATGAAACAAAATTGTCGTTTTATTATTGGAGCCGGTGGAGGGGAGTGGAACGTTTGATTCTAGTGGGGTCGCAATGGGCTGCTGGTGGCTGAGTTTGAATGGTCTTTGATGGGGACTTGCCACGTGGAATATTTTATATTTCTTCACTTTTCACCTCAATCTCATTTACTGATGAAGTCAAGACTAAATTCTTGGTTTTCAACTATCCTTTTTGATGGTTTCATAATTTTATTCCTAGAACCCTTATAGACAATGAAAGGAATTCTTCTCTTTACCAATTCAACCAGCCCTTCATGGTAGATGGCTTGTATTTAACTTATAGTTAAGTGTGGAAAAGTTAAATTAGGGTTTATTTCTCTATTCCTTTCTTCTGATAAAAGAAACCAAATATTGAAAGGGTTACAGAATTCCTATTTGAAGATGTTCTTCTTTTTTTCTTTTCTTTTCTTTTCCTTTCTTTCCAACAGTTAGGATATGGTTGTGATTGAAGCGACAATATGTTGTTTTTGGAATAAATCGGTGCAATCAATCAACTCTAACTCAACGGTACTAGAATTGTTTTTCAAAATAAGATTTCTAATTCAGGTTCGATTTTGTGAACCTTCAATTTATTGAACTTGAGAATGTTGGCTTAGCATACTTGAAAAACAAGAGAGCATGACCTTTATTTTTCTCAGGACAACAGGTTGCTTAAAGGTTTACAAGGGAGAAAACAAGGCCAACATTAAAGGGATTGCATGGTTTGGCAGAAAAAGGATGGCAACCTTGGTAAGAATATAAACAGGAGGAGGCAACGAGTACACAAATGAACAATTCAAAAACAGTTTCTATCCAAAATTTGGACTAAAAAGGGAATATGTTACAAAAACCCCAAGTCGCAACAAAATTTTCCAAAAAAATGCAAGACCAGAAGTCCTGATCAAAGAAATATGAACTTGGCAGCCTCTTCAAATAGCAATTGTGAAGGAGCCATGCCAGATTAAGCCATCAACAAGCCTGACACAGTTAAACCAAGACAACTAAACAACATAGGGGAGGAAAGGGGCTAAAGTAGTACTAGTAAAATAGAAGCTTCTGCAATAAGCACTGAAAAGAATGTGTCACAGGAGCTCAGCGACATTGGAAGGCAGCTCCTCGATGACCACGTTGTAGAACTTCTGGACATCAAAAAGCATCCTCTCGTCATCTTTCGTCACAAAGTTAATGGCTACACCTTTTCTTCCAAACCGTCCACCTCGCCCAATTCGATGAAGGTAGTTTTCAGGTTGAGTTGGCAAGTCGAAGTTTATGACAAGGGAGACCTGCTGCACATCTATACCACGAGCTAAAAGATCAGTGGTGATAAGGACGCGAGAAGACCCGGATCGGAATTCCCGCATAATGATGTCACGAGTATTCTGATCCATATCTCCATGAGTGGCTGAGACTGTATGGTCACGGCTTCGCATCTTGTCAGTGAGCCAGTCAACTTTGCGCCTTGTGTTGACAAAAATGACACTCTGGGTGATGGCTAGGGTCTCGTACAGGTCACAGAGTGTTTCAAGCTTCCATTCTTCCTTCTCCACATTGACATAAAACTGCTTGATACCCTCAAGGGTAAGCTCATCACGCTTAACCAAGATCCTCACTGGCTTATTCATGAACTTCCTTGTGATCTCAAGAGCTTCGGGTGGCATGGTAGCCGAGAACACACCAATCTGAACTTTTGGTGGCAGCAGTTGGAAGATATCATAAATCTGGCAGCCACAATTCAGTATTAGAATTGGAGGGAAACACAAAAGGACATAAGAGATTGCCAGAGAAGATGTAACACCTGATCCTTGAAACCACGCGAAAGCATTTCATCAGCCTCGTCCAACACAAACATCTTTATACAATCTGCGCGAAGAGACTGCCTTTTCAACATGTCAAACACACGACCTGGAGTACCAACAACAACATGAACACCGGCTTGAAGAATGCGCTGGTCCTCACGGACACTTGTACCACCCACACAAGCATGAACCTTCACAGTAAGGTAATCACCAAGCGCTCGCATAACCTTCTCAGTCTGTTGTGCAAGTTCCCTAGTTGGTGCCAAGACCAATGCCTGACATTGGACTAGACCATAATCAAGTTGCTGAAGAATCCCAGAGCAGAAAGTTGCTGTTTTCCCAGTACCAGATTGGGCTTGCTGAATTACATCAATACCCTTACAAAATGGAACAATTCCCCTTTGCTGGATTGCAGAAGGCTTCTCAAAACCTTGGAAGAGATTTACAATGTCAATCAGCACATTGTAGCAAGATTTGAAAAGAATCAAGACAATTGACAATAATATACCTACCATAAGCATAAATGCCCCTCAGAAGGTTCTCTTGTAATCCCATTAAATCAAAGCTGTCGTAAACCTCATCATATGAAGTGAAGAAGTCTTGTGCATCATTTGTGAGTCTGCAAAGTTAAAAAAAAAAACTATAAATGAATCTAGCATCAAATCCCACCAGATAAAGACCCTGCTACTGCAACTACTGCCATAGAAAGAGGTTACAAATGAGAAACGTACATCTCATTCATTTTTGCATCAAACTGTCGAAAATCAAACTGAGAACCTTCTGGTGTCAAACCTGCCATGACTGTACAGATAGAAATATATATAATTACAGGGAAAATTCAGTTTGAAGTAGGGCAGAGGAAGAGGATGTAGGAAAAACATAATCTGCTTTCAAAATGAACCAAAAGGATAGCAAAACAAAAAAATAAGAACATAGAATTGAGAACAATCCAAGTCTTGTTGTGTCGTGTGTACTGGGTATATCCTTTTATATTGTTTACATATATTGTTGTGAACGGAAAAGAGATTGTCACAGAAGAGCCAAACTTGCAAACCATATAAAATTCTGTGTACAAGCATTAAACTTCTGTTTTTTTTTCTCTGGAGAAGAACAGCAAGGGGACAGACAGATATCTGATACACAGGATGCAAATCCTTTACCGCCAGACACTGATTTGCCCACTCCTCCAAAAGTGTCATATTAACAGCAGCGCTCTTATAAACCAGCAAACTCCAGTATTTATAAAGTATAGTCACACAAAATATATAATTACTTCATCCCAACTTGATGATGCCCCCTAGGATTAGAAGAAACAAGGATATACAAGGCATTCCAGCTCCTGGTTTGAAATTTCAATGGAACACTCTTACTCAGTTGGGCAATAAATTTTTTTGTAGCAAAAACACATTCCCTCCAACCATCATTGTTGTAGAAATGGTCAAAACAGCCACATTCTCAGAAAGGAAAAAATTGCAGCTAAAAATTAATGATCAAGACCCCAACAACCATGCTCCTGTGTAATATTAATTATAACAGAATGCAAACAACATACCAAAACGCTGATTCCACCAAAAAAAAAGGGGGGATCAAACTACACAACAAACACTGAAGTAATACACCACACACAATATACCCTAAAGGATATGATGTTAAACAATGGACAAAGGCCATATCTCATACTAAAACATGCCAGTAAATTACAAATCACAGATTCAACGAAAACACTCAGTTACCAACCATTTCACTAAAACCTTTCCAAAGGACAACCAATAAAACCATTCAATTTACAATCTCACAGTTTCATTGACCATAAACAAGGCCCTACACAAACGCTAAAGATTGAAACTTTATCGAAATAACATGTATAAAAATTGAATCTTTGCGGAGAAATCAAGCATACAGATCAAACCCAGATCCCAAACATCATGCACCCCTCCCCCAAAAAAAAGAATTAGAAATGTTAATATCCAAACCACAACCAAACATATGAGAGGGGATATGATGAGCATGAATATTAATATCCATATAACACCAGTATCTGAAAGCTTAACTATAACACACACACACAGACCTGCTAAGTGCTGGTTTGAAAGTTAGAGAGAAACAAGAAAACTTTTGACAGGCTTGTCGATTGCAGAGAGTGACAACTTGGGTTTGTCAATTCCAAACTCCTCGGATCTGCGCCGTGGAGTTTGAAACACGGCCGTGTCTGTGTTTGTATATATATGTGTGTGTGTGTGTGTGTGTGTGTGTGAGAGGGAGAGAGAGAGTTGTCGCTGTCTTGATAGGTTTTAGTAACAAGACACTCGCTTATGTCTTTGTTTATTTGTTTCCGGATTTGCCCCTCGAGACTTGGGTCTCTGTTTGTAAGAAGTGAAAAACCTAAAGATAACGAAGGAAACACAAACAGCCTTGCGAGCAGGGGTGTTTAAGGATCGAGCTGGGCGGTCTGAAGATAAATTTTATATCTAAATTGTTTTTGGTGATATATATATATATATATATATTAAATTTAATCGGTAACTAAATTATAATATATTCGAATTAGATTTTAACAATAAAATTGTAAATTAAGTGTCGTGAATAAAATAATATTATTATTCTATATTATAATTAAATAATAACAAAATATTTTTTTATTATGCGAAAGGTAATAAATTTATTTTTTTATTAAAGGGTTTAGTAGAATTAAATGAATATTCACAAAATTAAATATGTCAATTAACATAATTTTCTTTGACAAAATGTTATAGTATTTACTTTTATTTTTTTTTTATTTTTAATTGAGGAACTTTGGTATTTTAACCACCTGATTTTTATTCATTCAGTGGACAATCTTGACTACTTACCAGTTAAACAGTAGCTTTTTATGAAGTCTTATATTTTCCAAGTTGGAGAAAGTGGGCTTCTGTTGATGCTGCTTCAAAACCAAAGAGGGGAAGCTTGATGGGAAAGCAACTAGGAAGGGGAAAAACATTGTAACAAGACTTTTTGAAACTAGGAAGTGTAGCAAGTCCACAAAACTGAAGATTTTAGTCTTGAGATTTCACATTGTGAAAGTGTAGAATGAAATTGCTCTACTTATTTTAATGGAAATGCTCTCTATCTATATTGCACTCTAAAAGAATAATAATGATTAAAAATATAAACACAATCCTTTTTGAACAATAAATAAAACATTGATTTTCATTAATCATTTAAAGGGAACAAGGCCATTGAAAGAATTATGCTTTGGGGGGGGGGGGATACAACCCATATAAAATCAAAACTTTGTTATTAAAAGAACATGTGTCCCCATTTGAACCACCTAAAAACACAACTTAACAATACAATTCAACCGAAAAAGTCGATGATTCATATAAAAATAATATAAAGTCTAAATATTTTAAATTCAAAATCATTTTAAACTCAATTGATCTAACATTTTATTAGTCCAAAATAAGAATAATTTATACTATAATATTTAAAATCAAATAATTTGAATTTAAATGTTTAAAATTTAAGTAAATTAAATACATAATTTAAAAGAATCCAAATTTAATATATATCTCACATATATTTAAATTACATAAAAACTTAAAATAATTGAACTCAAGACGGGCATGAGCTTGTCATCCCTTCATTATTTTGTTTTTCCTTCGACATTCTGACCCCAATGAAACTCCATGAATGACGGAAAAGCCCTTTTGTTTTGCTAATTGGAACAAGGTGTTATTCCCAGTAGTTTCTTTCTTCGATCTCCCCTACACCAAAGCGACGACTTTCTCGCTCTCTATCTATCTCGATCCCTCTCTCTCTCTCTACATAAATAAGAGATTGCTCAATCGTTGAAGCCCCAGATCTCCAAAAGAACGTATCTTTAAGCTCTGAGAAGAATCTCAGGTAATTTCTTAGTGTTTGTTGCGTAAATTTGATGTTGATATTGTATTGTATATGCCCTTTTCTCTTCTGGGTTCTTGCGGTTGCCCAATTGTGTAGCTTAGAATTTGCTTACATTTGATGGTTGTTTGAGTTTTTGGCTTAAGGAACCGATCTTTGGTTGTGGACTTGTGGGTTTTTATGTTTAAAGTTTAAATTGTTTCTGCCCCATCTGTTTGGTTTCTGAGAAATGGCTAAGAAAAGGAAGGAAAAGAAAAGATAGAGTGGATCTTATCTGGGTACCAAGCTCTTGCTTTGTGGGCACTTTTTTTTTTCCCGTATCACCCTTTTACTCTTCCTGTTTTAGTGATATTTCTAGGGTTTATAACATTGTGAATGCTATGATTTGGGATTTGTAAAGCTAAGTTATATTTAAATTGTCAGTGATGTAGTTTTTTTTTTTTTGGCCTTTTTCTTATTCCTTTTTCTTTACTTCTGATAATGGAAAATTGTGCCTCATCTTTTCTGTTATTATCATTTATGTGGATTAAGAGTATGGCTTGGTATAATTGGTTTGATTCCTGTAAGAATGAAGAAAGCGATGAACAAAAAATTTGTCAATATTTTTTGTTAATGCTCACTACAGTGGTTCTTTTTTGTAATTGGTGCAAATTGAATGTTTCAAGTGACTGGAATGTATATGTTGCCTTTCAGGCCATTTTTCATCCAAAAATGGTGGATAGCAATGCATCTCCCAGTTCTCCTGAGGAAACTCCAAACCCTAACCCTGATGGAAATGCACCATCTGAGAGTGACCTCTCACTTCACAACTTAGCTCAAAAGATTCAAGAATCTCTTGCTGTGGGAAAGATACATAAGTTCTGGGAAACCCAACCAGTTGGACAGTTCAAAGATGTTGGAGATGACAATTTGCCCGAAGGCCCTATTGAGCCTCCAACGCCGTTGTCTGAGGTGAAACAAGAGCCATACAACCTTCCCAATCTCTATGAATGGATTACTTGTGATATGGACTCTGAAGAGATGTGCAATGAGGTATACAACCTCTTAACTAATAACTATGTGGAGGATGATGAGAACATGTTCAGATTTAATTACTCAAAGGAGTTTCTTCAGTGGGCACTTCACCCTCCAGGCTATTTCAAGAGCTGGCATATTGGTGTGCGTGTCAAAAGTTCAAAGAAGTTAGTTGCTTTCATAACTGGTATTCCTGCCAGAATTCGAGTTCATGATGATATTGTTAACATGGCAGAGGTAAATTTCTTGTGTGTTCACAAGAAGCTGAGATCAAAGAGGCTTGCTCCTGTCATGATTAAAGAGGTTACAAGGAGAGTTCACTTGGAGAATATCTGGCAAGCAGCTTATACTGCCGGAGTTGTTCTTCCTACACCAATATCATCTTGCCAATATTGGCATAGATCTTTGAATCCTAAGAAGCTGATTGATGTTGGTTTCTCTAGGCTTGGTGCAAGGATGACAATGAGCCGAACCATCAAGCTTTACAAGTTGCCCGAAGCTACTGCTACGCCAGGTTTTAGAAAGATGGAGCTCCATGACGTTCCTGGAGTTACCAGGCTAATTAGGAACTATTTGAGTCAGTTCATTATTGCACCAGATTTCGATGAGAATGATGTTGAGCATTGGGTTCTGCCAAAAGAGGATGTCGTGGATAGTTATCTGGTTGAAAGTCCTGAAACACATGAGATCACTGATTTCTGCAGCTTTTACACGCTTCCTTCCTCCATCCTTGGAAACCAGAATTATTCAACTTTGAAGGCAGCTTATTCGTACTATAACATTTCAACAAAGACTCCTCTGCTTCAGCTGATGAATGATGCTCTGATTGTTGCAAAATGCAAGGACTATGATGTGTTCAATGCATTGGATGTTATGTACAATGATTCCTTCTTGAAGGAGCTGAAATTTGGTCCAGGCGATGGGAAACTTCATTATTATCTTTACAACTATCGGGTCAGACAAGCACTGAAGCCATCAGAGCTTGGGTTGGTACTCCTATAATCTGGACCCTTGGTTGTACTCGAACCAATGTTTGGTTTCTTTTCATCAGTTGAGTTTGCTGATAATTTTGGTTGTAAGATTGCATAAGCTTTGACAATCCAGATTTATATTTTAGGTTTTATTGTGCCAGTTAAACAGACATTTTTTGTCCATTTGTCTAAGTCTTGAATTTTTGTACTCTTAATGCAACGTTGGGTCCTTAAAAAAATAACCTGTAGATGAGCTGGGAATGCTAACAAGCCTTTTTGGCTTATGTCAATCACCAATTCATTGATCATGTTTTCCTGTTTTGAATTCGCTGCATGGTACTTTTAGCATGCAGCCAGTTTTGCCAGGTTCATTTGTGGTACTGTGGTTAACAGACTTTCGTTGTCTGGATTAATCACAAAGCAGCAGTGGATGATTACGTACTATTTTCCGCATTCCCTAGTTTTACATTCAGTGGCTCGCGCCAATGGCATGATTTCACCTCGTGAACCTGCAAAATTTACAATAGCACATTATGCTTGGATTTCAATGTTGCAAGAGAAAGAGAGCGAAAATGTACTAAAATCACATTGTTCATGTTTCTCTTTAACCAACTTGAGCATGGCGCTTGTCTTCTGCCATCTTTGATACTCTTTCTGCTTCGTTTAACCGCTTCAGCAGCTTAAAAAGATTTGTTCTTAAGCAAAAATTAAACGTGGGTTAGATGCAAACTTTTGAGGGGAAAGTGATGCTGTGCCTTAAAAAGCAAGTGCAACTAAATCATCCTAATGGTTACTTCTTGCAAATCTTATCGCCCCATCATAAAAAAACTTGCAATTCATGTAAATAAATAAACCTCCCATGATAGCAACAACGACTATTTACATTCCAACTTCCAGCTCCCTTCACCATTAGCCCACGCAACCAAAGTTCGTTACTGTTGCATCTTTGTCCAAGGACATTGGCAGTAGCTGAGGGAATCTTGCAGCCAATCTTAGAGCTACCAGTCCACAAACCTTTCCAAGATTTTGACTTTTTTCATCACTCCCTAAAAGGAAGTGATCACCTCCATTTCTTATTTATTTATTTATTTCACATCGTCATCAACAAACTGCATATTATATATATTTTTTAATTAAAAAAAAAGAAAGAGAGGAGGAGTGATATTTTTACAATTTCATTAAGTATTAAGCAAAAAATTACGTTAATCATACAGTACAGTGAATTAAGCTTATCAACTAAATGTATGCGAAAATAAACTTTATAATTTATTTTAAACTATACAAAATTAAATATACATTTAATTTAATTAATGATACGAATAAATACTTTAACCACTAAAGCACGAATAAATACTCCATCCCACTGAAACAGGACAGAAGTGGCCGAGGCTGCTTTATATCACACCATATTCTTGATGTTCTGCGGGTGTATTTGGCTGAATTTTATTTTGTCGGGAGTGAGAGCTTCCTTTAGAATCTTCAATAATCCAACTTTGACCATCCCTACAGCTTCAGCTGGATGGCAACTTAATCAACGGTTCATCATAGCACAAATCTAGCCTCTCGCACACAAAATTAGAATTTTTTTTTTGTTTAATTTTTGGTTGAATATGAAAAGTAAAAAATTATTAAAAAAATAGAACTTTATTGCATCAATGAAAACTTTTCTCAATGCCCTGAAGCTTTGTGACATTATCATTAGTGCTGAGTACATTTTTATCATTCTATCATACATTATTATTACATTTTAAAAAATAATAATTTTTATTATTATATATTAAATGACTATTTATTTATAATAATGACTTGTGATATTTTTGTTTTTATATAATTTTTTTTAAAAAAAAATAAAAGTCATAATAATACAAAAAAGTTTTAAATATTAAGAAAAAAGGAAAAGAAGCAAAAGTCGAGTGACATCTCTGGTTATTTAATAAAAAGCCCTAATTTTTCAGGAAAACAAACAAGCCGTTGTAAAATCTTAAAGCTTCCCTCTTTCATACATCTGAGACTGTCAGTTTTCTCTTTTCCTAGCTACTTCCATTTAAACAGTTTTTGGGGTTTTTTTTTTTTTTTTGGAACCTTTTCATTGGGAATATTTAGGTGAAGCTAAACAGAAAGTCAATCATGGGTTATGCATCTCATTTAATCAATCACTCCAAAAGGGTATGTTCAAAATCCTTTCTTTCTGATCTCTCTGTCTTCAATTTCACTTTTTTCGCTTGTTTTCTCATATCAATTCCTTTAGTGGGTATTTAAATTTGATCTTTTTTTTTCTTTTATTTTACAGTTAAGGAGCTTCCCCAGATTACTGAGGCGTGAGCATGCGAATTTGGTTCAATGGATTTCAAATGATACTCACCTCAATTTCAGTAGAACCGATGGTATGGGGTTAAATCTTGATGCCATATGGGTCTAATTTTGTTGTTTCTAGTTGGGTCCTTTTTTATCTGCAGAAGGGGTTGGATTGTATATGGGATGTCTTTTGAATGTGAACTCTTGGGGAAAAGGGTGTTTTGGGGCTGGGGCAGAGAGGCTTTGTGTGTGTGTGTGTTTATGTGTGTGTATGATGGGATACTTGGAAGAAATTGTTATCTTTGCTTATCTGGAAGTCCTATTTAAGCTTTAGTTGGTGGAATCTGTGATCTTTGTTATAGCGATAACTTTTTTGTGAAAGCAAGAGTGAGATTGCGCACATTTGACTCTTCCCTAGACTCCACATCGGAGGATTCTTGTGCACTGGGAAAACCATTTTTTTGTGATCTTTGTTATGGTACTGTCTTTTCTTATATTTGTGTCTATTATTTATTGACAGTTTCGGCACGCATCTAAGGTCTGCTAGGCAATTGGTCTTTATCAGAACACATGATAAACCTCACTTGCTTATTAGTAATTCTTTTGTTTTGGCACCGAACTTTTACACTCTATGCCTGGATTTCTTTTGCCTATAAACCTTTTTGTGTATATTTGGCTGAGATTGAAATGTCATCTGTCATGTGTTTATTTCTTGGGCAGGAAGTCTGTTATTATCTAATTATTTGTTTGTTATTATTCACCTACCCAATTGTCTTCTGGACTGTGTGTTTATGTTTTCTTTGATGGATATATGATTGGAATATGCATGAATTTTTGGTTTCCAAGTTTAAAGACAAGTTTGCTATTTTAGATGTTTCAAAGGTTCATCATAGTTCCTATATCCCTACCAGGAGCAAGAGGTCCTCAAACACTATCACCAATAGCAATGTAAGTGTTGCAATCCTTTTTGGTTGATGACCAAATTTTTCTCTCTCTCTGTCTCCTTCTTTTTTTTTTTTTTTTTTTTTTTTTGTTTTTTGTATTTTGGAGCAGGATGACCAAATTGTCCTTGCTTTAGCCTTAGTTTTCTGTGCTTTTTGGGGTTTTTTACTACATTTCATTCTATTGTCCAAGTCTCACAGATGTATATCTTGTCCTGTAGCCATCACCATTGGACACATTTAATAGGAATGCTTCAAGGACAGTTATGAAAATGGGGAATCCAACTTCTGGACAGCTATCCTCTAACAGTTTTTTATGGTATCTAACTGTTTTGTTTCCATCCTGCTTGAACCATCTATTTATAATTACAAGTGCCTAACTTCATGCCTTTTCTTTTCTTATTAGTTCACAAACACATATAAGGAGAGGATTTGCATCTGACTCAGGTACAGTTTGGGCATATCTAAATAGGAACTAGTTGATACAAGGTTTTCAGTGCAAACTAGAGGGAATAGCCAAAATATTTTTGGAGAGTGCTTCATTTGATGATGAAAACAATGATCTGTGTTTTGCTTAATTGGCTCATAATTAACTGTTTTATGATATGTTGCAGGCCTCCCTCCACACCAAGAACTTGGAATGCCATCACTCTCGCCCACAATGACAGAGGCAATTAGTCTTTTGCTTCTTATTAGAATATCATTGCATGTCCAATCTGCCAACAACTCTTTTCCTAATTACAGGGTAATATAGGAAAATGGTTGAAGAAGGAGGGTGACAAAGTTTCTCCGGGTGAAGTCCTTTGCGAAGTTGAAACAGTAGGCACCCATACTGATCTTGGTCAAATTCCAACTCTGATTTATACCTGATGCTCATCCTGGAACTTAATGCTTTGTCTTGTAATTTAGGATAAAGCAACTGTTGAGATGGAATGCATGGAAGAAGGTTATCTTGCAAAGATAATAAAAGGAGATGGGTCAAAAGAAATTAACGTTGGAGAGGTACAACTTCATCTCGCATATGCCAATCTATCTCTTTCTTTCTTTGTTTTATTGCTGACAAAATAGAAGGCAAGGAATTAATGTTGGTTCTGGCACCCCCTTTGGATAGTCCTTTAGTTTGTGTAATAAGACTTAAGGGTTTTTTTTTCTTTTTAAATTGGACATTCATGTATTTGGTGGTGATCATACATTGTATGACAACATATTATTTACCCATTTAGATTATTGCTATCACTGTCGAGGATGAGGAAGACATTGTAAAATTCAAGGATTACAGTCCTACCAAATCAGAAACTAATGAGCCTGTGCCTAAAGAGCCATCTCCTTCTCCACCGGCAACCCCACCCAAAAAGGAGAAAATTGAGGAACCAGTTAATTCAAAAGAATTGAAGATCCCCAAGCCCAGTGCAGTGTCCTCTGAAGATCGCATTTTTGCTAGTCCTCTTGCAAGAAAATTGGCTGAAGATCATAATGTTAGTGATTTGATATGCTTTGCCAATTTCGGTGTGAATGCAGCGGCTATTTGTCTTCTGCTAAATCTAACTTACATTACATGCGTTCTTTTGCTTTCTCTATCATGAAATTTAGGTGCCTCTCTCAAGCATCAAAGGAACAGGTCCTGATGGACGCATTGTGAAGGCTGATATTGAAGACTTCATGGGTATGTTGTGCTCAACTCTACAATTTTTATGAAATGAAAGGCAATTTATTGTTCTCTAAGTGCTTGCTCTTCAAGGGAGAAGAAGAGACTAGACTTTCTTTGTTGGTTTCATCCCCTTGTACTTGCTTCAGACTCATTGTTTCAGAACTAACTTCTACACCCTGTAGCTTCACCAGGAAAGGAGGTTTCAGCAAGAATGCCAAGTGCCAAGGATACTGCAGCTACAGCTCTAGATTACACAGATATACCTCATTCTCAAATAAGAAAGGTGAATTAAGAAAATATATTTATTGATCTGAACCCAATTGTGTAGATAACCTTATGTGTAAAAGTATCTGTGGATTTATCCTTATTTTGATATTTGCATGCACATGCTCATAATTTTTCTAACCCAACTATTCATCAAATGCTAAATTTAGTCTATAAATTGTAGCTTATCACTGTAGACCTTTCAGGCCTAACACATAATTAGCCATTTGGATTTCATGGTGACAAATAAGTTCCATTTATGTGTTGGAGCTGTCTCCAATGTCTCATGCATAATGCTTTCCTTACCGGCTATCACACATTCTGCCTTTACAAGAGTTGCCTCTGAAGAAAATTTCTGGTATGGTTTGTACAGGTTACAGCTTCACGCTTATTGCTCTCAAAGCAAACCATTCCCCATTATTATCTGACGGTAGATACTTGTGTTGACAAACTTATGGAGTAAGTATTAGTTTCTGCCAAAGTTTAGGCAAAGCAAATCCTTTAGGTTTTTGTCACAATTACACCACCCTTCTTCATGCAGTTTGCGGAGTCGCCTGAATTCATTACAAGAGGCCTTAGGTGGGAAACGGATTTCTGTAAATGATCTTGTGATCAAGGTACACATTTTTTCTGCTTAAGCCACCTAGGGAAGAATTTGTGGTGTTTCCTTGGGATTGTGAATGGGGAAGATCTGCATATTTTCATGGGCTAAAGAAAAATTAAGGACAGGCTCTTTTTCTGGTTGGGTTGTTTGAATGAAATCTAGTATTCGAGGAGATTTCTTACAAAAATTACTATTCCCATATGAACAGATTCACACCATCAACATCTTGGATTCATGATGTTTTTTGTCATTATGCGTTTTAAAATTTGTGCTGTAGAGTAACTTCAATGTCACTTTTAAGTGCAGGCTGTTGCTTTGGCCCTTAAAAAAGTTCCCCAATGCAATAGCTCATGGACTGATGAGTACATCCGGCAGTAAGTATTATATGGACCACATGCATTGATATCGTGCATCATTTCAAATCATTATTTTTTTCATACTTGGCTTTTAATCAGGTATCATAACATTAACATCAATGTAGCAGTACAGACAGATAATGGGCTATATGTTCCAGTTATCAGGGTGAGAACCATTTATCTTCAATACTGATTTGTTATATTAGTATTTCTTGTGTTGTGACATTAAGTACTTTGAATTTGCAGGATGCAGACAAGAAAGGTTTGTCCAGAATAGCCGAAGATGTCAAGCAGCTAGCCCAAAAGGCCAAGGAGAATGCCTTGAGGCCAGAAGATTATGAGGTCAGGATTGTCATTCTGCATTGGTTGGTGGCCAAAATGATTGTCTCGTGTAAATTTTACTGAATATTTTCATCTTTGCAGGGAGGCACATTTACTGTGTCCAACTTGGGAGGACCATTTGGTATCAAGCAATTTTGTGCCATCATTAATCCTCCTCAAGCAGCCATTCTAGCAGTTGGATCTGGTATGATGGCATCTAATCACAATCTGTAGTCATCCTCTTCTAATTCTATGCTTTCTGATGATTTGACTTTGTTCTTGGACAGCTGTAAGGAGGGTTGTCCCTGGTTCAGGTGCCGATGAGTTCAAATTTGCTTCCTATATGTCTGTAACACTAAGCTGTGATCATCGCGTGATAGATGGTATGTAATCTTGGAAGGACTCGGAACATATTCAAACCTTTGCTTAGCTCCATTCAGTCATCTTAGAAATGATATAACATTGTTGAATCCGTTGGCCATGCTCAGGTGCAATTGGTGCCGAATGGCTAAGAGCATTCACAAGCTACATTGAGAATCCCGAGTCTATGTTGCTGTAATACCAATGGCTGCTTCCACCAGCCTCTCTCTGATTCTTATCATTTGTCAATTAGCACACAAAGGTTGTGACTGTGGTCTCCCAGTTCCTTTTGCGGTTCAACATTGTGGTCTGTGTCTGACAGCAGCGTTGTTTATCTTCAGGAGAGCAATGGTTTGTATATGAAATAAAGTAGGGGGCATTGAGGCAATTTATTTTCAATCTCAATTTTGACATGCAGAGTTGTAACAACCCTTTTCCGATTATCTTGTTAAATACATGATCTTCTGCCCCGTCTCTTATAAATTCTTAGCTTGTTCCTCGAGTTTGTGCTATTTTTGGTGAATTGGTTTCTCTATTTTCAACACCTTCAAACTTTAGACACGAGTTAACATTAATTGATGACGTGGTAGATTAGGTTTGTGCAATGATTTCTCATCCTCAGGTCCAATGTAGATCCTATTAACTATCTTATCAGATGACGACTAAGGCGTAGGGTTAACCGGATTGGTAAGAACGGTGTTCTAATGCATGGAATTCACATACTTTTGGGGGGTGGGGTGTTATATGTTTCAGCTAATTTTGATTATAATGGTGAAAATTACTACGGTTATAGAGCTACAACGTATGTTGAATTGAGCCCCAAGACAAGCTAAGATAGAATGATAATGTGGCAAGATAAATGTGTAATCTGCAATTTGAACAACAAAAGGACTATCTTCAGGTACACCTAAAAGCATCCTGTTGGCAAGCTTCCTCGCATCTGTCATCCCACAATTGTCCCTTGTTTTCCTTAGCTGCCTACCACCTGTCTTTTTATTCCTAAGATCAGAACCAGGAACGGGAAGCGGGCCTATGTTGCTTTGCAAGAGGAGGCTCCTGCCACTTTTCAATTTTCTTGTTAATCTACTCTCTTAGGGCTCTTCCAGTGTTCACCAATGGATACGCCCTATTGCAATCCACTCGGACACAAGACTCAACAATCATGATTTCTCAGAGCAAGTGGTGTGGATTGAATTATGTGAGCTTGCTCAATGCAGACTACACGCACTTCGCTTTCTGTGCAGAAACCTACTAGGTTAATTCTCCTCGTGCCAAGGAGCTGAACATTATAAGCTGGCAACTTGGCTAAGGTTGTGAGTCCTCCAGCAGTCACCATAAGCTTTGCTGCAACAGCAGCCCTAACAACAGCTGAAGATTTGGTGCAATGCATCCCATCCTGATATCTACAAATTCGAGCACCCTGCTCTTTGCTGAATCAAGCACAAGAGATTGATTTCAAGCTTCAATAGTCTTTTGAAGTA
Source organism: Kandelia obovata (assembly GCA_021464305.1). Taxonomy (NCBI): domain Eukaryota; kingdom Viridiplantae; phylum Streptophyta; class Magnoliopsida; order Malpighiales; family Rhizophoraceae; genus Kandelia; species Kandelia obovata. Next base: position 9,536,256 of record CM038481.1, read on the forward strand.
GCTCCTCGCACAATGCTATTACCAAGACAACCATAATCACTGCTGAGGGTAAAAGACCATTCAGACGAACAACAGTTAAGTCCATCTCATTTCCAATCTTCTCCACCACATGAGCATAATCGATGGGATGATGAATAATAGACTTGAGTTCTAGAAACTCTAGTCTGTATTTGTCACAGATGAAATTGTGGAGGATAACAATCTTGCCCTCAATAGCAGCACACAATTCATTGCAATGTACAATCAGCTTGTACTCTGGACTATTTTCTAAGACCATCCCACCATCATATCAGTATAAGTGGAACCCTTCTCAATCTCAAGTGCATCTTCCACTTTATGCATTATATCATGGTATCTCTTTGTTTTTTACAACTTTAGCACACAATCCATATTATCAAAATTCAATATTTTGTGGACATTGAGATCAGATTCTAACTCACGAACGTCTTGGAGAAAGGAATCACCAAGCATTGCCATGTTCCCTAACAAAGGAAAATGGATCAAAGAGCCAAAAATACAGTGCTAACACAAAAAAGTGGGGAAGCTTTGAGAACTTAATAAACTAAAAGGTTTGAGAAAGCCACCAGCAATGTGGTTAGAGTAGCTGGACTCTTAGTTCTAGCAATTCTGGCAACGATGGACCAAAAAAAAAAAATTTGCGAAAAGTCATGCATACACATATATAGTGGTAAAAGTCCATGTTGATAAGAAAGCCAAATCAAATTCCAAAAAGAAATCCCAATTCTACTTAGTATCTTAATCCCACCCTACAAAGGATAATATGAAAGATAATTAAATATTGAATCCTTTTGGAATAAGGATTCCATATTTATATCTGGTTATTGAAGCTCTAACATTGAGTTCTATTGGAATTTAATTTGATTCCTATTTGTATTCGAATTCCAATTTATATTTGTAAGCCAGATGAAGGAAACTTGGTGACTACCTAAAAACAAAGTCCATCTGTCTACCTAAAATAGACTAGTCATAAACTAGCCCTATTGCAATTCACATGAACCCTATATACACAGAGCAACCGCTCCAATAACATGCAAATCTGTGTAATAGACACCCATTCACAACCCTTGAATCAAATGATCATGCACACATTTACAACAACAATAACAAGGCTCTAATCCCAAAGGACTCTTGGGGTAGCTTTGTGGTCAGCTTAAAACTAGCTCCATTGCAATTCCCATGAACAATTCTATACACAGGCAGCAACGGTTATGACAACATGTAAATCTGTGCACAGAACACACATTCACAACCCTTGAATCAAATGATCATGCACACATTTACAACAACAAAGATTTAATCCCAAATGATGAAGGTTGTGGCAGCTTGGCGATCAGTTTAAAAACTAGCTCTATTGAAATTCCCATGAACAATTCTATACACACATAGAGCAACCATTCTGATAACATGTAAATGTGTGCACAGGACACACATTCACAACCCTTAGATCAAATGAAGCCTTAACCCCAAGGGAGGACAGTTGCAGTAGGTTGACCATTAGCATAAAACTAGTCAAACCCTTACGAGATGAATCATTTGGACGTGCACACATTTGCATAGTAAAAATTACACGCATTATTACATAATTCATCACAAGAACACGGTTCTAACAAAGATATATCGAATCGGAGGAAAACCCATGTTATTTATCACCGTACAAGTCGAAAAATTACAGATTCAGACAACATATTCGAACAATAGGGCATGTTTAATCCCATGCCAGAAAGCTAACTCCTTTTTCATTTGATTCTAACAAAGTTTTGATCTTTATATTTGGAAACCATTACAACTGAAGAACATAAGAAAAATAAATTAAAAGATAAATAAACCCTTAATTGAAAATTTCACTTTCTGTCTCTCTCTTTTAGAGCATTGCATACCTCTTCAGCACTTGCTTCCCAGCCACCACCGTCCCCGCCGCCAACCCTCCCAGCGCTCCAGCCACCGCCGCCGACCTCACCCCCCTCGCGGCTCTGCACACCGCCCCAGTCCCAAGCCCCGCCGCCACGCTACTCCATACATCGTCCCTATCCGTGGCCGCCACGGCCCCGCTCTCCAACATTGCGTAGATCAACCCGACAACACCGATTCTGTTTCCCCATAATCGACCGGACTGGCCCGACGAGTTCAGGATCCGGTTCACCTTCAGCTTCAAGGTGTCGGTCGGTTCGAAGGATTTCACGGCGGAGAATAGCCCCGCGGCGCCGCCGACTGTGGATCCCCCGAGGTAGGCCACGCCGGTGTAGAAGGTGAGATTCTCGCCCCAGGAGCGGCGTTGCCGGAGAGACTCCTCTGAGAAGAGGAACTCCGGTGAGGTGGGCAGCTGGTAGAGGGTGTGAACTGGGATGTTAAGGTCTTGATACGGATTGTAGGAACGCGTCTGCCGGGCCCGAGTCGGGTCGAACCCGTGATCGGGCGGCTCGTGATGCATTGGTTGCCAGAGAGAGAGAGAGAGAAAGAGAAACTGTTTGTGTCTGTTTGGGCTGCGGTCTGAATCCTTTATGTTTTCTTCTTAATGTTGTTTGTTTTGATATGTGTAAGTTTAATACTATGAATATTCCAAAACCTCTTTTATATATATATATATATATATATTTATAACAACAAAAATGTTATTTCAAATACAGAAAAAGTTCTTAAATAGCAAGGGAAATATATATATAAATATATATATATATATATATATAATTACTAATCGACTCTTAAATAATTTTTTATTTTAAATTGAATTTATTTATATTAATAAAAAAATATAACTAATTTATATTTTTTATATTTATTATGTGTTAGTTTGTGTTCTGTCTTTCCATTCTTCAATAAGCTTAGAATACTTTGGGGATCAACAGTGAGAAGGATAGCGTAAACGCCATCAATAGAACAGTTAGAAGTGAAAAAGGGAAATCAGAGAAAGAAAGGCATTCCTCACCAGCCCAGAACACAAAAGGTTTCTTCTCTTATTCCACCAAGAAGAAGAAGAAGAAGAAACAGAAAGTTTGTTCTTTTCTGTTTGTTTCCGAAGAAAAAGATAGCTTCTTTCTTCGTAGGATTCCTCCTGCTGCCAATTTCACTTCTTCATTTCTACTGTAAGCTCCTCTCTCTCTCTCTCCATTTTCTCTGGGGTCTTGCATGTTGAAATTACTGTTTAGATTGGACTATAAAGTTCCAAGATGATCAGCTCGTTCTCATTTCTTTATGGGTTTTGAGCAGATTTCTGGATTGGTTTTGAGGGGGTTGTTCGTTTACTGAAATATAGGCAGTTCTTCGCTGTTCTACTTATAATTCTTTTATGGGCAATCTTTGTTTTTGGTCAATGTTTGTGCGTAATCAACACGCTATCTTTTCTCAAATTTATGTAGTCGTCTTCCAATGATGAAGGAAGAGGTGAAGATGTATGCTGTTGAGTTTGTTTCATTACTGAATCGTGTTGACTATGGGGATTTGTGCTGAAATGAACAAGAAACGGTTTGTAGTGGATGTTGTTGATTGCCTATTTTTCTATTGCATTCAACTTTGGTTTTGTATGTTCAATAGAATAGTTTCCTGAATTTGTGAATTTCTAGCTGGAGTGAGCCTCTTATATAGTAATTTTGGGTTTTAATGCTACTGGATGTTGGGGTAATCCCCTGGAGTAAATTGTTCTGCATATTATCATGGAAAGTTTAATTGGAGTCTAAATACAAAGGATTTTATTGGCAGTTTTCACATCTGTTTTTGTATTGTTCTTGGGGACTATGTTCCTTCATTAAATGTAGAACTTCGAATTATTTTTGCATAATTCTGGGGGAATGTTATATAATACACATAAAACTTGAGCTGATCAAAGTTCAGCAGTTGGGCCCTTCCCCTGTAACCAATGCAAATGTGAAATGCAGTTAATGCATTTAATTACGCTTATTTCACACTTTATGTCCAAGAAATCTGGTGTTCCATTCTTCTTTAATCTATATCTTAAATGGGGTTTGCCTGTTTTTTAAATAAATTTGTCATATTAGCTGTTGAATTTCTAAACGGAGCATGTTTTCTATCTTCTTGGCATGAAGTTCATGTTATGATTCTCATGGCATTTAGTTTGGGTCAAGTTCTGCTGTACTTTTTATGTCTTATGACTCGATATTAAGATTAGTATTACTGGAAGTAGACCTGCATTAATAGTTGTAATCTTCAAACTGGAGGCCTTATAGAGCTGAAAAAAAACAGCATCCCAATGCAGAAGACTCTCAACTGTGAGATCAGTTAAGGGTCAAGTGTACTCAACTTTACCCTTGTTTTTACAAAGATGTTTTTTCTGCAACAATTTATTTGCAAATTCTTAATGGGCAGAATTTTTTTTTTGGCAGCTCTATCGAGGAGACAAAAGGAAGCTGCATAGACCACGTTTATATTTTGTTTGTAGGACATATGGATCAAGGTACTGAAGTCTGTTTCACCTTGAAGCCACAATATTTTGTGCCATTGCCAAAATTTTCTTTTCAGAGAACTACCCTGCCGCTGGGCTTTCTGCAAGTCATTTAGTATATGTTTATGCAGATTTGACGGAATCAATTGGCAATTGGCTTGCAACTCTAATGTTTAGCAAATGTGACTGTTCAATATTTGTATGGTTGCTAAATGATATTTTCCAAACTTCACTGCTGTCCCAGGAATATTCTCTTTCTCAATTTATCTCACCTGACTGTTTTTTCAATTGTGAATCCTCAGCCATGTTTCATGTACCAATGCTACAAAAGCTCTTTTTAATGTGGTTTTGCAATATTAGCATGTTGAATGGGTGATGTTACTTCTTCATTTTCAGAAGACTTTAGCAAATGTCTTTCATTCGGAAATTTGGTAAGGATAATTGTTTGGTGTGCTTTGCCAAAACATAGGGCACTCAAATGATGAGGTGGACTGCAGAAAAGGAGAATATATTCCCATCATGGATGCAGAGGAGCCCCAACTGGGGCTGTTTGACAAGCCTCTTCCTTGCTTTGGCTGTGGAATAGGATGGTTCTCGTGAGTTTCTCTACTTTTTGTTTATCTACCTCCCTTTCTCTCTCTCTCTCTTTCTCTCTAACACAGCTTCCACTTGATTGTGCTTTCTTTCTACAGTCTCTTGCTTGGATTTGTGTTTCCATTGATGTGGTACTTTGCAACAGTTCTCTACTTTGGGGGCTATTATCATAAAGATCCCAGGGAACGATCAGGCCTCGGTGCTTGTGCAATAGCGGTGAGTGTTTACATTTTATTCCACCTTTGGTTTTATAACAACCATGCAAGAACTGTTTGATATTGCGCTGTTTCTCATTTTTCTTTCATCGTATAATATAATCATCTTATTATTCAAATGTTATATGGAAGAAGTGTAATCTGAAATATATAATTCCTTTGGGCAAGCATACCAAATTAGCTCCTGGAACTGAAGACTTTTGAGAGAAAGAGCATTGTCTCACTCCCCATGCAGTCCTATCTCAAATGTACACCGAACCACTGCCTGATTCAACCTTTTCTTTGGATGTCCATATGTCAGGCAAGGATTACTGTCTGTTACATGGTGTCCTGGAATTTCTGTTTCTTTAATCAAAGGAGGAATCCACGATAGAAAGGGTGGTAATATCCTACCACGATAAGAGCAAAATCATGATAGGTGACGTTCATGTCCCAGAATAGAATGCAGTCCCATATTTCTGTTTCTTTCTGTGACCAGTTCTATAGCAGTGTATTGACTATTGTCTGTGAAAAACGAATTCCTACTGGGAAACGAGTACTCCCAACAAATAATCCAGGTTCTCAAATTGGAAAAGGTATTTTGGATTCACTTATTTCTAGTTCTTTCAAATACTAACTTTATCACTGGCTTGTGGAAAATCAATTGATGTTGGGTGACTGGAGGTCTAATAGAACCTTGTCAAACTGATTGATGCTGCATATATCCTGCGAGAAATGTTTGTCACCTTAATGGCCACATGTTTTTCATAATTCTGAATGTGATTCATGGTTGCAGGCTTCATTATGTACCATAGCTGTGGTGGTCATTATACTCGTTATTCTGCTGTAAAGCTTGCCATTACAATTGCATGGTTGCTGGTTTCTCAGAGACCAGAAGGAAATGAAGGTGAGTGGTCAAGACTGACTTCCTTAAGCTGAAATCTGGATACACGAGAGCACATCAATGATCCAACGGCTTGAAGCCATCTGAATTTTATAGCAATTAACTGAATCCCTCTTCAGTTTTGTGCATAACATGCACAATTTTTAGTATAGTTTTACAAACAGTTGAAGTCTTAAATGCCAGCGTAGAGGGATTTTATAACCTAATAGTAAGTGGATGGGTTCTTGGAAATTGATTTCTCCAATATGAAAATCCCAAAATGCATCCCTCTGTATACACCAAAGCCTTGCCTTTGTTAGAAGGACAAACTAACTAGAAATGAATTGCTTAAAGCTGCAGTTTCTTCCAAGTGACATTAAGTATTCTAATTTCCGTAGCATCCTGCAATGTACATTAATTTTTCCTCATTGCATGTGACAAATTAAACTTGTGTCACTTCTCCGCATCCAAAATATCAGAAGATGACATGCCATTGATATTCATGAATTAGCTAGTCTCTCCTCTATTGATTACTTATTAGAAAGTGAATTCATGACATGATAATGATCTGACCGATCTACTTCATGCAGTATCTGATCATCCATCGATTTTCTCATTGTAGCAATGAAGGCTGCATGCATTCAAGCAGCAACAACCAAGGCCTAACACATCCAAAACTTGAAACAACTTGACTCACGAATTCAAATGGCATATTGTATAACACCTAGTCATAAATCCATGCAATGTCCACTGGAATTCAGAAAACAAGCAAGTAAAAAATTAAAATGGTTTAAAATTTTAAATAGCATGTTCCCAGAAGTGCTACCACATCACAATGAAAATATTGTGTGCCAATAAAAAGATATTCTTCTTCTATTCCCACCGGCACATCAATTATTATGATCATTGTACAAGAAGATACCATACAACACCCCAAAAATTGCAATAATGCCTGCAGAAGATTAGCAATGAGCACTCATCGATTATGTGAACATACTGGCAGCTAAAAGACGAACATGGTCCCGCAGTGGCAGAATGTAAAATACTATTAAACAAAACAACAAAAGGAGTTTGTAAAGACTTCCATGAAATGAAACAGCAATGAACTTGTCCACAAAAATGGCAATGCTGCCGCCTCATGTATCCCTCTTCTAAGCTGAAATGCTAAAAGGAATTATTCAATGAGAATTCAGAAACTGTCAACACTCATGCATCCATCAAAACAACAATAGGTTGAACTTACATGAGCATAACTTAAAATGTTCATAATCTCTCTAAAAAGATGGTGTTTTACTCCCCAGATACTTCTTCAGCACATCCATAACTGACCCAAAGTCAGCCTTAACACTCACAGGTGGATTAGCAAACCTACAAGCCATGTCCTTAATGTCCTTGGAATGATAATCAATCTTGCTCTGAGTAAACTTCAAACCATGAGCAGTACTCACCACCACTGTCCTATCAGTTGGTCCAATCACCCCACTATTCCTAAGCTTAACCAATGCCGTCAATGCAACCCCTGTATGTGGGCATATAAACATACCTGTTGAATCGGCTTGTGCCATTGCATCCATCAATTCCTCCTCGGTAGCCTCCTCAACAATCCCATTAGAATTCTTCAATGCAAAAACAGCTCTATCAATCGAAACAGGATCGCCAATCTGAATAGCAGATGCAAATGTGCTATTCGCCTTCACAGGCTTAAATTCATTCCACCCTGACTTGTAATACAAATAGAGTGGATTCGCATTGGCGGCTTGTGCACAAACAAGCCTAGGAATCCTGTCAACAAGTCCTAACTCTTTACACATATTAAACCCCTTATAAAAAGCATATATATTGCCCAAATTTCCACCAGGAACAATCACCCAATCTGGAACTTCCCAATTAAACTGCTGCAAAATCTCAATTGCGGCAGTTTTCTGCCCTTCCAACCTCAGACTATTCAACGAATTCGCCAAGTAAATAGGCAATTCTGCAGTAACTTCCCTTATTAACTGCATGCAACCGTCAAAATCAGTATCAATACTCAACACAAATGCACCATTTGCAATAGGCTGAACAAGTTGAGCAATTGAAATCTTGTTCGCAGGCAAAAACACAATGGAAGGAATACCGGCGGCCGCGCAGTAAGCGGACAACGCTGCTGATGTGTCGCCGGTGGACGCGCAGCCGACGCCGACCACCGGCTTATTCATCTTCCTCAAACGATTCACTTGGCTGACCAGGACGGTCATGCCCAAATCTTTGAAACTACCGGTGTGGCTGATTCCGCAATGCTTGACCCACAAATCGTTCATGTTTAGAAACTCTTTACCGTACCTCTCAGCCCAGAAAAGATTCGAATTGCCTTCGAATGCGCTGACGATGTCGTCGCTGGAAATCTCCGGCAAGACCCATTCTTTCTTGGACCAGACGCCGGATCCGTAGGGCCACGTGGTCATCCCAACCCGGGAATCGAATAGGGTTTTCCAGTAAGAGCCCGGGAAGGCCTTTAGGGCGGAGATGTCGTGTTGGACGTCGAGGAGGCCGCCGGACTGAGAACGGTAGACGATCTCGTCGAGAGAATACGACTCGGAGGAGCAGCAGGTGGGCCCCGCGTTGAAAGGGACGTACTTTGCGGAGAAGTTGTGGTTGAGTTGCGGGTTGGCGAGGCTTAACAAGCGTGCCTCGTCACGGATGTTATAGCCCTTGCTGCCGCTAGCGCTAGCAGTTGCCGATGATGCTTTCGATGTTTTTAACGTTGTTGCTGTCGGTGGCAATGGTAATGGTGGTGGGTTCGCTTCAGTTTGGTCGGGGGAGGGATCGGTTGATGACAAGGAGGTGGCTCTGATGGTACCGACGGGAAGGAAGTGAGCTGGGGCAGTGGTGGTTTTGTTGTTGTGGTGGTGGTAGTCGCGGCGGCTGTGGAGGAGGTGGGAAGATTGGAAAAGGGAAGTAGTAGAGGTGGCGGCCATTGAAACTCTTCTAACACCCCCGAATAGTTGAGAGATATGAGAAATGGAGGCTTTCGGTTGTGTACTCTTTGTGTGGTCTCTCTCCGCTTCTCTTTCTTTACTCGTGCGGAGATCCCATGCGTGTTTATGTACCCACCCTGGTTCAGAGTTCAACTCAACCTCGGAAAGTACAAGCGACTATCAATTGTAGTAACCAAGTCATTGTAACTTCAAAATTAAAATGATCACAAGAGGTTTGACACCATCATGTCGCTTTGCATTTGTAATTTAGACTACAACACATGAGAGGATCCAAATAGAATGAAATACCATCTATTATTTTTTTAAATAATTAAAAAATTTTAAATAAAATTAAAAATCTGAAATTTAAATTTTACCTTTCAAAAAATTTAAAATAAAAAATCATATAAATTCATAAACTTTCTATTTATTCTATCAATTAGTCGCTATTTGTCACAATCTACAAGGGTGCATATGGATTTTTAGTAGATATAGTTTTTTCTTTTCTTTTTTTTTTTTTGTTTTTTTAGTAGATAGGAGTAGTTTTGTTTGAACATGTTTTTCAACATGTGAATGTCAAATGGGTTTTTTTTTTTCTTTTTATTTTTTAGTGACATTGAAATAGTCTTCATCTAATAATCCTAAATTCTCCACTTGTGAAAATCTCTTTTTTTTTTTTTTTTTGTTTTGTTAGTGTATTCCACGTGTCAATACGGTATTAGGAGAGATAGAGAAGTGACAACAAATACTCGACTCTCACTTCAAGTATTCTGGTCCATTTATTGTCATCATTAACTAAGGATTTTACTCAATATTTCCCGTTTTGGTAGTTTTTTTTTTTCTTTTTCTTTTTTTCATAGTTATCCAAATGGGTCTAGTCAGATTGGTCGGCCGACAAACGGACAAATCCGCCACATTTCATTGGAAAATATACACGTGTCGGTCACCAAATACTAAGATTATGTCTCATTTAATTACACAACGAAATATTATATCAATGAGAATATTAATTGCTTGTTACAAGAAGGGATATATGTCAATCAAAAATAAAATAAAATTGATTATTTAAAATGTTATTATAAATTGTATTCATTCATAATATAAATATTATTTATTAAATCTCTTAATTTTACAATCTAAAATCATAAAGATTTCCAAATTAATTTAAAGTTTAGTAACATCAACAACATTCAAGTAATAGTCTGAAAATTTCCATGTTTTTTTTATTTTTTTAAAAAATATATATATAAATTTTTATTATTTTTGCAGGTATTATTAGATCAACTGCCAAACCCATGAATACATTAGGTCACATGTTTTTACTATGAATATTTCTAATGAGGAACAAACTGTGAAAGTACAAAAATTCAAAAGTGAAAATACTAATAAATAAAACATATCATTGTTGGAAATAATTGGCCTTTCATAAAACTGTGCCTTCCCACATGCAATAGAAACTCACCTCATTGTGGATTGGGCATGCCACGCATTGTCTTGGAAGGGACAATGATAGCCTGCATTAACACCCCATTGCGACCCTCGATCTCGTTTTCACATCCATCATGGGTCCCACAAAGCAAACGGCTAGGATCTCATAATCTTCCCGGAAGCCAGTACGCAAAATTCCTTTGGACAACCCGATAACCGATCGAAGCCCCTAACTAAAATGGGTCCCGCCAAAGAATGACGGACACGTGTCAGATAAGCCGATATCTCCGGTTCTCGCTCTTCTAAACCAGCTTCCGTTTTTCACCTACACCGCACTCTCTCGTTTCCGGTCACCGGTTTCCTTCTTCTCTCTCTATTCCTCGTACAAAAAACACAATCTTTACTCAAATTTGTACACATATTCCGGCGAAGATCCAAACTTCCTGGTTGCCAAAGGCGGCGGAGGAGCGGCGGCAATGAACCCATCTCCGGTAAGGCCCAATCAGCAAAAATACAGTACTAAGAAATGTTAGTTCCTGTCATTCTGTTTCGCCTCCGGTCCAAAACCTGGTCCCACCACAAGAGGAAACAAAGAGAACCAATGCAAATCCCTAATACGCTTTCTTAGATCAAAGCAAGTTTTGGAGATTTTTATTGCAAATTTGGGTTTTTTTTTTCTCTCCTTTGGTTTATTGGAATTGTATAGTTTTGGGGGCTTTTCTGTATAGTTTTAATCTTTGTGGATATTGTTAACCTGGCTAAAATGAATCTGGGTGCGGCGGCAGCGGAGGATGTAGAGGAGGATGAGGAGGAGGAGGTGGTGGTTTCCGGGCAGGACATTCATGTGCCGGCGGATATTAACTGGGAAATGCTTGACAAATCGAAGTTTTTCTTTCTGGGTTCCGCGCTGTTTTCCGGCGTGTCGGCAGCGCTTTATCCAGTGGTGGTGTTGAAAACACGGCAACAGGTTGCTCAATCTCAGGTCCCATGTATAAAGACAGCTTATTGGATTGTGAGGAATGAGGGTTTTAGGGCTTTGTATAGAGGGTTTGGCACTTCCTTGATGGGTACAATCCCAGCCCGGGCTCTGTACATGGCGGCGCTTGAGGTTACCAAGAGTAACGTGGGGACTGCTACAGTTAGGTTTGGTGTCCCAGAGACAACAGCCGCGGCGGTTGCCAATGCAATTGCTGGATTGAGTGCTGCTATGGCTGCACAACTTGTGTGGACTCCTGTTGATGTTGTGAGCCAAAGACTTATGGTTCAAGGAGGTGGTGGTTTTGGGGGTGGTTCGATTCCTAATGCATCGACGTGTAAATACTCGAATGGGATTGATGTGTGTAGGAAAATAATTGGGACGGAAGGGTTGAGAGGATTGTATAGAGGATTTGGGATATCCATTTTGACATATGCACCATCAAATGCAGTTTGGTGGGCTTCATATTCTGTTTCGCAGAGGCTGGTTTGGGGTGGAATTAAATGTTACTTTTGGAAGAAAGGTGGGGATGGGAGTGGCAATGACAGTGGGGTTAATGTATTTAGACCGGATTCAAAGATGGTAATGGCAGTCCAGGGACTTAGTGCAGCAATGGCTGGTGGTGTTTCAGCCGTGATCACCATGCCACTCGATACAATCAAGACTAGAATGCAAGTCTTGGATGGCGAGGAGAATGGGAGGCAGCAGCGTGGACCGACTATTGGCCAAACTGCGAGGAATTTGATAAGGGAAGGTGGCTGGTTGGCTTGTTACAGAGGTTTGGGGCCTAGGTGGGCTTCAATGTCTATGTCTGCAACAACAATGATCACTACCTATGAGTTTCTCAAACGGCTGTCAGCAAAGAATCAAGAGGCTTTGCAATGACAAAACAATGCAGAAAACAAATGGGATATCTCTTCATCTTTTTCGTCCAAATCCTGTTCAGTTTCACTTTCTTGTTATCTTTCTTCTGCATAGTTGCTAGACTGAGATGGCAAGCACTGTAAGTGTTTGCAGGTCCAGGTCCAGGTTTCTATATATATATATATATATAAAGGATATAAAAAGTTCTTGTTCTTCCATTGCTTCTTGATCCATGTTTTATGCCTGGTTTTATTCAGAATTTCATTATTGTGCAAGTTTACCTAATTCTTATTTCCAATGTTAATCAAAGTGGATAATTGGAGTAGATTAAAAAATTAATCTTGGTTTTTCTTTTTCTTTTTTTTTTCTTTTCTTTTTACAAACCAAAAGATGATAATAATTTTTCACCCATGGCAAAGGGCATTGTAATGAAAAAATATATTGCTTTGGTTCAACCATTGGAGAATTAGGATATGTAGACATGATTTGTTTTGGATCTTGAATGGGATTCCCAGGCCCCACCACTGATGATGTGGTGGTCCTGGTGGACCCAGAGAAACGTGATTGACCTAACATGATAATGTTATTTTTTTGGATCAGTTTCAAGAACGAACTTAGTGTATCTCACCTCGATAAATTTAGATTGTATTATTATAATTATTAAATATATATTTATAATATTTATTATTAAATGTATATATAAATTAAAAATGAGTAAATTTGTATTATGTTATTGTAATTATTATATATATATATATATATATTATTAAGTGTAATTATAAATTAAAAGATTAAAATTATACAACTAATATTTATGAAATATGATTATGTAAACATGCTATTGAATATATACAAATAAACATAGGAAAATTTATATTGCATACAATAATATTTATCATTATGTAGATAATATTCAGCATTATATAAATTTTATATAAAAATTTATTTTATTTCAATATAGAATATAAAATATTAATAATGTGATATTGAATATCATTTATATAATATAATTATATGACATTTAATTGCATCTATTAATTAGTGTATTTATTTATTTATTTGCAGTAATATAATACTGAATTTCTGTTCAAATGTACTAAATTAATTGCTCAAGTGCAAAAGGGTCATCTCAAATTGGGAGTTTGGATGGTCACTCAACACAATCACATTAAATAATGAAGAAGATTTGGGGTTTATGGACTTTTCCACCAAGTCATTCAAAAGAACTGCATAATTGTGCACATCACTCAGCTGGGGCACCTCTGTCCCTCCCACCCAATTTCCAAATCACGGAAGACCGTATGGCCCTACCAATACCAATTTTCAATGAGATGGGGGTATGGACTAAGCCAAACTAGCTTTAGCATAGACTTCATAGGCAATGGAATGGGGATGGCTATTGAGGTTTTAGTGAAATTTCAAAGTAAAGTAATTGTCAGAAGTTTCATGTAATTGCAATTAGTTCCCTCAGTTCCTGATTTTGTCCATGGAGGGAATGTAAAAAGCTCATCATATCCATCCTCAAATCAATCAAAAGCTCTAGGTGGTGTTTAGACTTTAAAGTACAGCAGGTTCAAACATTAAGCTCCACCAAGCGGATATTTACCTTAGAGCCTCGGGGGCTATAGGTTGAAATGTTTGGGAAATAGGTATGATGTGACTTTATGAGAACCCTCAAAAAAAAAAAAAAACTAAAATTATTATCACATAACTAATGACTATAGATTTTTAATAAAATATATATTTTTAAAAATTGCATTGATTAAATATTTAAATTTTTTATAATTAAAATTTCAGGGTTTGATTCTAATAAAAAAAAAACTATATGAAATTTATAAGAACAAGAAGAGTAACTTTTCCTATATTTTAGGACTAAATGAGACTTTATAATAGACCAAAATAGTATAATAAAATATGCTAAATCAAAGAAGTAGAAGAAAAATTACAAAGCATAGAGTAATTTTAAAAAAATGCCTATTAATTTAAAAATTTGGGTAGGAGCTTTTTTGCTGTGTCTGTCTTTTTTGGTTGAATCAAAGATGGGAGTGGAAAAATAATGCACTCAGAAAATAGAAACATAGTCTTAGTACATAACATAATACAATTACCGCGAGTGCTGAAATGCCAGTGCATTTGCTTGCAATCACTAACATGCAAAGAACTTCAAAAAACACAGAGTGTCATACATAGCCTTTGTTTTTTTATTTGACAGAGCAAAAGCTGATGAGAAATGAAACAATAAAACACCAAATTAACTGAGCCAAGGATGACTTCCCTATCGTCGGACCGGCGGCTGTGTTCTTTCCCATCTGGCAACAAACATGGCCTGCCGTGATTGAGGCATAGACTTCATCCATCGAATGAGGATGGAAATGCATTGCCCCCAACACACATATTGCCCATGCGCCCATGCATAGCCCCAGCGATATGAGACAGGTAGCCAGAGAACTTGAAATCCGGCTGCTGGCAGATGTCATTGCTGTTGGAGGCACTTGTGATGTCGGAGCAGGAGGTGTTGGAAGCACCATCTCTATGATTTTCTGGCCGATGAAATTCGGATTCTGACATGCTTCCATTCAAATTATGATGAGCAGAGCTGGTTACATTCAGTCCATGGCTTGTGGGAATAGGATTGGATTCTTCAAGCTTTTTCGCATTCAAGAAGCGCCCGCCAGAACCTCGAGCCCTCCTTAATGCGTGAAGATGCCTAGACTCATGGAGATATGGCTGAAGAATTTTTCAAATGACATAACAAAAGAGTCAATAAGACACGGTAGATGTGTTGTTAACTGCCACGGATATTTAATGGGACCTGGAAAAACTGTCTACCTTACGAGCTTTGACAAGTTTGTTTTGAGCCTCAAGCTTGGCACGGTATCGTCTCCTCCTGAGAATAGCATTGTATTGCTTTGCATTAACAAAAATTGGCTCATCTTCTGTCAGATCAAGAGGCAGAGGCACTCGAGCTTGAAACATCCCAAACGTCTGGGGATAATGAATCTGCTGACAATTCATTATTCTTATCTCGTCAAAAAAGAGTAGAGAACAGAGACATATTGTGGTAGCATGCAGAAATTGACGTCCTTCGAAATAAATTTGCATGCCATAATCAACAGGACAATCAACAAATCAGAATTTGTCATTCCCCACATTGAGATGTCAACTGTTTCGAACTTGAAACCACAAGGGTTGGCCAGTTCTTCGCATGAGGAATAATTAAACAATTATGCAAGCTAACAAATATTGAAGACTGTCCTATCCAAGACAAGAACAAACAAAATAAGGGAAACAAAAAAGAATAAGAGCAAAGGAGTTTCTATGGCAACTGCATGCTTCATAGACTTCCATTTTTTATAGTTGAATAATTTATAAGATCAGGCATGGCAAAAGCGAGGTAAGAAAATGAGCTTGAAGTGGGAAATAACACAACTTCAAAGTTCCCTGTACACAAATCTCCTATCACAGATAACTGCCCTAATATTGAGCACAAGTAAATGCATTGTTGTAAAATCGCACAAAGGACCATTCAACTCTACCCTTCAACACTTTTGCAGTTGCTTAACATGACCTTTCTCTGCAAAAGAAAGCCACTGAATTTCTCAAAATTGTTAGCAGCTTCTCACTCTGATAACAGTTGACAACATTTACAATCATAGGGAGATAGGCAGTTCGTGGAACTGACATTCTAGACTCTTTGGGATGTCAATGTATCTTTCTCAATTCACTTGCAAAGTCCACTGCAACAATATAAATTAATCAGGGAACAGAATACCAGATTATGTGGTGCAAAATACTTACTAGAGCCTGTGGACCATAAGCCGCTAGTAGACCACCAAAGTATGGTTCAGCATAATTGAATGGAATGTGAGCCTGCTGTGGAACCTGCAGTATAAGATCCAGAGATGGCCACAAACCACAAAGGAAAGCAAGAATATACTTACAATGGATTGGGTATGGTCAATTTGTACAGGGGGCAAGACAAAATCCTGACTTCCCGATGCAGAGGCTGACTTCATGCAACTTCCCATAGGCTTCCCATGAGCTTCATTCAGTCCTAAGTATGTACAATAAGAGTTAATTAGATACCTGTTAGATTGAGTGACAAAGAAGTCGGGAAAAGCAGAATCTGAGAGTGGGAATCTATAGTTAGTCAATTGTTTCACATTGCCAGAAACCAAACAATTTGCTAGTAACTACGGCACAGTGTCTGATTTAGTTCCTGTTCCTCTTACCAGGAAGACAGAACATATGTGTATAAGATGATAAATTATCCTTTAAAGCATCCACAGGAGTTTGTCTTGTGTGAAACCTTAGGCAATATCTAGCTTCTAAGTGTGAAAAAGGACCTTTAGCATGGAAACAAACAAAGCCAAAACTCCTGTTTTTCAATTGAATCTAAATATACCACAAACCATGGTCAAGAAATACTCATAATTACAATAATGCATTTATCCATAAATTTATTCTTGTTCTGTAATATTACCTTCTCCCATGCTAGCAACTTCAGGACACGATTGACTAGTTGACTGAGTGGAAGATGAATCCTGGTCTTGAAATTGAAAAGTTACTTGCTTAGAGCCATGGAAGTGATGTGGCAGAACTCCCATTGTCAAGTTTAAACTTTCAGACAGAGATGACTTTTGAGTGTGTGATTCAGTAGAATTTCCCACTGATGAGAAACCAACAATGTATGGAGAGGTGCAGCAGGCGGAGCTGATACCAGAGTCTTTCTTACGCAAGTTTTGCATTTTCATGACTACAGTTACGGTGAAAAAATTTTTGCACTACAAACTCACTTGATCTCCAAAGATGAAATGTAGGAAGCTCTGTGATTGTGCCTTACTTCCCCGCAGTTATTGGCCACCAGAATCAGGCTAGCATTTGCCACTAATAAAATATCCAACAAAATGAAATGGTAAGAAGACCAAAATAACTGTTTTCTTTCTAAGCAGTAAGCACCAAAAGAATTATGGCATTGAAAGGGTAGGAAGCTGATTCACTTTGTGAGAGAAAACCCAAGAAGTATAGTTGATAAGATATAATAAAGCTGTAATTCCAATGCAAGTCACACAATCAAACTAGAGGTGATTTTTCTAAAACACGTGCTTCTCTACAAGAGAAACACAATGTTTTCTTTTTCAGGTGCAAGAAACAAAACATTTGCAACCTATGGGCTTTAGAATGCAGGACACAAGTTGTCAAGAAATCATTCCACCTAAAAACTTAAACTGTTAAGCAAGATTCAAGATATGAATTATATATTATACTTTAACACATCCCCTCACACAAAATCCCAGCTCGCTTGAATTGAAAGCTTATGAACAAACTAAAATTCATAATTAATTCATAATGAAATGTGAGTGCAGTGAGATTTGAATTCATGATTGCTTGGTCATTGAGACTTTGATACTATGTCAAGAAACTATTCCACCTAAAACTTAAACTATTAGGTAAAGTCCAGCATATAGATCATATATTATACAATAAAACCACCAATATCCACTATCCTCACAATTGCACACCATTTTTTTCATAAACATATCATATATCTCAGATTTACAAGTCGGCCGAGAGATTCCCTTACCAACTTTAGATTTTAGAACAGACATAAATAGCCATTTCCTATTATATGAGTTCACATTTCAATCCCGGCACCAATGTCACAAAAAGGAAAGCATCAAATACAGCCACAATCATACTATCAATGTCCAAAGTAAGGTTACCAGAATGGCTTACATTGCAATACCGGCGCCCGTGTCATAAAAAGGATAAGATCAAGTACAGCCCTTAATCCTACAGCCAATGATCAGATTAATGTCAGCAGAATTGTTAAAATTTCAAGAGCAATACTCATGCCACAAAAAGGACAGCACCAAGATGGCCCTCAATCCCACAATCAATGTTCAAACTAATAAAACACAGAAGTATAGGCAATTTGGTATTCTCCACCACAAAAGGTTATTCCACAGAACCTATCTTACCTGGAGTCTGTATCAAATGTTTAAATTACAGCCTACATGCAAAATCAAAAGCATGCAAACTGCAAAAGACAAAAATTGGAACTAAAACCATCATTTCCTGGAAGTTATTAGTAGAAGGACTAAACCCACATATTTAATCAGATGGACAACTAAACAAAACCCAAGAAGTGAAGGGAACCTATTTTCAGGAAGCCTATTTCTTAACAGCATATACATCATTCTTAAAACTGGAAACAAATTTTCAAATTTGAAGAGGAAAAGAAAAGGAAAAAAAAAACACAGAGAGAGAGAGATCAAGAACAAAACTTCTTATTCAGTTAGTTTAGAAAAGAGCTACAATCTCGGTTGTCAAATTCCACACCCAAATAGAAATCCATATCTTCATGCATGCAAAACCCAGAAGTAAAATCTTAAACTAAAAAGGGAAAAACAAGGGGAAATAGAAAATCAGCAACAAAAATAGCACAAGCAAATCATTAACCCAAAAAAAAGCACTGCTGCCCAAGACCAAAAATCCAATCTTTTAACTTGACCGACCATCTTATGTCTCCAAAGCTATCGTATCAAAACTTTGACTACCATACCATAGATTCCCTGCCAGACCATATCTCACAAAGTTGATGAAAAACAAGGCTAAAATAGACAAATTCACAAACTAAGAAAATGAAGAAGAAGAGGAAGCAGACAGACAGACAGACATACATGAAGAGACAATGAAAGAGAGAGAGAGAGAGAGAGAGGAAACCTTTGGGGTTTAGTAAAGAACAGAGAAAAAAGAAGCGAGTAGTGATGTTAACTTGGTTTTATGGACATTTCCTTCTCACCCCATAAACACCTCCCCCACCCTCTCCCTCTCTCTCTCTCTCGGTCTTGTCTTTGGTAGTGCTGCTGCTAAGGTTCAACCCTGCTTACAACTTCCACAATCTTACTCTCTTTTATCTCTCCAGACCATTAACATCAGCATGATCAGCACCCCCACCATCTCTCCCACACCATTTCCTTTTATGCATTCACTTTACTCATTCATTATTTTATTTCTGATCAACTTTTCTCTTTGGATTATTATTTATTAATCTTGTATTAACTATCGGCGCCAAGAATATCAACCAAACTTCTTCTTTTTTGGGAGAAGGGTGAAAAAGTTTCTTCATTCATTAATTAATCAAGAAATCAACACGATTCTAACATTATTGAACTAAAATTTATTAATATTACTTCACAATAGTTAATTGACTGAATATTTATAATTGGTTATGAAAATATGACTACAAATATATAATAAGCTGTGATAATATTTCACATTAACTTTTGAATTTGGTAATAAAAAAAAAACCTTTTATTCTTATAATATTACTATAATATGAAATTATGTATAATAATGTACAAAATTATACACACATGTAACAAGTATATAATTACCCTAAAAGTTTACCCCTGCAGTGTCAAATATTTGAATTATTTTGACTTACAAAATTATAGTCTACCTCATTAATAGTAATTATACAAGATATTATTGAATTTAAGTGAATTTCTTCTTATCAATTTTAAGTTAATAAATCTAAAATTTAATATTATTTAATATAAAATTTAAAATTTTTAAGACAAATTTGAATGAGAAGATTCAAATTGAAACTAACTTGAAAAGAAATATATTCAATTATTAACTAGATTAATACCTTAATGATATAATTATATTGGATTGCTTAATACAAAATAATATAATATAATACATTTTATCTATTTCTCTTTAAGTGTTTGTATAAATAAATATTTGGGTATGAATATTAAGTAAAAGGGAAGAAGTTTACAAATGTGGGGTCATAGAACAAAAAAACAAAAAAAAACAAGAGGTAAGTTCAATAGTAACTATTTTTAATTGTATTGAATTGGTATATGCATTATTGGGAAATGTAAGTTTGAGAGAGAAAAAAAAGTTATAACAATAATAAATTTTTGATGATAATGTGTTAATTTTGGATACAAAGTGAGATTAATGTATTAATTAATTGGTCAAAGTTCGTTTTGAAGATAATTTCAAAAGAGATTTTGATGGAATTGATGATTCTATGGAAATTGAAGTTTTTGGATGCTAGTATAAGTCAAGTCAAATTACTTCAACCACTTAGAAAGTTGAGCCTTGATATACTGAGCTGAATTACACAGATATATACATAAAAAAGTAAATTAATGCCAGATAAATATGTATTTATATTGTATAATTATAATTATATACTAAAAATTTAAAATATATAATTAATGATTATATTAATATAATCACATACCTACAATTAACAATTAATAATTACATACCTACAATTAAATCATTATAAAATTGTCATCCAAAGTAATTAAGCCCTTTTGAAATTCTTAGATTCTAGCACTTGTGTATTCTTTTTAAAAAATAAATCATAATTTTTAAAATTGACTTATAAACTTTAGTTAGAATAACTTTAAAATAAATGATATAAGAGTTTGGTGATTATTTTGTATAATTTTTATGCACTTTGTACAAATTCAAATACCCTTAATTACTTTACTCTTCTAAAGCAAAGAATACAGGATAATTGACCTACTAATGATATATATATATATATATATATTTCAATTAGAAATAAGTTGGAATAACTATTGGTGCAGAACAAAGAACAAAGGAGGAGCACATGTGAAATTTGAGACTAATTGCATGGCGCACTTGTAAGCTCACCACTCGCACCTCCATCTCCATTGCTTCGTGTAGTGGTTTTCTTGCCAACTTCTAAACAACAATAATTACAAGTCTCACCATGAAATCTCAAACCTACCAAACTGATCCATTGAGTTTAGTATTATTTGGCATTAATATTATAATTATTTCAATTATTGTAAGTCTCACTCTTTTATAATATGACTTCTTTAGTAGTATTTTAGATTATGGTTAGATTTTGGTGCAATATATATAAACTTGGATTTGTGGTATTTCGTTGCAATGGGATTTAATCCCAACTACGAGTTGGTTTTGTTTAAAAGAAAAATCTGTATGAATGTTCAATTACTTTGGTCTAAAATCTAAATTCTCAATCTATTAGTGTGACATTTTTCACATTTTTTTTTAAATTTTTATCAAGGCATCTCATTGACCTTTTTTTTCATGTCTCTTCTTCTTCTTTAAGGGCCATTTGTGTTCATAAGGGCAAAGTATGATCGATAATGACAAACATCATAATTCCAAACATATTTGCACAAAAAAAGCAAAGTCAAAAAGAGTTTCTTAGTTTGAACCACTTTCTCTCCTCTTCCCCCCCCCAAAAAAAAAAAAAGGAAGAAAGGCAAAAGTTACAAGCATTTTCTCAAGTTGATGAAGCATGATTGTCAAAGAAACTAAAATTAGAAGATTAGACGACTCTATTCTCATTAGTAAGAAACTTTTTCTTTTGCTTTTTATTTTTTATTTTTGTTTTCCGAGGATGAGAATCAAAATTTAATTTTTTAACGTTACTCTTACTTAAAATACATAATACACTTGAGAGATTACAAATTGAAGACTTTACACTTAAATTATACAAGTTCAAATTTGTTATTTCTATTAGAATAATCATTGATGGTGAACTAAACTACACACCGGGATTAAGAAAAAATCAAGTGATCAAACAAAGAAAGAAATAACAAATGAACAAAGAAAGGTGTTGATGTAAAGTGGGCAATCCACGAGTTGGACAACCAGTAGGGGGTCACTTTCTATGCTTCTTTATTTGAGTTTGGTGGTGGATTACAAATATAAAGTTATTAATCTCCCCTAAATCTTATCAAGAAGTACCTTGTTTTCTTCTAATCCTCTAATTAAGTAATCCAAACAAACTAAAGTCATAAACCCCATTACGTTTACATCCACATCCCCCCCCCAAAAAAAAAACCCCCAAAAATTAAAACAAAAACCCCAAAAATAAAAACAAAAAACCCAAAACGAAAAATGTTAAATCAATTCGGGAGACAGAAATATAGGTAGAAGTGACACGCCACATAACCATAACAAACAGAAAAGGAAAAAAAATTGCTTGGGATGTCAATTTTCTAATGTGAGGTACTACAATTTCATTGCATTTGTTGAAAAGCCATAACCACCACGTTAGTTAACTAAACTCAAATAGAATATAGATTATTTCCAAAGGAATCTTCACATCAAGGAAAAAAAGATTAAAATGAATAATCCATTAAAACTCTAGCACACATTAGGCAAACAGTGGCATCTATATTTATAAAATAATCAAACAGTTAATTCGCAGTTGAGAAAATAGGGAGGGAGAGGACGGTCACGCTGAAAAACAATGGCACCTCAAGTTAACTTGATCCAAACTCCTTTATAAAATAATCAAACAGTTAATTAAAGTACAATCTTGAAAGAAAACGTTAAGAAATCTTGTCTGGTATGAACGAGAAGCAAACTGGGTCATGAAAATCTTGTAACCCAGAACAACTTGAAGTCCCCAGGAACACAAATGGAGCTCAGGAAACCGTTAAAATCTTTAGAGGCTGCCAGGTTTAGAACCCAAGAAAAATGTTCCGCGCAGCCTCTCAGAAGAAGTTTATTCGTTGTGAGCAGACTATGCCTGCCAATAATCAGCTGACTAGAACTCCCTCCCCTTGTAAGGCATTTCCTGTACATACACAGAATAAAATGAGACTCTATTTCCAGCACTGTTCTGATTCCCTCTATTCTGTTATATTTGCAAAATAGATAAAATTTTTATCTTTTGCAAAATCAAATAAGAAGACATTTTGATCATCCATTTCAGGAAGTATGAGCAGCAGCTCCCAAATACTCCAAACAAACATACATGGAGCATGGATAAGCAACAAAATGCAGTTTCTTTTTTGAAAATGATCAGCATTACTTACAGGTTGATAGCTTGGCATGTAGAAGACTTGCCTAGGATGGCCCATAAGCATCTGCTGTCCATACTGAAATTAATAAGTATAAATAGTTAGCACTCTACTGAAATGACCACTCAAAGCGGACTCCATGTAGTCCTGAATACAAGTTTCAAGTGATGCTGCACCTGTGGTCCACCCGGATGAAAATAAGCTTGTGGTGCTTGCAATGGTGCAACCTGTGGATTAAATATAACAGGCTGGTTTCCAGTAAATGAAGGTCCAATCTGCAAAATTCTCAGAAGTTAGGCATGATCCTAAGATGCAATGAAGATGAACAAATACCTAATAATAACCTATGGTACTTTACATAAAAAGTCACTCAACATTCAACAAACCATCATGGCAATCCATTCCACATATTTGAAGACCAAAATGGTCGATTGAAGGAAACTTTTCAATTTTTATCAACCGAACCCCCAATGGAGAAAGAAAATTCTAATGTTAATGCTGTCTATAACTTGTAACTCAGAAAATGAAAAAAGTCCAAGACAAGATAGGAACATCAACAAGGGACAAATTTATGTGCAGTACTTACCCCCATGCCCACAGGCATGCCATGCATATGTGGTAGACCAGAAACAGCATTTGGAAAATATAATGAACCATCAGACACTGGGGATGGAGGCCTGACAGGTGTGTGAGAAGGGGTAAAGCTCTTCGCATTGGGATTGAGTTTAAATTCCTGATAACCAGATTATTGACACAGAGGAAAACAAGCATCACATACATTAGCCCACGTTAAAGGTGATTCAGCAAGCATATCATCAAACATGGCTTTCCATATGTTGTGTGCTTGTGTTATTCTAACAGATTAAAGGATATACTATAGCTCAATCAGACCTTGGCATGGGGATTAAGGGTTGACTTTTCAGATGATAATGAACCCACAGACGAACTTGGTGATAAGCCAGGACCACTGGAAGCTGAGGCTGCACCTATGCGGTCAGAATTTGATGATGTAGAACTGCTAGGTCCGCCAAGAGAGTTTGAATGTGCTCCTCTGAGTCCTTTGACAGGTACTGCACCCTCTGGAGGTTCACTAGGCAAACTTGTCTTCCCATGACTTTGTGAAGAAATATGGGATGGAGCAGCAGTAGCAGTGACATCAGACAATAGACTTCCTTTTTCAGAGCCATCTTTCTTGCTATTTATTGATGACTGCGAATCTACAGGCAGCAAACACATGACTCAAAATGATATGGGTGATATTGAAAAGTAATCATGACTTATATGAGGCATCAATGCAGACATCCCACTGTTTCCTGTAAATCTATTACATAGAGGGATTAGGTACATGAGTAAACAATCGAGTTCATCAGGTGCAAAGTCCCCATAACTATATGCAACACAAAAGTCTTCGTGTTCCAACTCTACTCAACAGGCAAACAAAGAGCAACTCAAAATAATCCCCTCACCCTCATCTTTTGGCAATGGAGAATCTGCAATCAGTTGCTTCTGATAAGAGAAAAGGTAAAGAAGAAAAGGAAAAAAATGTTAGAACCAACATAAACAAGACCAATGATGAGGCACCTTTTGGTGTCCCTCGAAAATTTGCAAAAGTTACTGAAGTTTAGCTTACCATCTGCTCTTCTGGTCTCTCTGTAATGTTATCATCTCCTCTCTGTTCACCATGCAAACTGTCTTGTATCCTGTAATTTCCATATTTTGAATTTAGATACTTCTTAATAATTTCAACCAAAAAGAAAACACTTCTTTCAAGCATTCTGTTGAAACAATAAAAATAATTATCAAATTAATAATAACCTGCTTTCACCATCTGTATGATCACAAGAACCTGAAGGATATAAAGCACCACTTGTACTTGATTGTGAGCACTGTGCCTCATCCTGCATATCAAAAGACACAAAAATACCAGGCACACATGTCATTTTTGTAGAATTTTAATGGCACCTAGAATCACTATCTGGCAGTTTCTTCAAGCAAATACAAATATACACATGATAAAACACCAAATAGCCATAATAACAACACAAGTGGCATGCACAAGTGTGCCTGTGTTTGGTTTGCTTCATTCATTGTAATTCCTTGAGCACTATTTGGCCTTCTATTACTCCAAAATTTCATGGCGATACAAGTAAACTGAGGACAGGCATTAATCTACTCTTAGACCATTCTGCATTAGTTCCATCAGCCTTGATTTTGGTTCAGTGTTCCTGCCAGATTTCCTTCATTTCTATTAACACACATGACAGATTAGTCAGATCTAGATACAGTAGACATTTAAGTACAGTTTTTTCAAAATACTATGCTTAATATTCAATTACCAAAACATACAGAACCTGCTCCTCTCAATTCATTCTAAAATATTTCCAGACTTGAACTGAAATTCAGACTTGGAACTTTAACAAACATGTTCAACAAATATATCATTTGATTACTCCAAGATCATGCTTCAACAAAATATGTGAACCTAAAAAAAAATATCATAGTAGCATGTTAACAATGACCCTACAAGGATGAACACGCTATTGTTAAAATCATATAACATCAAAAAAATTCCTTGCAACATTATGATTTGAACATTCTTGGGCCTCACAATTATAAGATTCAAACTCATGATCTCTTGGTTTTGAAGGATTTCAAGTGAAGAAGGCCATCCAGTAGAATGATAGCTCAATGATGAAGCATGGACTCCCAATAGAAGGCCAACAGAAGCCTAGTGGAGTAGTAGCCCAAAAAAGGAAGCATTACACAGCTCTTGGCACGTTCAAAGAGAGCAAGCCCAAATATTAAAGAAACTCACACTTGAGAGGTATAGTTGGACAAGTTGGAAATCAATTGATGAGTTGAAGAGACTAAAAAGCCCCACATTGCAAAGGAGAGGAAGAGTAAGCACCATACTATAGGCAAAGACATACAATCCAATACCTTAAGGTTTGGGTTAAATATGTGATGTCAAAAAACCCATGAAATGTCCCTTGCTCCTACCCTCCAAAGATTGCTCTCCCATATTAGGCCCAAGCCTGCACAATAATCCCAAGGACTCTCCATGAAGAAATGAAGAAGCAACATTCTCAATAGAAGGCCCAAGTGGAGAATGCTCTGATACCATATCAAGAAATCATTCCGCCCCAAAGCTTAATCTATTGGTTGAGGCCCGAATATGGATCATCTATTAAACTCTAAACCGCCATTCATTGCAATAACAAGACATTTCTTAGACTCATGACTCCATGCCTTCTAGTTCCAAAGACAGACACTAATTTCTAGATAACATTAGCAGTTCCGTTTTATTATCTGACAGAGTAATATCCTAGATAAAAAAGGACCAGCTAGTAGGTTATACGAGGCTTAACATCCGATAAGATTATTAGTATCCTAAATAGGTGCTCAAAGAAAGGTCATAAAGTTTATAAAGAGAACCTCATCTAGTAAAAGTATGGGAACATTCAAATCAGTAGATGTCCAATGACAGGTTATAAGTTCATGATGAGAACCTCATCATAGAATAGCATGGGAACATTCAAATCCATTGTTAAATGCAGCTACTTCAATTTTATAGAAAACATCCATAAGAGTACATACAGAGGAAGAGCTTGACAGCATTTGAGCTTCATCATTGCTTTTCTCATGGGACAAATCAACAGACTTTATACTGGAAGAAGCATTTGCATCTCCAAAAGTTTCAGTGTTGTGTGAGTCCAACAGCATATTCTCCACTTCATCATGTCCACTATCATCAACTCTTCCAACTCGATAAACTGAAGAGAATCTAGTCTCCTCATCAATATCAAAATCTTCATGAAGCTGCATGCCTCTTTCCTGTTGAGAAAATTGGCAATGAAAATGGAAAAATTAAAAGAAACAGATAGAACAAGGAAGAGGCAGATAATAACAGTTGGACCACTTCACCTCTGCTAAATGAAGGTCTTCCGTTTCTTCACCCTCAATTTCCCTTGCTATTCTCATTGCCTCCCTCTCCAACTCTCTTGTCCGAGGACCCTTTTCCAACTTTGTAGTGTAAAGTTCCTCATCAAATGTGCTTTTTACACCAAACAACACTTCATTGGCTTCAAACTGATCCCAACCCCTGAGACAAAATAAAGCAATAGTTATATCACATCACTGGAAAATAACTATCAACTCTGAACTAGTACACAGCATAAGTATGTTGAAGAAGGTTGGTTATACATTCTTTTATTTATTCCTTCATTTTAGGGAGGGTGAGGGAAGGAGAGAATAGATTTTTATGTCTTCTGATTGTCAATGCATACAAAAGCACCTACTTTCTCCATACTCCAGCAAAGAATTATCATTTACTGGCCTCAACTCAAAGTATACAAGGTAGGGTGCAAGCAATAGACACTTTTTCCAACATGCCAGTACTCAAATACCAATCTGACATTGGGGTTCATCATGCAGAGTGAAAATAAACTAGAACGACTTCAAGTTCTGTCTTTCACTGGGATGGTTTGGCAAAAAGCAATCTTGTGAGAATACCATTTCATAAAATATCTGAAAAACAATCCAAATATATAATCTTTTTATAAATAAGACAACAAGTAACAGATTTTTGAGAAAATGAAATAAAATAAAGTTGGTTCCCATAACTCTAGGCAGAAATTAGCAACTATGAAAATCAATGACAACTGATCCTTTTTTTTGGGATGCAAATGAAAACTAGTCCTGCTAAACCAGAGATGGCATCAAAACAGTAGACAATTACCAAGAGTTTTGGGGGAAAGAAGTGTATATTGTAACAACCTATTCCAAGGGCCATCAAATATATTTTCTAGTTCAGGGCATTGTGAATCATCTTCATCAGGGACCCAAGGTTCCAGCTCCCTCTCCATTTCAAGTTGATGGGATTGTGATATAAAGGCGTCAAGCATAAGTTCTTGCTGTTTCTCATGCTGGAGCTCACTGGAAATCCCATCCAAAGATACAGCAACATCCTAGAAAGGGGCAAAAAGATAGAAAAAAAAAAGGGTCCACAAGATCAGTACCAACTTAAGCTCACCCATCACACTAACTAATTGCCTACAATTACTGGCCAACTGTTTACTCAATATACTTCATACATTACTCCTCAGAAACACTTGTTGACAGCTTCACTTCCTAGAATCATATTTAAAACAGTGGATTCTAAAGAGACAAAAAGCAGGAAAACCTTTGCTATAACTTGTACAACATCTTTTCCAGGTACAATTAAAGTCTTGTAAGGAGCCTTGCTAACAAATTCAGCTTTCTGTCCCCGAGAAGAGAACTCTTTTGTTAGCCGAGCCATTTTCAAAATGATAGCTGAAAACAGCAAACATGTGAATGTTAAGGAGATTTTATGTAACATCTATAAAATTAAATTCAAGCATCAACAAATGTACATTCACTTAAACTAACATAAAATATTACCAAATTCCTTTTCAACATTTGTAGTGTAACATGTTCCAGAATATATGGATCCATTTTTCAGCTGGACCTCAACAGGATGCCCAATAAGACACGTTGTCAAATACACTATACGATCACGTGAAGGGCTTCCACGAAAACCAACTTTGCCAGCAGTAGCTGCACCTAAACCAATACTTTCAATAAAAAAATGCATAATCCAGAGCTGAAAACAAGTTGAAAGAGGAGCCACCTGTATTGCTCGACTTATTCAAATTTGATTTTCCAGATTGCATCTTATTTTCCAACCTTATGCCCCCTTCTCTTTCAGCTCTTCGACGACCAAATCCATTTGCCAAAGATTTTGGCTGCACAGATTGTTGGATATTCATCTCAGCAGTGCCAGAAGCCTTTAGCCCACAAAAATATTTAGAATCAGCAGGTATCAATCTATTGCATAGTGACATTAAAAGAATGCCAATCCCTTAGCAGAAGCATGTTTGATAATCCAAGGAAAAGGTAAAATGAAAAGGTTAAAAGTTTCAAAATAGAGTAACAATGGGACTATGCTTAAAATGAAAAGGCATGCATGAGCATCCGATAAGAATATGACCGTCAATAAAAGAGAAGGGACTTTTATTTTTCCCAACAAAAAAAAAAAGAAAGAAAAAGAACATGTCCAGAGCCAACATCAATTAGCTTGGAGTAAAAGGTCTACAACTCGATTAATGTAACAAAAATGCTATCATAGACCATAGAGATGATATGAACTTTGAGCAGTAAAAGCTAGAAAGAATTGACCTAGCTAACTGTAACTCTTCAGGAAGAGATAATATTCAGTTTTATCCAATTAATGCCATAAAAACCTGAAACTAGACATAGGCACACAAAACTTTAAGCAAGCTATTGAGTTAATGTTTACAGCAAGACCAGCTATGGAAGTGCTACAGATTCCCAAATGCATAAATTGAAACTTAACAAAACTAAATATGGAAAGAAAAGAAGCTAATTTAACAGTCTTGATTAATTTATTTCCTTGCAAAGGGAAACCATGGAATTCATTGGTTTCACTTCTCTAAATTCATTATCATCTCTTAGTTTCCATTTCTCTCCATGCCTACTGTTTATAATAACAAGCCCTTGGTACTATACTATCTACACCCAAACCAAACCAAACCAACTTTTCAGCAATCATGTTATTGGATCACTGAATCAAAACGGAAAACACCCATAAGAGAAAAAGAAGAAACTTTCATGTCCAAAAACAAAACCCTAAGTATCAGTATGATGGAATACAATCACATCCAATCCAATTCCTCAAATACGTGTCACAGCCAATTCAAACTGAAAATACAACACAAATTGATAATATATATATATAATCAAAACGCACACAAATCAAAGAGAAATTGCTTTGATCCAATGGAATGAAATTAAGAAGAAGAATAGAAGAAAATAAAGGAAACATTGTTTTACAAAACCCTAAATTAGAACATTTAAAAGAAACAAAAGAGGCAATCAGTTGAGCCTCCTCACCTAGCCTACAGCTTTCATTCACAAAATTGAAGAAATTAAACAAATTATTAGCAAAGCAAACCTTATCTTACCTTGACTATCCCTCAGCCAAACAGTCCCTAATCACTTCACACACACGCACACCACAGAGATCAGAGAGAGAGAGAGAGTGTGTGTGAGTTAGGGTTTCTTTTATAGAGAGAGAGAGAGATCAGAGCGCGAATCACGAGGAAGACAGCGATATGTACATGTACGTATAGGTGTATGTATAGAGACAGAGAAAGAGAGGGCTCTATATATATATATATATATAGAGAGAGAGAGAGAGAGGGCTGGCTCGTTGCGATCGATTAAGAGACGGGGGGAAATATGATCAATAGAAGAGAACGGTAAGAAGGGAAGCAGGAATGATCACGTGCGGATGAGTACACAATGCATGTGACTGGGCCCACCTTGGACACATTTCTTGTTTTATTATTATTATTATTAAAAATTTTATATTTATAAACGATGTCATAATAATAATAATAATAATATTATTATTATTATTATTACTATTACGTTAATTACAATATTTAATATGTATTTAAAATTAAAAATAAAAATTACAAATATGTTATAACATTATTGTATGATTCATATAAAAAATAATATATATATATATTGTTTAAAGTTAATTAATTTAAAAATTTACGTATTTAAGTAAAAAATATACTATAAATAAATATTATTTATATTTATATTTTTTCTAAAAGTAGAAATGGTAATTGATTTTTATTCTAAGTTTGCAAATGATTTTTTATATATATATAGATATATTGTTGCTTTGATCCAACTCCCATTTAAGAAAATAAAACTATCCTTAATTGTTAATAAAAAATTTTTGAAATTTTTTTTTTTATCTTCTAAAGATTTAAATGATATTGACTCTCTACAAATATAAAAAGATGTTCAAATAAATAAAAATCTTACGTAGTATAATTTAAGAAAAAAATTAAAAATACGGAAATTTATAATATAATAACTTTATTATTATTATATCAAGATTTCGATCTTCTGTCAGCCATATTAGCCTCATGGTAACTCTTCATTGTTACCTCGTTCAGGGTTCTACCAACTTTGCATCAGAAGAAACCAAACGATTCTTCGAACAAGACATCAAGGCAACTTGATCATAGGATGAGGGACACAGATCAGTCAAGTGTACACAGATAGGCATGCATGCATGGCTTACAATTTCAAAGAGATTCAGTCTCCCACACCTGCAAAAGTCTGCAGACACAAACTTCATTGATCATCCAAAATGGGAATAATGTAAGATTGGCAAACAAGGTGAGCAGCAGCAGCAGCAGTGATGATCTCAGTAGAGTTGGGAAAGCTAGATCATGTGGGATAATCCATATAGATCAAGTGGTACAATCACATTAAGCAGTAAATCCAATGAGAGTTACATATTGAACAGCCGCTACTGTTATATTTAGCAGAATAGACTCCTTTGGCCAATCAACCTTACATTTACCAAATGCTTTGCAGTTCCAAGTTAATCAGAGATATGAACACACTTCATGTCAACTTTACTTGGAAAAAGAGTAACAGCAACAACAGGCAGAGCTGCAACTATGTCCATAATGCTCTATCCAGCTTCATGCAATCAGCTTTGCAGCTTCCTCCCCCATTACTTGATAAGAAAGCAGACAGTGTAGATCCCATCTGAGAAATGCAACATTCAGAATGAGGCCGGGGCCTTCACACAAGCAGAAGTGCCAAATGAGGCTGTTTCTTTCAACTCGCTTGAATCCTCAAGGTCCATAGTTCTGCATGGGCATTGTATAACTAAGTTTAACCACATTAAGTAAGGCAGGGAACAAAAGCAGATTTCCGCATCACAGTAAGTAGAAAACTTGATACTAGCAAGTCACACCATAAACGGAGGGACTTCATAAACCAGGCAAGCTAATATAGGGCATCAATAGAGTTCCAATTCCATAAAATAAAAGCCTGTCA
This sequence comes from Kandelia obovata, assembly GCA_021464305.1. Lineage (NCBI taxonomy): Eukaryota > Viridiplantae > Streptophyta > Magnoliopsida > Malpighiales > Rhizophoraceae > Kandelia > Kandelia obovata. The sequence goes on from CM038481.1 coordinate 9,568,320, forward strand.
CCCTAGAAACTGCAAAGATAAGGTGCTTGCAGTAGCCAAAGGTCAAAGCAGGTGAGAATGTAAGACCTTAATAAATAGCAAGGCTAAAAGGAACTTGGTATCAATAAAAATCTTTTGGCAGCATTGTTAGGAACTACACACCATTTGCAATTACAGTTGTAAGTTGATCTTCTCAGACCACTTAAAGATATCTGAATAAACTTGATCACCTCCCAATTCCTCTCCCGTAGCCCCAGCTGCCACCCTCATAATGTCCTCAATTAAAGCAAAATTTCCCATTATATCAACATGGGCACCACTTTGTGTGCCCCTGCCCTCCAGCAAATTTGCTGGAGGAGAATGATCATACTCCCTAATGTATGTTTGAATTCCTGAAGGATTGAATCTGGTTTTCCCACGCCAACCTTTAGCACACATGAACCCTGAACTCAAAATAGGAACAGTCTCATCCCCATCGACAGTATAGACTCCATCCTTCAGACAGCTGTCTTCATCTTCACCCTTAACCGATGTATCAATCTGAAATGGAATATTGCATTCAGCAGAAGGAGACAACTTGTAAACGTAAGCTCTTTCAGTCGGTTTGCCAACCCCATACATGGAAAAGATTTCAATTTCTGGGGCATTAGGTAACCTGTTAATCCAGAATGAAAAGCAGAGTTATGAGTAAGTTATCATGTAAGAAGGCCCCACAGATATTGCAATGACTTGGCTCCTCATCAAGCAATTGAATGCCATTTTGCAAAAGCAATAACAAATGACAATGCAAGAGGCTCATGTCCAATTAAACAATTGCGGAAAATAGAAGGGAACATTATGTTATTATGCCAAGAAACACTGTTTTTTTTTTTTAATCACAAAGAAAGACTGGTAATCACTACCATATCAACAATAGCTTGCCATCCGAAATATACCAATGTGAAAAAAAAAAAAAAAGGGTCTGCCATTATCCAAAAAGCTATAACTAAGAATTAAAATCGGAATCAGAATGTGTACATGTGGTTCATCAAGTGTGCAGATGCTCACTTTGCCTCCAGGGGGTTTGACCAATATTTGTAGTGATCATACTTTGGATCATCCAAGTTGTCGGCAATTCCATAAGAGAAATGAGTACTACCACGCTCCATCATTTTTGGGGCAACAAAATGAAGCAGATCCACAATATCTCCAGCTGTGTAAACCTTATATTCCACAACAGCTTTAATACCTTCCAATCCCATGTCATGGTACTCTGTCCACACATCACGACAACTTGTATTTGCTACACTATTACCTTTAACAGCATCCTACAGAAGTATCAGATAAACAAATGAGGCATTAATCATTCAGGGAACATGATCCGGGAAATTAGAACAATCTTTCAATGAAACAAACAAAATGAATCTGTCCCAATAGATAAATTGACCACAAGATGGTGAAAAAAGTAACAGATCTGCATCATTATCAGCTCAGCAAAATGGCAAATCAGTCAGTGGAACATATCTGCATCAAAATTGTACTTACCCTAAAGTCAATCCTGTCAATATCTGCTGAGTTGGCCTCTGCTACATCTCTTCCAAATGATATAAGCCGTCCAAAATAAACCTTCTTTTTCTGAGAAACCTCAATTCCAGTTTCATCTGTGCTTTGGTCCTCAATATTATTGTTTCCTTGCTTTTTCTTACTTGGACGGCAGCCTTCCTCAGGGGCCCAGTCAAGATCACCCCAAATAGTGTCCCCACCTCTTGGTATCATTGACATTGTTGAATCCCAGGTTCGAGACATTCTCATCACATGTTGCAAGGTCTGAAGGTTAAATATGTCATGGTCCAAGAAACCTGGAGCAATGGCCCTGCATTTGGGGGGGGACATGTTCAAACTCATTCACCAAAAAAAAAAAAGGTATTTTTACCAAATACTATATATTCTCTGGGAAAAAAGTCCTGTCAGATTACCCATGAGTTGTAAGAGACAGAAAATGTTTTATCTCAAAATATGGGGGGGACCTTCTGAAGTTGAAAGATTTACGGTGCATAGAAATTGCTGTCAGCATCTTGCTTAAGACAAGAGGAAAGGAGAGTAAAAGCAACAAAGTTATCCAGGCCAGGAAGGGTTGCAAGGAGTCTGTTGTTCTCAAAGCATGACCAGATGGCCAGTTGCAAGTGATAGGACAATGCTCTGAACATTAACCAAATGCTTTCCATTCCAGTTTTGTTTTATTTTGCATTCCAAGAATATTCATCAAAAAATAAAAAAGGGAATTGAAGAGGTTTTGGTAAGGCTGTGTTATGGAAAGTATTTCTTGCACAAATAATGTCTGTTAATTGTAGCAAGGCTATACTCATCTTTAAGAAAGCATTCAAAATATTACTATCCAGAACTAAAGAAGATGAACTAGATAAGAACCTTGCCACAGCAATGTCCCTAGCTTCAGCAGAGAATAGACCAGTAACAGCTTTTGGAACACCTAAAAATGGTCCACCAATATTCATCACTGCTTTGATATGCTTAGCACACCAACCCGGTCCACCACCACCACCCATTGGAGCTGGTGCCTCGACCCACTTCATGAAGTGTAGGAAGTACAATACACCCATGGAATGTGGAATTATAACTGCCTTGTTCCCACCATTTGTAGCAACCATCAGTTCTATATTACTCTTAATCCGGCTTAATGTTTGGTCACGGACCTGATTAATTAAATGAAAAATGTAGCCATCACAGGACAAAAATAACTGATGCATTAAGAAATAATTCCAAAGGCATATGACATCAATTGGGTACTCAAGTTGTTTAAAAAACCAAAAGGGGACAAAGGAAAACCTCAGTGTTTTGAAATGAAAGTCTCCAATCGTATGATGCCATGTACATAGTTTTTTCTTCATATCCAAGGCGTGCCAAGTTAGCAATCAAAACCGCCCAAACAAAATAGCCTGGGGCAAAGTAATCAGCAGCCACAAGTCCACAGACAGGCCTGACCCTTATACCAGGAGGATCTAACCCAGTTTCATTATCCAGCGACATATGATCTACCCAGCATAGAGGCCTGCAAAATGTTCAACATACCAATAAAAGATTATTTAACCAATTACAAAAGCATTCAGTGTAAAGCTTGCAAATTAATGTGAAACCTACTGTGAGGAAGCTGCCAATGATATTCTATTTGACAATTAATATTTATGTCCGGCCATACAATTAATGATTTATTCTCTCCATGCCCATGGGAATTTTTTGCCTCCATCCCATTATGATGTAATTTCTTAAACTTCTGGTCTTTATGACGAGATCTTGCAGGTATGTCTTGTCATTTAAAATATTCAACATACTAATATTTAACTGAAAACAAAAGCATTCAGAGAAAAGTTCACAAATTAACTTGAAACCTACCATGAGAAAGCTGCAATGATATTCTACTTGACAAGCAATATTTATGTCTACTGCTGCAGGATGCAATTTATTCTCTCCATACCCAAAGGAATTTTTCATGTCTATCCCATTACCATGTAACTACTTAAACTTATGGACTTTGGGATGAGGACTTGTAGGTATGTCTTCAATATTAAAAAAATTTATAACAAGTCCTTTTATATCTATGTTATTGAAAAAAGGTTATAACAAATTACTTTCCTATTCAGGGTCATTTGGCCTTGACAACAATGTTACAAAACTTGAATAAAGGATTCTTCTAATCATTGACCATACCACATGATGGAAGACTTTGCTGTGAGAAATCAAGTAAGCACTCCTATTAGTAACCAATTTACAATGGAAGACAGAAAAAGCAGTAAATTCAACATCTCCAACCAATCATTTGATGAAGATCTTGAAATTGGATGCAATCAACAATGCAAAACCTTTTATTGAAATGGCTATATGCATTTTATGTCTGGCTATTTATGTCTGGTAAATTTTCCAGACATCAATATCCTGGATAACAAGCAGAAAAAGAAAGGTCTTGAACCAGTATATCTGATTATGTTATTGAAGATGACTATGCCAATTAGAAGGAAAGCAGGTCAGCCATGATGCTGTGCTATTGCATCAATGAAATAAGACATCCAAGAAATCTTTTCCTTTTCGGGGAAACTGTATTTTAAGCAACATCTAGGCCTTGCCCCAATTGTCAAGCCTCATGTCATCTATCCAAAGAGCACAAGCACTCATGTATGTGAGAGTTCCAAAAATGGAAACTAGCTTATAAATGGACCAACACAAACCAAAACAGCCCCCTCTTAGAGCTACTCACTAAAATGACCAACAAATCAGGTCTTAATATCAACCACATCACACCTAAGACACACCAGTCATTATGGTTCTATCACACCAAATGCAACAGGCGGACTGAAGCCAATGACATTAAGTAGACATGGCATTACCACTTAAGGCAAACAAAAATCACAAAAGCAAGCATATTAAAAGCACAGCCTTGACTACGCATTAGAAACAAAATAAAATAATTCCACAGGCCGTCACCATTCCAACAAAATATTGTGCTCCAGACTTCAAAATCACCCGCCAAGTCCATAATTTTCGTTAAAAGTTAGTACCTAAAACCCCGAGAAAGCAACAACCGAGCTCACAAATTCATAATAAAGAAAGCAATAAACAAGAAATCCATACCTCTTATACACTTCTCCAAAAGTTCCACCCCAAAGCCGTTTCCTGAACAACCCATCAGCGCACCGGCGGCCTTCCCAAAGTTCAAGACCAGCAGTGACAATTCCAGGAACAAAAACCACAGGGTGCTTAGCCCTCAGGCCCTCCTTTGCTAACTTCACACCCGGGGGGTCTGGGGAGGGACCAGTGATGGCCTCAGTCACATACTCAGGGATAGAAGCAGGCAGTGCTTTGTAAAGAAACAGCAAAATCCACCATGATATGCATATCCACCCCACTAGCCAGCAACAGCTGTCTATACAAGACCATTTTGGCTTGCTTCCTGTCTTGGGTTTCTCTTTCTCCTTCTTGTCAGCCTTTTTCTTATTGTCAACTTCTTCTTCTTCTCCTCCTTCTTCCTCTTCTTCACTTGGGGTCTTGGTATCTGGGGTCCTATGTGGTTCTGTGGCCTTTCTCCGTCGGGTTACAGGCATTTCTGTGCTTAGTCAAGTCCACTTTAATCACCACAGATTGAATAGATAGAAACCCAGTAACGGAATCATACAAATAAAAAATCAAACTTTATCAAATCCCATTAATATTTGACTGATTCAATAGCCAAGGCAACAGCTTTTTGCAAAATCTTTTCTGTGGGAAGCAGCCAATTTGGATTCTTTATCCCTATTTAGCCACCACACAAATAGAAGAAAGAGTCTTTGGTGGAAATTATCCACAAAGATTAAATCTTTATATAGAAAATTGCAATAAAAAAAAAAGTGGTCTCATGTGAAAAGTTGAGAAGAAGACAATGTATCTATATATGTACGTATGCTTTGGTCGTAAGATGACTGTCGGGTGAGGAATGTGCGATAGACTGGGCAGGTGGACGAAGGAAGTTGCGGTGAGGCAAGGTGCGCTAGAAGGAATCTACGTGGCATAAAATGACTGGTGATGACATTTTGATATGGACCCGCCAGGTACAAGAAGTCTCAAAAGTTGGGGACGTGGTGGGGTATGATTGGGTAACATTTTTGATGAGATGCGAGGTGAGGGTCTGTCAGCCAAAATGGTCGACGACATGTGGCTTTGCTTTCGAAACAATTGAAAACTTGCAAGTCGCAATTAGGATTGGCCTTGCCGTAACGTTTTCCCCATGCATTACAACTCACTAAGTTTAATTCGGTTTGATTTTAATGTATTTGCAATTATAGGAAGAGGATGAATCAGAAACCAAACTATGATTAAGGATTTGATTTCTGTTTCAGCTAAGTTCTGATTTCAATTTTGATTCTGGTTTTATTTTATTTTTTAAAAGTAAAATTCATTTTGATTATACTTTTGTAATTTTGTGTGATCAGTTCAATTTTTAGAGTAAACAAACTATAATTCGACCGTCCTATTTTGATCTTTTCACCTGAACCGGGAGACTGAGAGGTTACTTCACTCCACTCTAAAAATGCCAGGAATTTGATGGATGTTGGTGTTAAAATGAAATCTTTATTGTCATATTAAAATTTTAAATTTTTAATTAAAATATAATTTTATTTGTTCAAATCATATTTGATTTTAAGAGGACGCACTTATTACAAACAGTATAAGTTACAATGTTAACGTAGATTCCATATTTGACGTGTGCGTGAACGCATGTGTTGGAGAGAGATGGTCGCTGCTCGTAACAGTAGTACTATAGGGAAAACATAATCGCAAGAGTTTCAACAGCAACAATAACAGAAGCAGCATACGCTGTCGGCGAAAGGTACAGATGATAAAGGAAGTAGTGGTGGTGGGGGTGGGTACGGGTAATAACCCTTTATATATATTATATATTTTTAATGAGAAAAAGAAAAAAGAAAAAAGAAAACTTGTTTTTTTACATATACATATTTTTTTGTTTTGTTTTGTTTATGGGGTTTTATTTTTCTTTGGTTTTGGTTGATGGGTTTTGAGTGGATGATTTATTTATTTATTTTTTGTTTGTTTGCTTTTAGTCTGCAGGTAGGAAGTTGAGATTCTTTTGGGGTCTGAATTATATTGGGTTTTTATTTTTTAATTTTTTGAGTAATGGCTAAAAGCTGTCTCTTATACACATCTAGATGTGTATAAGAGACAGGGTAAATTTAGCACAGAACATTTGTAGGTAGTCTGAGTTGATGATATGGCCAGTGGTTGTGAAACTGGATTCTGTTGTGAATAGGTCGCAATCTCTAGGATAGTGTGTTGTGTGGGCATCTAAAATTCATTTGTGGTGTTTGATCACAGTAGTGGTCGGGAACTTGGATGAATTGGCTTGGTATTATATCAGCAATTTGTAGTTTCCCTATGTTTCATGCAGGTGTTTTCCGAGCTGACATTAGGTTTTGAAAATGGCTGCCTCTATCAATGTTTTTCCTTCTCCTGCCCTTTTTCCTTTCATTTTTTTTCAAGTAATTTTGACATGTTTTTGATCAATTGTGTGATACATTCCTTTGTTTTTTTTAACCTTGTAATGACAATTGTGTGTTGACTACTATTGTTTCAGCTCAAATTTCAAGTATTTAAAGTAAAATTTGATGTTCATTTTTGGCTACTTTGAGGTCCATCAGATCCATTTTGTGAAGTGAAAAGAAAAGGAGACAAGAAGAAAGAGGTAGGTTCTTGTCCTTTCTTTCTTTACATATTATATGTTTGCTGTCTCTTTGTTCCATGCATCCAGATTTGCTCTTTTTTTTTTTTTTTAGATAATGTGTTGTATATAATTATGTGAATGTTTTGAGGTATCCTTTTGTGCTTTGCATTATAACAGATTGTTTTTATTGAAGTTTCTTTTATATGGGAGTTACTTTACCAATTTACTGCTTGAAATGTACTTTCATAAAGTTTGATTGTATAGTTATGCTTATGGACTCAGAGTTCTGGTTGCAGGGGTTCTCAGGATACAAGAGAAAATTGGAAAACATTGTTCAAGGGATGAAGTCTCGCACAGTTCCTAAGCATAATGTACAATGAGGTGGCTATACTCGAACTTCTTTACCTGGTAATTCAGGAATTAGCAGAGAATTTTGTGTTGTCAAAGACAACAGAGTCAACCAAAGTATAGATACAGAAGTGAAGCCTCCTCTGCTGCAAGGTTTCAGATCCACAAATGAGCAAGGTGCTGTAATTTTTACTGGCAAGGGGTATGCACATTTGGTTCATGCTAATTTGTCTGTTTACCTTATTATATATATTTGAGTTTTTGCCTTGCCTATGTTATTGCTATGGATTATTCTGTTATGCCCTTTTGAAAATTTAGCAGTCTTTTGATATCAAAAGGTGTGACATTGCTGAATCTGGTGCAATTTAATCATTTTTAAGCATCCAAATTTCATGTCTTGAGGCCAAATTATAAGAATTGGCATAGTTGTTAGTGAACCATAGTCCTTGTTTGTGTGGATTCCAACTTCCAAGTAATTATATCAGTGGTATGTGTAATCAATGTCTTGTAATCCTTGTAATTTAGTGTTGGGACTTAAGAGAAAAGGTTTGATATCGGGCATTTAGGGTGCCACAGCCAACAATCTTACTTGGTTTGACACGTTCAACACTGAAAATGTAGGCAGCTGCAGTTCCTAGAATTGATGGTATTTCTTGTTTGTGGTTTTGGTTTTATGGACCAAAGAAGAGGCTTTAAAGTTGTGCATCAGAAATGCTGAATAGTTTTTTGGAAGCTCGTAATTAAGATTCCAATAAGAGGATAGGTAAAGAATTGGTGATTCTCTGGTTCTATAACTTTGTGTTTTGATTGTTCCTTCTTAATGTTAGAAAGATCTAGAATTTTTTTCACATTAGTCTCAAAAAATGCTTGGGCAATGGGGCTCTTGGTAACATGATAAAGAGAAGGAATGGTTGACTGTTTTTGTCATTCATCACTTAATGTTGAGCTAATATCCTATGCACTTCTGTTATTCTTGCATTGAGCTGTAACTCTACTGACTATTATGGCAAGGGATAAATTTTGGTCATTATTTTTCTTTTGGCAGCTCAATGGGAAATCTAAGCAATGTAAGGCCCTTTTGTGCACAAATTTCTTCTCGTACTTCAAATGGACATACCAATTTGAAAGCTAGACACACCAGAGATGCTAATGCAAGCTTCAACAATAGTAAATTACCACTGGATGAGAAGCAGACTGCTGTTGCTGAAGCTTCTTCACTGGTGCAAGCAGTGAAATACAATAATTCCCAGCATAATTCTGCTACTCTGGCATCAAGAAATTCTGTTGTGGGTGTATATTCCTCTTCAACAGATCCTGTTCATGTGCCATCCCCTGATTCCCGATCATCTTCTGCAGTTGGAGCTATTAAGCGTGAGGTTGGGGTAGTGGGTGGTCGCCGACAGGCTTCTGAAGATGCTGTTAAAAAACATTCATCAGCATCAAGCAGTCCTTTTTCAAACTCGGAATCATTTGTACAATTCCCTGCAATCTCTAAGACTGATCAAGTCAGCCAGGCTAGCGCAACTGACCCCATTATGCTAAGCACTTCTGTCAGCAGATCAGTCCTAAGCAATCATTATAACAGCAGGCCCCATCAACAAGCTCTAGTACATCAAAAAGGTAATAATTCTTGCATAAGCTTCTGTAGTTTGACATTTCCTAAAAATATGTTTCCTGGTGTTCATTTCTTTGATAAGTGTCAGTTTTATCTATTGATTGAACTCACAGCTGTTTACAAGTATTTGATGGGACAGGGAGATAAGGTGTTGGGTGGTTGAGTCATCCATAGGGTGGACAATTTGTCATAGGCGTAGATATCTTTTTTTTGTACTGTTGTGTATTGTGATTTTTTTATATCTGTTAATAGTGAGGGACATGACCATGCACTTTTCATGCAGCTCCACAGCAAAGCAAGGAGTGGAGGCCAAAATCTAGCCAAAAATCAAGTGCTGGTGTAATTGGAACACTCACAAAATCAAGTTCACCTACTACTGATGATGCAGAGGAATTGAAATCAGATGCAGCTGACTTGCCGGATAAGCTTTCACTGCTGAATATTCATGAAAATCAGGATGTTATCATAGCACAGCATATTCGAGTCCCTGAGACTGATAGGTGCAGACTGACCTTTGGTAGTCTCGGGCTGGAGTTTGATTCTTCTAGGAATTTTGCATCTGGATTTCAGGGGGTTGCAGCAATGGAAGAATACAACAGGGACTCTGCTACAAGGTTTGTCTCTTATTTCAAATTTTTGAAATAAGCATAACACTGTAATTGGGAATAGAAGTTGCCTGTGGTAGTGTGGTCGAATCAGTTGCTCTGAGCATTGGTAAAACACCAACTTTGAGAAAAGACATCCTTGTATGGAAATTTGATTGAATGTTGTAAGTGAATGATGATATCAATTTTAGTTTTCAGTTGATTTGGTCTAAATAGAGAATGGTGATGCTCATGGCAGTTTGTCGGTATCTGCTCTGGAGTCTTGTAGTGATGATCCTTCTGGCGGCAAGGAGGTAGAGATACATGATGAGAAAGTAAGCAACTCTGAATCTGACTCTTCAGGATCTGGTTTGGCATCCAATCACCAGTTGCCTAATAAGTCTCCGGGTTCACCAAACTTGGACAATTTTTCTGAGATTGGTTTGGTTCAAGAGAACAGCCCAACTTATGTACCTTCAGAGACACTGCAGCATGGAGGTCATCCTGAAATACCAAGCTTTTTGGTTAGTTCTGTCCTCTTACTACTGAAAGGCTATGTGCCAACCATAGAATGTCATTGAGTTACATGAAATTAGAACTTTAAAGGCTTCTAATGGTTGGCAAACTGAAGCTTTTATTTGTAAACAATAGTATATGAATTTTTATCACGCAACTCTTTTCATACAGTCTGACATGCATTACTACAAAATCAGGCATATGATCCACAGATGGGTTATGATATATCATACTTCCCATCCCCAATTGATGAAGCAGTGCATGGACATGATCTACGATCTCCTCAGGAGGTAAGTTGGCATGCCATAATGTGCTGCCTCTCTCTCTCTCTCTGCCTTTTGGTTTCAAGAAAAAAACTGTGCTTATAACATTGTTAACTTCTAATCCTATTTCTTTTTTATGCTTGTAGCTTAAGGTGCTGTCTGCTTATCATGGGCTTAACCTATATTGATTACAACTGCAGGCTTTAACCTCACATATGGCCAACAGCATCACTGCATCAACTGTGCCCATGTTGCAACAGCAGCGACAACCTCCAATGGCTCAGATATACCCGCAAGTCCAGGTTTCACATTTTGCTAGTCTTATGCCATGTTGTCAGTTCATTTCCCCAGTTTATGTTCCACAAATGGCCATGCCTGGATATTCTAGCAACTTCACATATCCACATCCATCAAACGGCAGCAGTTACTTGCTGATGTCTGGAGGTGGTTCCCACCATGGTGCAAATGGCCTCAAGTATGGAATCCAGCAGTTCAAGCCATTTCCTGAGAGCAGCCCTACCAGGTTTGGCAATTTTACTCATCCAATCGGTTATGCCATCAATGCTCCAGGTGTAGTTCGAAGTGCAAATGGCCATGAAGATTCATCTTGTATCAAGTACAGGGGTAGCAGCCTTTATGTTCCTAATCCACAGGTGAGTAGAACAGTGAACTAATATCAAGCTCACATCATCCTTTTGAGGCAGCTTACATGGATCCACATTGCATGAGTTGAATTTTGAAAACATGATGGTTTCAACCGTTTCACATTTAACTGAGGAACCATGTCATTTTAAGCAGTTCCAGTGTTGACTTGGCATTTTATGTGGCAGGCTGATGCATCTGACCTTTGGATTCAGAACCAGAGGGAGCTTTCAGGCTTACAGTCTGCTCCATACTACAACCTGCCTGGGCAAACTCCTCATGCTACTTATTTGCGTTCCCACGCTGGTCATGCTTCATTCAATGCAGCTGCAGCACAATCTTCTCACCTGCAATTCCCATGGTTATATCCACCACCACCTCCGCAGCCTGCTGCAATGGCCAATCCTCACCATTTGGGTCCCGTTATGAGTGGTAACATTGGAGTTGGAGTGGCCCCAGCTGCCCCTAGGGCAACAGTTATTCCTTATCGGCAGCCTCAATTGGCTCACCTCAACTGGACAGCAAACTTCTGATAGTATAAAATGTTAATGATCTAACACCTTTTTGGTAAGGGGTGGAAGTACTTACAGAAAGATTTGTTGGTGAAATGAGCAAAATCTGCAATCTCTTTCATTTAATGCATGTCCTTCTTGCCATCAATTTCCATCATTATAGCCGTGCTTTGCTTCAACCTTACTGGAATTTTCCTTTGAATTGTGAACTAGCGTGACTCAAACCAATAAGTTATTATTATTTTATTTATTTTTTTGGATGAAGGGGCGAGCCTTAGCCTGTTTATAGAACTTTGAAAGACGAGTTTAAGTCGTTAAAAGAGAGAGAGAGAGAGAGAGAGAATCAAGCTTTAAAGAAGTAATTACACTGTGCATGATTCTATTTAATGCACACGAACATGTTCTCTTTAGATTGAATTCTCTTCGGTCAAAGCATGGCCATGACATTATTTCTTTTAGCGTTTGGTTTTTAGTATTTTGTTTAGATGTTTAAAATGAAAAAGCTTTTACATTTATGGGATTTGAAGAAGAATTAGACTGTATGTAATCTTATTTTTTGCTTTTGTAAAGAGATTATTTATGTAACTTCAATTTAGGACTTTCAAATTGTGGTAGAGTAATTTTTATCATTATACTATCATCACCATTCAAATAAAAACTTTAATTTCTAATTGGGTTTATAGTCATGCATCTTTTCTTGTTTGTTAGCGAAGAATTAGGCTATTTTCTCTATTGTGTGGCAAGCTATAAATGAAGAAATGTTTGAATAGCTTATTCGGTATGCTTCCACTAATGGCTCGGTGGTACGCCATGAAGTGGATGTATTCTATCTGCATTAGGACAATGTCACTAATGTGTGGCAAACAGTGGCTTCTGATGCTACAAAATCCTGGTGTGTGGAATGGTGGTGGTGGCTGGAATGAAGTCTACATCCATCAAGCACTTCCATAGATTCCTTACTGTGAGGGATCATGGCAGTGAGGAAATGGGGTGGGCAACTTTTTCTTAGCTAGGGCATGTCGATTGCACTATTGAGTTGTATTTTGGGTCCCCCAGAATGTTAATTGCATGATCTGAATGGAATCTCTCATGACCTGAAAGGAATCCCACAATCCTTTCAAGAGTCTACTGCTTATGACCGTCAGAATTAGCCTAGGTTTGCTGTATCCCTCGTGACATAATTTCCCCTGTTTTTGGCATGACTAGCAACAAAACATGCCTAGACTTACCAAACATTACCAAATTTCCATGGAATTCTTTGAAGAACTTTTGGTGACTGTCATTTTAATGTCAACTGATCAGTGATCACCCCTCATGCCTAGAATTCTTGCAATTTCCCTGGCATTGAACTTTTTAGCCACACCGAATCAAACATCTAGAAGGCCCCCATGAATGAGAGGAAAGTTCTTAAAGTTTTGATGCCCCATAGTCATATCATATTTCCCTAGCATATAATAATGACAAATTTTCTTGTGCTTCAAGGAAGGCTGATGGAAAGGAACAAAAGGCAAGCATGGAAGAACAATGTTCACACGCATGTTACTTGTCTTCAAAATTTTATTTTTTAATACAGCATATTAGCACACAAATTTTCTTATCCAAATCCCTTTTAGGGATCCACTACACACAGCTATAAACATTCGTGGACAGAAATGGCAGCAAAAAGGGTTTATACTGCATTCAAAATAATTTATAATACACGACAGAATACATTTGCTTAACAAAAAGGATGAATACATTTGCTTAACGCATGCCGCCAAGTACTGTGAGTACAAACAAGTCTGTGTTTTAACTAAATCCACTTAAATTCCATTTTCATTGTCAAACTTAGCATTGATTTCACTTAACCCCCAAGAGAAGGGTTAAATAAAAAAAATATGTTTTGATTGAATGATTTTTAAGTATAATATTAAAACTTAATGACAAAAAAAGGGATTCAAGTACCTGTTTTGTTGATGTTTTTTGAACCTAATGTATTTGCTCATGATATTATATTAGAGTTTTAATAGTGGATCCATTTTTGGTCCTCAAGCCAGCTTAACATATCTTTCTTTGGGCACATTTTTCTTATCCTAATCCTTTCGTATGCTAATCAAGTTGGGCATCTTCTATGTTCTTTGTTCTAGGTAGCTAGCCAATTTATTGGCTGTTTCTCCTCCAAAAAGTATAGCAGCCACGAGTGCAATCATTGTGCAAATAAGCACCTAACCCCACTTTGAACATGCTTTCTTGCTTTCCTAAACACACACACGCATAAACAATTAAAAGTTTTTGGTCAAACTGTGGAAGTGCAAGAGCATAAATTTAGGCATAAAATTCTCTTTTCTTCATGGTATTGATCAGGGTGGCTTGTTTTAATTGTAGTTGACTAGGAAGCACAGTATTTATAGATGCTTAGCACCTCTTTTATATATATATTTCCCACAAGTCAAACCAAGTTTTATTAAGAAAATTAAGAGTCCATAAGAGCTAACATGCCACCCAACCTAAGATACGCCTAAATATTAATCACCCACGATTTGTTTAGTAGTTAAAGCGAACTTCTTAACAGAGAGACTGTACTTACACCCGGGGGGTGGGTTCATTTGCAATTCTTTATCAAAAGGAAAGCCACTACAAAAGGATTGTAACTCTCAAGGTGTTACATGTAACTAAGAACTTGAACTTCCAAACTAGAGGTTTTGAACTAGAATCTACTAAATAGGCAGAGAGGAAACTTATCAGATTAGAAAATGATTAGTTCTGTTACAGAATCAGATTCAAAATGTATGTCTGTTTATAAGATTTTCGGGTTATTAATCAAATAGTTTAGAAACAGCCCCACATATTTCTATTGCTCTGGTTTTGGTAAAATCTATTTCTTCAACGAATAATGACTCCACAAGCAGCCACATGATTACCTTTGCCTACAACTCAAAAAGACTTGCATGCAGTTGGGGCTGTAAAAAATTACAAGTAAAATTTGATGTTCCATCATTATTAATTCAAGGTTAAACAGCAAGGGGCGATCATTAAAAGTTAAGTTAAACTTGCATGTTTATTGGAAAATCAACTGAGAATATATCCCCACTTTGGTCAGTTTATTAATGTAACTAAGGCAATGTTCACCATAAATAGTCCATGGTCATAGACTGCTAATCATCTTGGTATTCATTCTCTGTTCACCATATGAAGTGCACAATCATATTCCTGGATTTGCTATGTAAATGGGGCAACAAAACAGAGAAAAGTCTGTCATTTATAAAAGAAAACCACCCACCAACTTTGCTAAATTGTACAATTTATAATAATTAGTAGGTAGATTAATTCCTTCCCTCCAACCCCCACATAGGCTCAGGCTCAATCTAATTAAGTTCTGTGTTTTTTACAATTGCAAGGAAGAGCAAGGATATTAAGCCACTTCATGTGAAGGATGCAAGTAAATATACAGTAGAAGGGCGACTTTTAAATTTTATGAGGTTTGGGGTGAGTCTACATTTTATTGTTATGATCATTAAATACACATTTTTAATTTTTAATGTTAATTGTGATTATATATTGAAAAATAAAGATTATATATTAGAAGACAATATTTAACAATTTGTAAAAAAAAAATAAAAACAAAGACTATTTAATATTATAATTTTTAAATTCACATTTGAAACTTGTCAAAAATTTAATTACACCATGTCAACCGTTGCCAACATGGCACTATTCCCACGTAGGAAAATACTTGCACGAGTGCATAAATGTGTTGGAAGATCATGTGCAAGAAAAAAAAAAACACATAAATCTCTCTCTCTCTCTCTCTTTATCCTTCTCCTTCTTTATAGAAGGCGTGGCTTTTGGCTTTCATTGCTCTTCCTCTCTCTCTCTCTCTCTCTCACACACACACACACACACACACTGACATCAAGAAGACATCAATATGCATGTCTGCTATTTTCATTCCAAGTTTATGCAATCATAGTGAGAGCAAAAAGACCATAATTCAGGGGTTTGTTTGTTTTTTTGGTCTTTGTTTATCTTTCCCATGATCATTGCTGCTTCCATTAACCCCACTCCTTCTCAAAGACAGCAGCTTTTAGTCACTATTTCAAGCAGACACCCTGTCTCTTATACACATCTAGAGGTGTATAAGAGACAGCACACACACTGCCGTCAAGCAGACATCCTGTCTCTTATACACATCTCGATGTGTATAAGAGACAGATCAAAGAGTCTGTTGTGAATGATATTGTTCTCCTCTTTGGTGTCTGCTTGAAATAGTGACTAAACGCTGCTGTCTTTGAGAAAGAGTGGGGTTAATGGAAGCAACAATGATCATGGGAAAGATAAACAAGATGTGTATAAGAGACAGCTCTCACACACACACACACACACACACACTGCCGTCAAGAAGACATCAATAAGCATGTCTGCTATGTTCATTCCAAGTTTATGCAATCACAGTGAGAGCAAAAAGACCATAATTCAAGGGTTTGTTTGTTTTTTTGGTCTTTGTTTATCTTTCCCATGATCATTGTTGCTTCCATTAACCCCACTCTTTCTCAAAGACAGCAGCTTTTAGTCACTATTTCAAGCAGACACCAAAGAGGAGAACAATATCATTCACAACAGACTCTTTGATATACTCTTTTTGTGTTTGTACTTTTGATTCGAAAGAAGACTCTCTATAAAGAAACATGGATAGATGGGAGGATAAGCCATTGAGTAAAGGCAGATCACAAGGACATCAGAGAGAAATCAACCCATCTTTCTCTTCAACTCTTCTTGATGCAATCTACCGTTCCATAGACGAACCCAACAGTACTAAAGGCGATCAAGAAGAGCTGATTTTGTATAGAGAGACCACGAGGAAGAAGCAGGGAAATTATGCTCTAGAACAAGATAGCAGAAAAGTGGAAAGAGCTTGCATGATGGAGAAGTGGATGGAGAAGAAAGTGAGCTACAAGAAGGTTTCTGTTCCGCGAAAATCCATGGCGGATTTAGACAGAATGTTGCTCAACTCGTGGTCAAGTTCCTCTGAATCGAGCTGTGGTGGGGGGTTTTCTTCTTCATCTGAATCTGACTCATTTTATGGTCTCAGCTCAAGGTCACCGACTCACACGATGCAAATTAGGCCTAAGCCTAACAGAACCAGCATTCCCACCAGGCCGGCCCCGGAGAGACATCAAAGACCTCAAGGTAAATTTGATATGCATCATCATCCTCAAAAGCCAAAACATGAAGGAGGAGAAGGTTTCAGTGAAACAAATTCCAAGGCCTTGAAGATATATGGTAATCTCAAGAAGGTAAAGCAGCCCATATCACCGGGCAGCCGGCTTGCAAGCTTTCTCAACTCTCTTTTCAATGCCAAGAAGGCCAAGATTTCCTCTTCATCCACCTACAAGGATAGCTGCATCAAGTTAAAATCTGAGCAGGAATCATCCACATGTTCCTCATCGTCCTCATTTTCAAGGTCTTGCCTGAGCAAGACCCCATCTTCTTTCAGAGGAAAACTAAGCAATGGAACCAAAAGGTCAGTGAGTTTTTGCCCTGTCAGTGTGATTGTGGATGAGGATTGCAGGCCTTGTGGACACAAAACTCTATACAGAACCGAAGAGTCTCTAATGACAATCACGGCCAGAAATGAGGAGCTAAAGTTTCATGACCTCAATGAGAATCGCCGTGTCGAGGAAATTACAAGGAATTTTTTGAGTAAGTATCAGATTAGGAAGAAGCAGGACATTGACATGAGAGATGCTTTCAATGGCAATGAATGGTCAAGTGAATTAGAACAAGAAGAAGATGGTGATGCGGCAAGTTATGCTAGTTCTGACTTGTTTGAATTAGACAATCTTTCTGCCATTGGGATTGAAAGGTATCGAGAAGAACTTCCAGTTTATGAAACAACCAATCTTGGTACTAATCGAGTCATTGCCAATGGCTTAATTCTGTAATGTCCCAAGGGTATTTTTAGTGCAATATGGGATACGAGAAGAGTTAGATGTACACAACTTTATTTCTAAAATTCAAGTAAGCTTTATTATCAATGAAATGGTGTGGGGTTTACATCAAAGAAACAAAATCTGTCTTTTCTTTCTCTAATTTGTTTTTTTGCTTTGTTTTAATTTATTATATATAGTTACTCTTTATTCTTTTGTGCTTGTTTATTTTTTGTGCTAAAGAGTGATCACGCATGGACAGATCTTCAATAGCTTTGCTACGGTATCTTTGGCCGCACATGCACGAGAGGCTGTCACTAATATATGTAGATGATGATGATGATCTAGATAAAGTAACATAATGTTATTACCATTTTCTTCACACAGAAATGTGATTTAATTAAAAAACAAATTTGGGTGAAATTTTGAAGAAAATGAGAGGTTAAAGTAATGACAAATTTTCTACGCTTATCATCCATCCATGGCAAGATGAAAATAATCTATTAAGAAAACTCCTAATGGCCTCCGGGGCTAGAACTGCATCTCAACCTCCAACTACTTCAACTAACACTGCAACTCCAATGGGCAACTAGCAACTGCCACAGAAGCTAGTATCAATGAGAGGAACTACAAAGCTGGTAACTGCTTGTAAGGGAGCTTTTTCTTTCGTGAGAGACCCTTGGTAGGTCCTCATTTGCTTTGGGACACAATATGGATACCGTGAGGCATCAATGTTGAGAAAATTAGGATACAAATACAACAATTGTATGGTATCTGAAAGATCATTTATTGGTCAAAAAGTTCACAATTGAGTTAGAAGTGCTCAAGTTTTAGTTTTTTTTTTCTTTTTTTTTTGGTTTGCCTAAAAAAGCTTGAATCTTGATTGAAGTTACTTGTGGGGAAGTAATTTTCCAATGGTGGGTGTCTTTTTGCTATGGCTAAAAAAACTAAAAACTTTTTAAAGAAGTTAAATTACTGTGGAGAGAAGAAGAAGAAGATAGGTGCACGGTCTCCAAAGATGCAAGCGTTGATGTCAAACTTGGTTGGCTGCTAATCTATAAGCATAGTCTTGAGGATTTTGATAAGTCTTCCCCCAAGGTGCCAAAAGATTGCCTATCAAATCTCATCATTTTCTAACTACCCAATTATCTGATGTTATTCCTTGATAGATTTCCAGTCATGTTTCAATGTACTGTGTACATTCATTAGGTCCTAAAAGCAACCACTAAAATCAGCTTTCAGTTACTTCTCTCACCTGGCCCATTGACAATGATGTGACTTTAACCTCAGAGTGCTCCCAGTCATCACCCCCCCTCTTTGTCTTAGAGGTATTCAGTACAACTCATCTTGCTTACCTCGGACAATCAATTATTAACAAAATCTCATGCGGTTTAAGCTAATCTTCGCTTAGTAGGCCCTCTAGATGAACTCAATAAACGTTCTTAGCACATGCTTCCTTATCAAAAGCTGTTTGGCAATGCTAATTACTAACGAATCCCTCTTTTGTTATGTTTTTTTTTGGTTTTTCTGGGTCCATTTAAGTCAAAAATGTCTTACCGAAAAGTTGTAACATGGGTGCACATTCCTAGCTATCAAGTAGAATGTTTCATGACAAAAGTTTAAAGGTTAGCGTGGAGGAAAAGAAAAGGTCGGCTTTACCTTGGGAACATTGCACAGAGTAACGTAATTAGTTGCTAATTTAGTCAAAATCACAATTAAAAAAAAGTAATTAAAAAACTACAACAACAGGTGCCATTGTCAAATGCAATTTGCCAATGACCTTAAATTTATGTCTTGAAATCTGTATTTTTCATATCCTTCGTTGCTTATAACATAAAATTTATCTTGAAATTAAGTCAAAATTAAAACTTTATTAAACTGTAAGGATCATAGATCTCCATATGGTTGGTGGTGAAATGGGGGTTTGTATAGCAATGATGAGATTCATGGGATGGTGGACACAAGACCAACAACCCCTACAATTGACAATAATCTTCTATGGCACGAGCCCTATTCAATAGTGAAGGTATGAAGATGCCAAAGATATCAGAAGAAACTAATCTAGATAATGACTGGGATTAAAAATGGATTAATCATGACATAATCGTGTCATAAGACCCTTTCCTTTTCTCCCTGAAAGAGACCTAGTGTGAAGTGTATTTGTGGAACCTAAATCAAGTTAATTCTTGGCGATAGTGGCGATACCACTTAAACTCTAGCCAACCTTAACATGCCACAAAGAAGAGGACATTGGCGATTGACAGGTAACAAACACAATTATTGGGAAGGGCAGGCCACAAACCGATCTGCCTTTTAACCCACACGTGATGGAGTGGCCATGTTTGCCATCTTGTGAATGGTGGGACGAGTTAGGCCCCAAGATGAAAATAAATTCTTGTGAATTTTCACAAAAAAAAGAGAGAAAAAAAAAAAAGAGGGTGGGGTGGGGAATGTAGAATGGTAAATGTGCAAGTTGACTTCTGAGGCCTACCCAATCATACCATTGGGAAAATGTTTCTTTTTTTCAGTAGATTGTATAGTTATAAGTTGCCAAGGGAACCCCAATGATTAATTAAGAGCTTATAAAACTCCGTTTATGTGTTATACCTTAGATTTTGGTGAAGGTACCTTGTGATTGTTCAAAGCAGAAACTTACCAGTCTCAATTAACATGAAAACTGATTCAAAGATATTATTACCATAAAAACAAGAAATAAATGTAGCACAAGGTTAAATGAAAATAGTTTCCCTGACAATTTAAGTAGCAAAATGTTAACACATAATGATCTATGTTTTACACGTGGAAAAAACAAAAACAAAGAAATTTCAAAACTTCATCTTTTAGTTTTATAATATATATATTTGCTCTCTTTTCATAATCAACCATGCTCCCATGATTGCATAACAAGAATCACCACCACTCACGACTTGACACCTATCCTGGAATTCCCATCGTGTCTGCACTGTAATTCTCTTTGGACATGGGTATTGGGGGAATCAGGACACAAAAAATAAGAGAGCTAGATGGAGGGGACAGACAAGGCAGCTTTAGCTAAAACAAAGTAAATAAAAAGTAAAGAGAATTGTGTGTGTGGGGGGGGGGGCTCGTGGCCTTGTGGGGAAGTGAAAATAGAAAGGTGAGGGCTCAGAGAGAATTCTTGGTGATCCAAGAAAAAGAAGATTCTTGAGTGGAAAATGGCCTTAACAGTTAGCAGCTTTTACATTTTTTTTTTTTTTGTAATTTCTTGGATGTATGAGGCAATTCCAAATTTGATAAAATATTTCCATGGAAATAGTCACATGTAACATTTTAAATTGTGGTCTTCCAATTGTAATTAGACCTTGATTTGTGCTTGCATTTATCATAACAATGAATGTATTACCCATATACCAGTTAACTGATTGCGATTACAATGTGACCTGCAACTGGCAATTTAGAATAATAATTCGTAATATGCTTACTTATAGGTATATTATTTTTTTATCAAATACCTATAGGTATATTTTAATTGTCAAATAATACATTGAAATCTCATATCTATCTGTCTGTCATGAAATAAAAAATTATGATAAATTTACTAACATGAAATGCTATGCTCTTAATATTAATAAATGAAATTGATTAAAACATTTTTCATATATAAATTTGTGGCTCATTTTCATTTCCTTTTCATTTTGCCTTTTGTGGTGGATGATATAGAATCCTGACACCCAAGGCTTTCTTCTATATGTCCATGAAGCCATGCCCTGGGCCATGAGTTGGATTGGCCTAAAAAAATATGGCAAATTGTGCATGAAAAGTGGCACTTGAAGAAGAATCCTCCCCCAAGAGTGGCCAAGCATTGAAGGCTCTCTCTTCTTTTTATGGCAGATAGAGATAGAAACAGGGACAAGACAAGATCTCATAGCTCTCATGCAAGAAGCTTTGCAATTGCATTCTTTTGGTTGGTCCAGTTGAATTTAGGAAAAAGAGTTAATTATAAGAGAAATTTGATTTTCAAATTTTAAATCTTGTCTCAATTTTTATACTTAATAGTAACTAGAGTATACTTAGTTGCTTGTTTTTATGTTCTTCATGTAATGAAAAATATAGCAGATGAATGCAACAATAATTCTATTTTTATTGACCTATATATTTTGACAATTATTACATGTACTTTCATGAGCAAATCCAATTTCTCAACTTGTAATTTTGTTCTGAAAAAAATGCCTTCATCAAGTGTTTAATGGAGAGCTTAAGAGAAGTAGTTCCAAGTTGGAAATCTCAATTGATTTGAATATAATCTTCAAGACAAGAATAGTTGGTTTTCAGAGGTGAATCAAATCAAATCAAATTGCATACATCGCTTGTCACCCCACATTTCTCGCATATATGATTCAGGCGACCCTGATAGCCGGCAAGGCAACCTTCAGACGACAATGATTGCAAGCATTAGCTGGTTAAGCTAATTGAACACTCCGAAAAGCCCTCTGCATTGGGTTATTAATTATGAATCATTTTCGAAAACTCATGCAAGATAATGCATCCCAACCGACTTTGTGCATGCTCTCCCTTTGCTAGTAGAATACAGTCTTTAATTAGGCCTTTTCTTTCAAATTTTAAAAGAAAAGGGAAGACCCCCCCCCTTTGATCAAGAAGAGAAAAAGGAGACATTTTTACAGGGAGACGTGCACATGGATCATGACCATTAAAAAATGGTTTCCCATGTTAAACTTATTTAGTGGAATTTCTTGCGTTGTTAAGCATCGACCTTGTAAGAATTTAAACACCACCGTCGTCTATATAGCATATCTCTTGTGTGCTATGGCTTGAAGTGATGCAGTCGCTACAAGTTGGAATATTGTAAATAGAAAAAAGACACCAACGGGCTATTGTATAGTTGAAAGAAAAAGAAGGAAAACAAGATCTCTTGTGGGAATGATGGATTGTTTTGAAATGAGAATGTGTTTGATGGCTAAGAAAGGTTGGGTAGTGCCATTTCTAGCACACCCAACCGTGTCCCGTTTTGTGTGGCCATATTTCGCAATACAGGGCTATCACTTTCTGTTCATACTTCATAATGTTGCATGAATAAATACATATATTAAGTATCCATCGGACTGGTACATGATTTACACACACACACACACAGAGAGATATATATATACAGACATAAATATAATTAGAGGTTCAACCTCTTTTTGCATCTCCTAAAACTAAACTCGTCTGTCTGAAGTTGAAGATCAAACCTGGGTCGACTTGGAAGGCGGAATCGGGTCTAGCGACGAGTGATCCTGTATGGGAATTTTTTGTGAAATGGGCCCAAAAACTAATGTACAGTGGGCCCAACGGCATCTGAGGCGGCCCAATTTGTCTGACACAACGAACCCCCGGACCACCGTACCGCGTTGATTCCAGCAAACTTGCCAATCTAAAGCAACACCTTCTTCGACGTTGACGAACAACAGAGAGAGAGAGAGAGAGAGAGAGGTTAAAATCGTACAATTACAACCTCGACGGAGTTTGAGCGTTCATCGGCAGCATGAGCTTTCTGTTTGGGAAGAGAAAAACCCCCGCAGGTAGCAGAAAATGTCCTTAATTTTTACTGAGTTTTATTACAACCTTGGTACGGAAACTGTGATTAGCGTTGTTGTTGTGTAATAAATTATGTTTAGATTGAAAAGGGTAATCTAGATTTAAACAGATTTTGGTGGTATTGATTGCTTTTTTTTTGCTTAATTTTTTTTTAGTGATGTTTTGAAATTTGATGTATTGGGAGTTGTAATAAATTCTCTCTCTGTTTAGATTAATGCCAAAATAATAAGAAAAAGAAGAAAAAAGAAAGAACGGGTAATTGGGATTTAGACCCCTTTGCATAGATTTTGGTAGCTTTATTGAGTATTAAAAAAAGGGCATTTTGGTGCGATTCTGAGGAAGGGTAAGATGGGTTTTATTAATATTGATGTTTTTTTTAATGAAGTTTTGGAATATTGATGTAATGGGGTTGCAGAATTATTGCGGGAAAACAAGAGGATGATAGACAAGTCAATAAGGGAAATAGAAAGGGAAAGGCAAGGCCTGCAAGCTCAAGAGAAGAAGCTTATTGTTGAGATTAAGAAGAATGCCAAACAAGGGCAGATGGTATTTCCATTTTATTTTTGATTTGTGTGTGTGTGTGTGTGTGTGTGTTGTTAATTTGTGAGTTTGTGCTAATTGTGAGTTTCTTTTCTTGTTTTGAGGGAGCTGTGAGAGTGATGGCTAAAGATCTTATAAGAACACGGCACCAAATTGAGAAGTTTTATAAGCTTAAATCACAACTCCAGGGTGTGGCTTTAAGAATTCAGGTAACTTTTTTTTTTTTTTCTTTTTTTAGCATTGGTTGTTTTAGTTTGTGATCCCATTAGCAGGCAAATCTGGAGGTGAGGATTTCTTACTTGTTAGTCATTGCCACTTGTGTCTTATGCTTTTGTGGATAATTTGAGGATTTTGAGTCTGTTAGATTTGGATAATATTGTTGGTTTCAATACCTGCTACATGTTCTTCAGCTCTGGTCTAACAAAGAATAGGATGTTTTCTCATGCTTTGGAGAAGGGTAGTCTTTGGAAGAATCAGGAGACATTGTTTCTTCCTTTCAAGTTTTGAGGGTGAAATATAAAAATTAATTGCATCATGTCTGATTTGAGGTTGAAAAGTTTTCTACATATCTGGGCTAATTGCCCACATTGGATTCTTATATAATTGTATTGAAAAGGAAATGTTGCATAGATGTTTCTTTGCCTGTCCTTTTGTAGCTATATTTGATTTTCAAGAATGGGATTGATTTTTCAGACTTTGAAATCAACTCAAGCAATGGGGGATGCTATGAAGGGTGTCACAAAGGCAATGGGCCAGATGAATAGGCAGATGAACTTACCATCACTGCAGAGGATAATGCAAGAGTTTGAAAGACAGAATGAAAAGATGGAAATGGTTACTGAGGTGATGGGCGATGCTATTGATGATGCTTTGGAAGGGGACGAAGAAGAGGTAGAAACAGAAGAGCTTGTCAATCAGGTGCTTGATGAGATTGGAATTGATATCAATAATGAGGTATACCCATTTCTTCCCATCTCTTTTGTTTATCTTTTCCTGCAATGATACTGAGGATCCAGATGAAAAAAAATTCATTAGCGTGCAATAACGAGCTTTATCATTTTCTTTGATTTGCAGCTTGTAAATGCTCCCTCAGCTGCTGTCTCTGCACCGGCTGCAAAGACTAAGGTCGCCCAAGCTGAATCCACAGGGAATCATGAAGAAAATGGACTAGATGATGATTTACAGGCTAGATTGGATAATTTAAGAAGAATGTGATTTCAGAGAATAGAGAGAGAGGAACTTTCCATTGCAGCATGTGCATGATATGAGCCGCGCAATGCTTGAACTCGTCATGAATTATATATCTGACATAATTGCACATCATAGGGATTCTCTTTGTGTAAATATTACAGTTGTGTTTATGATATATATGTGCTAAATTTCATGTCTATGAGGCTGAGAAGGATTTATTAGTTACCATGTTTACATTGAATTGACTTTTTAAGTATAAAAGAGCAACTCATTTTATGCAATGAAGAGACATGAACGGATGCTGAACTTTTCCCTATAAAATGAAAAAAAAAACAAATTAATAATAATAAGAACCTTGTTAAAACTATAAACTGCCTCTTTCTTCAGGACAGAGAAATTGGTATTCAGAGTAAAAGAAGCCTGGTGGAGAAGGATGTCAAGATGAAATACTGATACTAACAAATTGGTCCTCCATGGAGTTATCCCCTGCTGTTAATATTTTACTGTGTGAATCCAGGGGTTCAACAGGTTTGCGGCAGATTGGACAATTGGAACAATAATGCAACTACATATCTATGCAAAGATAGTGGTAGCAGTGTCTGCAGCCGGGGAGCGGCAGCACATACTCCTAGTACTCAAATCTTGATAAGCAGACAACGCATTCTGTTTGTATAGTTCCTTACAATGCAGATGCCAAACATGCTTTGAGGTTCGGAAGAACAGTCATCTCATCCTGAATGGTCGGCAAATCTTGACAAGCAAACAACACATTCTGTTTGTATAGTTCCTTGCAATTCAGATGCTGAACATACTTTGAGGTTCGGAGGAATAGTCATCTCATCGTGGATGGGACCGGTCGGTCGAAATGTACAGCTCCATAGAGTAGATGCATACAATTGCTGTTAGGGCATACAGAGCGAATGAGATGATTTTGACCCCAAATAGAACAAGGGTATCGGAAATGCTGATCATGGCTTTCTTCTGGTGCACTATTGGGAAGGTAGCATCCCTTCATGCAACCATGTCTGGTAACGGTGTGAATGATGTTTTATAATGGTAGTTGACATGAGGAGTTATCGATGTTTTTGAGCCTTTCTGCAATTTACATCTCCATCATTACCTGCCAAAATACCAGATAAATTACTGGTATAGCAGATGCCAAGCATTGGAAGCTCCCTGTTTTCATCAAATTCTTAAGGGTCAATTATCAAAAAATTGTGAACCTTGCCTCGTTATTTTTTTGTAAGCAAGCATGGATGGTCCCATTTTGCCAGACATGCCGGACAGTAATATCCTATCTAGTGAACGGATATACAAAAGCATGAGTATCAAAATCAACGTTTTTAAATTGTATAGGCCACGAAGGGGACACAAATGGAATGGAATTTACATTGTAACTGAATTTCTAATAAACGCTACGAGTTTATATTCTGTTAAAATGTTCCATTGCGGTTAAATGTATACAATAAGTACAATGCTCTTGATAAAATTGTCAATATCACCTATAAACTTTTTCATTTTATTGACTATAAATAGAAAGGTTCGCAACACATCTGGACCATTTTCGTATGTCAAGCTACAATCTTGATGTGATTGCATGTTGCAATGTATCATTCTAAGTTAGTAATAGTTAATAATAATAAATAAATAAATAAATAAATAAGCGTGGTTCACGAAAAGGATAAAATGAATTATTTTACAAGTTCTGGTCTGTGTAGCCCCCAGAAATGCGAAAGTTACTCCAGTGCACGCGAGCCTGAAGCGAAAATTGGAAGCAAGGGGGCAATGCTGCACTAGCTGGAATTTCTACGACCTTCAGATTATCGTTAATTGCATTGCTACCAGTCATGGCCACATTGAAATCCCGCAACTGGAATTTCTGTTTGGTTGCAGCAGCAACTCGTACATTGAAGGAGAAAGTACCTATGGATCAATTTGCCTTACAAAGATGCTTTACTGATGCCACCATATGCCAACATTATTGGTATGGATCTTAATGACGATATTATGGTGTACTTCTAGTTGCGTGGAGACATGATCAACACCATTGCATCATTGAACTTGAAGACCAGAAAGATGGCAGTGATCCAAGTCTTGAAGTAGGAGACCATGTTTGCTGTCAACGCCTCGGCTTTTTTTTCTGCCACATTGCTCCCATAGTTCCTCCTATGAAATGGGGACTAATCCAATCTCCCTCCCAATGTTTTTAGGGAGACTCGTCCTACCTCCTCGTATAATCTCTTAACAACAATAAAAGAATTTAATCGTCGTTACTTTCGAAACTCAACCTACCTCCTCCCTCGACCCGTGTAACGAGTGAATCTGGTTTACACCCTTTTGTTTTTTTTCTTTCAACCTCTTCTCATTTACAAGTTTACAACCACGGTATCTATAAGAGTAAGACGTTAGCTAAACCATGGGGAGTCAACGAAGTGTTCTGAGTTACCTTGGTTCTCCTGGGAAATCTCAGTTGAACTTGCATGTCAAATAATTTAAGAGGCTGCTGAGAGCATTGACTTTTCTATGAATAATTCTCATTGACTTTTCAAGGGACTTATCCACAAACTGTAAGTTATTCTCTCTTCATATGCACTGTAAAAGACTTGGATTATAGCACTCTGATTAGTTAGTCTTGCAGTAAAAGACCAAAGTTATGGGCGTTTATATGCAATTTTTATACAACTGCTAGTTGGACTGTTACAAGTATCCAGGTTGCCTTTCATTTACGCTCTTTTCAGTAATGCCAGCCATATTGCTTGAGGTAAGATTTGGTGGGACCTGTGCTTGCATCTCGGCAAGCTCTCTCACTCGCAGCAGAATTGGTGCTGGGATAGGCATCGAAGCAGTGCTCCTGCGGGGTATCTACATTGTTGACAACATACGAAGAGATGGTTGAGGATCAAATGAAACATGGCCAAATTTTTAAAGATGCCATAGCTTCCATGGATGAGGCGAAAGATGACAAAGATAGTTACCCCTTTATCTGGAGGCTTCTGCACAAGACTGGCTTTCAGCAAATTCCTCCATTTATCCTGAAAATTGGATCCAGACAGAGCTAAGTTAAATAAACTATTCCCTCTGTGTGCAGTTTACCTGCTGGTAGATCCAAGATTCAGCCATAGATGTACCTTGAGATCAACAGACGTGCGATATGAATAGGATGCAAAGGCAAGCCGTCTAATCTCAGACCACCTTCCAGCTCCATACCTGGACACACCCTCAACTAGCTTCACAACCTCTGAAAGAGTCCAAGCTCGATGATGTTTCCTTCTGATTCCACCTTTTGGTGTTGGCACACTAACTATATTTTTGTCAGGATATTTCAAGGAATCCACATGTTTCAGTTCCATATTATGCCTCACCCCAGCTGCACCCATTGTTGATAACTGCTTCTCTCTCTCAAGGAAACCTACAAGCTGCCAATGTAAAGTTACACTCAGCAACATAATGACAAAATCAATTCAGGAATGCAAAAAGTTGAGAGCCATTCCTCTTTTGAGAAATGGCAAACAATCACATTCAGCCTCCAGGACATTGTGCTTTCAGTCTCCACTTCAGAATCAGAATTCTTATGTCAATTTCTGAAGGATCCAGTCCCTTTTGTTATCTGTCACCTCTTAGAATGGAATATCATGCTTCACCCCCATTCTGATGAGTGATAAGGTAAAAAAACCTGCCAATCCCAATTCTTAATGTTTGTTACCAATGGGACCTACTCCTACCATACATAAAAAGTTACCCATTATTTATTATTCCTAACGGCCCCATCAAACAATTTTCCAAAATTTTAAGTTATTCACCCCATATATAGCTTCAGCACGTCCAATACATGCAGATACGCAACACAGAAATTAAACTAGGAAGCAGACCAAGGACATGTTGCCTTGATTATTATAATCCCTGTTCAATGATACACAAAAAGTAGTGTTTGACCGCCAAAAGGTCACCACAAGAACAGTTGACATGGAAAAATCTCCAAGAAAATCAGGAAAAAAGCCAAAACTATATGTACACAATGCATATAATAGATATTACCTCAGGCTGAAGCTGTTCAAGAGTAGATCTGGCTACCATGATTTTGGTCCCACCAACATTATCTGGCTGTAAACTATGTGCACCAAGGGTCTTCCTTACCATTGTAGCTGCCACACCCTTCCCACCTGAATTAAATCTCTACACAACACAATATACATTACATAATGACTGAATTGATTAAAGGGCAAAAGCCAAAAGACATCTAAAAATGAACAAGGTTTATGCATGCATAAGCATAAACGACACATGCAAGAAAAAGAAGCCAGTACCATCAACAAATTGAAATTGCTTGGCAAAATCATGATTTCATTTTCACTGCCAAAATCAAGATTATGATCCTTCAGCAAGATTCTGAATTTGAACCCAGAACCAGACTGTTCCTCACAAACCATGCCACTACTTAGAGATTTATTATTTGCCCTCTTGTTACTCTTGCAGAGGAAATCTGATGTCTTTCTTTCTTGTACGACCCTTACTTTTCCAATTTACAAGTTTCTTTCTATTTGCTACTTTAAATATATGAAAGGAAATAATTCATACTGCAACAGTCTCCCATTTCCTAACAAAAATCGAAACACTTCCTTGACTCTGTTTAAGATAAATGTTGCTCAATAACATGTAGGGTGTATAAGCATATTCCTATCCTACACAAAAGCACGAAAAAAAAACATTTACATCAACAATGAGAAGACTACATATCCACTTACATATGTCAAAGAATAAAGATGCATAGAAGCTTTCTCAGTTAAATGGTTCTAGCAGAAACAAAGAAATAAGTTATCATGTTCTTTCCATATCTATATGCTTCACACCAGCACAGCAAACTAACAAAAACTCAAAGAACACGCATATTGGTCAGAGAGTATAGACTCTACACACCAGAAAGGCCGTGAAATTTTTTCTTGGACGGCTTCTTCGTATCCTAAAAACACGTGGAACCAATATCCCAGTTCCTCCAAGGGAATCCAGCCTAGTGACCACCATTCTCCCATCTGAAGAGGCAATGCCAGCAGACATAGCACCTGATTTTTGGGACATCAGTCCAAGTCCAGAACTTTTCACTGAAGTCATCAACCTTCCACTTGAGATTTTTGGCACTGACTCCACTTGTGAAAGTTCTTCAATATATCGTCTAGTAGGCTTCCGAACCCTTTTGGCATCTCTTTGATCTATACAATGGTCATCACTTGCATGGTGGCCAGCCACCTTGTGGTTTCTCAAACTATTGTCAGAAAAAACTTGATGTTCTCCTAATTCTCCGCCATGACCAGCTGGTACGTTTTTCTGCTTGTCATTTATTGCTCTGATTGGTGCATCCTCAGCACCAGTACTACCCATATTACTACAACTTCCTTCACCGATATTCTTAACCAATTTGTTATCCTCTATTACAAAATTTACAGTTGAAACATCACAAGAATTAGTCAATCCCATGGCAATTCTTCTCTTCAGCCACTGCTTGTCCTTGACAGTAGTCTCTCGCCCGAATGTTGCCTTAAAAGTTTCCTGAAGTTCTTTAACGGATAGACTGTCCAAGCACATTTCCCCCTGCAGCTTGGAAAAATCAGGCTTTGAGCCAGCAACAGTGGCAGAAGTTGATGGTCCATCTTCTATCTGTTTGTCTGGAGGATTTGGACACTCTACAACACTCCAAGATTGATCAATATCACTTTCCATCAAACTTGGCGCCAAGGAACAGACATTTTCCTGCAAGGGAATTTCAGATTGGAGCTTCTCATCAATACCAAGCAATTTATGATGCCGAAGAGGACAGTAGGTCTACAATCACATAAGCAGTAGAATAATTGGGAGAACCATATGCTAAGTGGAGCCTCTGTTCCTCTTTCACCATTTGTAACATCTCTTCGTTGTAATACAAGAAATTTTAAGGCCAAGAAGGATCCAAGGCAACAAATCATTTAACCAACAGCTTAACATTTAGATAAGCTAAATTTAATTGCATGTTTGAAACTGTAAAAGTAAAAATGATAAAAAGAAAAGAAAAAAAGATTCAGAAATCGGAACAGGATGGTCAATTGCATAACAGAAACCAAGGTAACCAGGACAACATGTTGGTGGTACCACAAAATTAATGGCTCATTGCTCAGTTCAGTTTTTTTTTTTAACCATATCTTGTTTGCTTAAAAACATTAATATGCTCTACTCTGGCAATCATTCCATTAGATCTGAATCCAATCCTAGTCCATCATAAAGCAACTCTCTATCAAGCACAATATACATATAAGATAACAAGTTTCAAAACTTGTGTAGATACTTGCGCTTTCAACTTGCATTGATTAGCAATATATATATATATTCCTTCCCCGAATAACAAAGCTAATTTGTCCACTTTGAATAATCAATGAAGAATTTTCCAACTTTCCACAGACTGAAAGAAAATCCTTATACTCTTAATCTAAAAATAATGAACAGGGCAATGGAAAAGAGGCAGAAGTACAACATTACACTAAAAGCAAAAGTTGAAAAACTGTGGAGAGAAAACCACAGGCCATTCCCATTTGGCATAAATACAAGAATTGTAACACAGTGACCTCAACTGGAAGTAAAGCATGTTGACCTTGTGTTGCTTGACAACAAGGAGCAAAAGACTGTCAGACTGCCACTTTTTACACAAACTGTGGCATGATGGCCTCAAAAGGAACAGTCTTTTTCTGTTATGTTTCATTTCAATTTTCAAACTGAATAATCCAATAAAAAATAGAATCTAACCTCCTGAACAATACTACAGAATGAATATACATTCAAAACCCAAATTTATTGAAAGCAACACTGTTAATATTAGAATGAATGGAAATACACTGTCTCTTATACACATCTAGATGTGTATAAGAGACAGCTTGTGTAGATACTTGCGCTTCAACTTGCATTGATTAGCAATATATATATATTCCTTCCCAGAATAACAAAGCTAATTTGTCCACTTTGAAGAATCAATGAAGAATTTTCCAACTTTCCACAGACTGAAAGTAAATCCTTATACTCTTAATCTAAAAATAATGAACAGGGCAATGGAAAAGAGGCAGAAGTACAACATTACACTAAAAGCAAAAGTTGAAAAACTGTGGAGAGAAAACCACAGGCCATTCCCATTTGGCATAAATACAAGAATTGTAACACAGTGACCTCAACTGGAAGTAAAGCATGTTGACCTTGTGTTGCTTGACAACAAGGAGCAAAAGACTGTCAGACTGCCACTTTTTACACAAACTGTGGCATGATGGCCTCAAAAGGAACAGTCTTTTTCTGTTATGTTTCATTTCAATTTTCAAACTGAATAATCCAATAAAAAATAGAATCTAACCTCCTGAACAATACTACAGAATGAATATGCATTCAAAACCCAAATTTATTGAAAGCAACACTGTTAATATTAGAATGAATGGAAATAATGTTTGGATGACAGTGAAATTCCATGGGAGTAATAGTAATCAAATAAAAGAGCACTTAGTAACTCAACTAGCAGTTGTAGAAGTGGAAACTCTTAGTAAACTAAGGATCAAGAGGGAAGACGGTTACACCATACCTCAACTCTTGCATTTAATTCACCTGCATCAACATCAGTCTTCTGACTTTGTGACAAACCTGCCATATATTACCCATTCACACTTGAGGGAAAAAGGTATTGGGCATAGAGGACATTGTAACTATGAAGATATGATCTGACCAGCCAATGCACAAGCATGAGTGTTAAGAAATACCAAACCAGAACACAATCAATGGAAGAACACACAAAAGTTTTACATCATTTTTACCGCACAGGGTGCAAGGAATGATTACTTGCCAAGGCTACAGAAATATTTTTTGAAAATGTAATCTAAGTGAAGGTCAATAAAATAAGAAAGGTATCCAATACAAGATTTTCTATGAAATAAACCAAAGAACAAATTCTAATTGTTTACAAAGCTAGAACTCAACTTAAAGTCCACACAAGAGCAGCAGTTGGAATGTCTCAAATTTTTGAAAGTTGGATAAACTCAAATCAGCCCATATTGGGACAAAGTATGCTGTCAACCACAGACAGCAGCAGTTCATATACAAAATTGAATTCTCCAAAAACATGAAAGTTAAATGCGATGAAAAGCAGCAGCAATAAGAACAAACCCTCCAAGCTTGCTAACTGGGGCATCCCACAGGAATATCTTTCCTTCAAAGTGCATCCAAAGCTCTGCCCATTGTCTGGAGCAATATGCATTTCACTCTTGTGCTCTGCAAGCAGTACCTCAACCTCCATGACTTCGTCATCTGTTGCAGGTACTAAACTCCCGTCTCCTTCCACCTGCATATTTGTAGGACATACATCCATGAAAAGTTGATAAATTACACTCAAGAGATTAAAACCAATGGGGTTTCAATCATATTTCCTGACTCAGTGGCAAGGCCTATAGCACTAATTGCATCTGGCCTTTGAAACACACAAAAAAACTAGTCTATCCATGATGTACTATCAAAAATCATGCTGACAGTTTTATGACTGAAATAAGCAATGCACATTAGGGACCAATTCTGCAAGTTAGCACAAGGTGAGTCTTCCATTCCCTAAGCTAGAAAAAAGTCAAAAACTAATCAATGGAACAGAAAAATATACAACATCTGGAAGATATGATCCATAAATGGCAATAGAACATGATGGCAGAAGTTTAAGACAGGCACTTCCAGTACCATCTAAGCAAAATGATCAATAACGCGACAGAAAGTTATCTAATAATTTTATTTCATAAGCAGCAGTGTGAATACTGTTATCACTTAGTTTGGTAAAACGAAAAGGCACTATCACATTCTCCACTGTCCAGATTAGTCAAGTCAGTTCAGCAACCTCAGTTCTGTCAGAAACAAAGCCAACTTCCCATTTATGTGTTTTTAATATAACATCAACTGGGAAATTATGTATGTATATTTGAGAATTACCCGAACAAGTTTGTACATAACTGGATTGGAAATGCACTGAGTTGAAGACAAAGAAGAGCTAATTTTCCCA
This sequence comes from Kandelia obovata, assembly GCA_021464305.1. Lineage (NCBI taxonomy): Eukaryota > Viridiplantae > Streptophyta > Magnoliopsida > Malpighiales > Rhizophoraceae > Kandelia > Kandelia obovata. The sequence continues at coordinate 9,602,222 of CM038481.1, forward strand.
AGCCAAGCTTCCCCAATCTTTCCTTTGCCATTCCCCTCAACTCTAACCTCTGTTTCCATGGAAAATCCACCACATGCAACTCAAATACAAAAACTGAAAATCCCGAGCAAAAATAAACAAAGAGAAGATTAATACAAAATGTTCTTTCTTCACTAAAAGATCAAGGATTCTCCATTAAATGAAAATGAAACATAGGAACTAAACTCATTTATACAAATACAATTGCCATTTCCCACTCAATCAAAAAAATCCACAGATATATTACTGCCATCTACTCCATATGGTGATATCCTACTTCAATCCCGGAAAAAACTTCAACTGAGCCCAGAAACCAAAGTTGAGAGAGAGGGGTGAGGGAGGGAGATTCCAATACAATGATAGTAAGCACTAAATGTTAAAGTAATGTACCCATAAAAAAAATAATAAATAAGCTGTATAAGTAAACAAAGTTCAATAAAATACATAATCGCATGCCTACTGAAACTACAAATTCTCATGGAAAATCATTACTTTCAACTACAAGTCTAAAGCCCAACTCAAATAGCCAAAAATACACTTAATTCAATCCCAAGAAAGCCAAAAACTCAGTTCATGTAGTCCATAAGCTTAAGACATAGAAAAAAAAAACACACATACACACAAGCACACACAAAATGAAAAGCAATTAAAATTTATCCAACGCTAGACAAACTTATATTCAGCCAAAGTAGCTTTTTTTTTATTGGAAAACAGAAACAAATGAATATCAAGAATCATACGATTTTCAACAAAAAAAAGGCAAATTCGCACCTACCCATTACTCAAAACAAAAATGCTGAATTCAATTCAAAAGACCCAAAAGATAAATAAAACATTAAAAAAAAAAAAGACAATAACTTGAGATGAAAGGCATCAGATTGAATTGAAAAATATACTCATTAAACACAGATTTCTTCAAAAAGATTCAATTTTTTTTTTTTTAACTCAAGTGGAAATGCAATACAAAGCTGGAAGCAAAACGTAATAAGAAAAAAAAAAGGGTGAATGAACGGACTGAGTTGTTCACTCACCATAGACGAGTGTGGGTCACGGAGGACTGACTCGACTCAGGTCGTTGCAACTCAACAGCCAGAGAGTGGAAGAGAGAGATAGAGACAGACAGAGAGAGAAAACTTGGTGGCTAAGGTAAGGAGGCTTCCATTTTGAGTTTTGTGCGAGAGAGAGAGAGAGAGAGAGAGTCTTTTTTTTGGCTCGCTTTTCCAGTACGCTGTTTGCTTACTACTGTGACGACCCAGTGGTCGGATACGAAGTTTCTCATATGTTGGAATTGACGAAAGCGCGTGGGGTCCGCTACATCCTTTCCCTTTTTTATTTTTTATTTTTAATCCTTTCCTTCTAAGTTTATGATATATACATATTTTTTATTTATAAAAATTAAACATAAATTTAAAATTTACATAATTTTACTGTTAAATTTTTTTAATTTATAATTATAATAAATATTTTTTAATCTATTCAATTTATTAATATTAGTGTTTTTTTATCAATTAGACTACCTAATAAATATTATATTGTATAATTTTAATAATTAATTATATATTTATAATTATAATTAATAATATTATTATTATTTATCTTCATTTCACCGTCTCACTTTTATTATTATTTTTTTGCTTCAAAATAATTTAGATTAAGTTCACATTGTGAATTTAAAATAATAATAATAATTTTTTAAAAATTAATTTTTTAAATTTGAAGCAATCAATTTTTAATAATCAATGTTTAATAATACTGGAAAATTATTTTAATTTTTTTTCAAAAATTACGATTTTATAAATAACACTTACAGCCTCTCTTTGCCCCGAGTTTTGTTAACAAAAGTCCCTGCAATTGATTTTCCAGTCACAATAAATTTGCACAAATTTCATGTTCTAGCTGATGAATTTATTTTAATTATATTAAAACTATAAAATTTTAAATCGCTCACATATAAAAATACTATATAATTTATAATATTTATAAATTTTCTTACTTAAATGCTTGAATTTTTAGATGAATATAAAATTTTAATATGTTATTTAACATGATATTAAAATTTAATTTATTTTTATTATATGTATTTATCTCTTAATAATTTCATTTTATTTTATTGAATTCAATATTAATAAAATTTAGTATTTAAATTTAACCTGTTTCAATTTAATTTCATTGTATTATATGTTAATCCAACTTAACATATATATAAAAAATGTATGATAAAAATATAAAATGTTGTATTATTAAAATATAAAAAAGTAACATAATTTATAATATTTATACAATTTTTTGCTCATAAATTTGAATTTTGGAGTGAATTTGAAATTTTAAGACATTATTCAATAAATTAGAAGAAAACATTTAACTGGCTACCGAATTCTATATTAGAATTCTGCTTGGACAGTCTTATCTACTTAGATTAGAAGTTGTCTCTTGTTTTCAAACTCCCACAAAAATAGCTCCATATTCTAAATATTCATGCTTTAAGCTTTTATTATAATTTTTTAAAAAAAAGAAAAAAAGAAAAAAAAAATCTCTCAAGCCATTTTCAACTCTCCCAATTGGGTCACTTTGGCAGTACCAAAGCAGAATGGATTGACAGGCTTAGGTCTAATGGTTCACCCCTACCTATTTTTGTTTTGATATACAAAAAATACAGACAGAGCATTAGTAAACTGAAGACAAGGATCCTTTGATCATCAAATCTTAATTCAAAGGAAATAAAAGTTAAGGAAACCAACTCTAGGGGAATATGGCGAAAAATGTAATATATATATATATATATATCAATGGATTTTAATTTTTTTTTTCTCCTTAATATTTCTTGTAAATTTTGGAAAACTAAAAAAGTTAAATAAAGTCATTTTTTGTTTAATTAAATTAAATTTACTCAATCTCACGTTTTATCTCAAATTTTATATTTGCTACTTATTAGACTATATTTAGTGATTAAGAATTATAAAAAAATTACAAAATTATATAAAACTAGACACATATATTATAAGTGTTAATTACAAAAATAATATATATATATATATATATATAATAATAATAATAATAATCACCAACAAGTAATAATTGTTATAGGAATGTGTTTTGTATGCTCTAAAAGTCAACAAAGTGTTAATAAGCCTTTTGTCGATCAGGTAATCTGAGAAGACTTTTTGATTGTTTTGAGGAAATAATCCTTATGCAAAGACAACCCACCCCACCCCCCCACCCCCACACGCACACACACACACACACCAAATCCTATATGCTTTCTTGTGCAAATTAACAAGTGTTGTGTATGTGTAGGTTGGTGGAGCTGCAGGACTCAGGAGTGCATATAAAAGCAAACTAACAAAGAACATTCACAAAACTCCTCCAATTCAAGCATCATAAATAATCACTTACAATCAACTTAGTATATCATAAACAAGCCTCGTAAACTGATTTATGTTTATTTTTGGCTGGTTGGTATAATTATAGTCGTGCTCTACTAGTGACGGATCCCTGCAGGGCCAGTTCCAAGGGACATGGATCTACTGAAGCATAAGCAAGGAGCTCCTTGTCTTTCTCCATTAGAATCAACTCATCTTCCCCCAAAACTACCAATGCTTCGATTCCTTTAGGCTTTCTTGTGTCCAGGAGAAAGATAATTGGAGCAAAAAATGGCACGGATCTACTGCAACCAACAACGGATCCCCACAAAGGTTTGCCAAATCCAAAATCAACGTCATACAAATCAAAGTTACACCAACTTGAAATTGGTATGTATTGTCCACCGCATGACGCCACACTGCCCATTTTGCTACTAATTTGTTCAAACAACCTGCAAACCTCAGCCAACCCGCCGTCCCCTTGCAGGTTACTAACCAAGTTAGCATCCACTTTTGCTATCTCTTTTTTCAGCCAGCAGGTCAAGCTAACCATGTCTGCTTCTGCTGCCATGCATACCCCAGTTACGGGTAATAAGAAGTTCCCAACTGAACATTTTGGGAATGGTGGCGCCGCGCGTTTGCGCAGGTTCACGGTGTGAGAGATGACAGCTGGCTTGTTGGTGTCCTTAAAAATATCCAGACAACATTGCCAGAGAAGTGCAGAAACTGCCTCAACGCGGGTAGGATTTTTGCACCTCGAGCTGGATATTCTAGCCTGGAGACTGGCGATGGATGAGGCATCAAAGACAAACCTCCTCGTTGCGGCCTTGGCGTTTCTGACGAAGGGTGTCCACACAGCATCAAATGTTGCCTCGCTTGGATACGGATTTCTTTGTGGGAATTTGTAGGAAGCATCAAAATTAGGCAATACAATCCGATCATCAGACTTGCTTGCCAATGCAGACCAACCTTGTAAGAAGGAAATAAAGCCACTTCCATCGACTGCAGCATGCGAAATGAGAACAGCAACAGCAGTGCCACTGCATGCGAACGTGTTCTCCTGCACTATAACAACGGGAGATCCTACTTCTGGCTGTCCCCAGATTGCTTCCCGCGGAAAAAAATCATCCAGTGAAGAAAGAAAATTGGGTTGGCTAAGAAACTCGGATAGACTGCAATTCACTCTAGCCTGCGAATAACATGCCCCCTCGTCATTACAATCAATGGAAAGCCTATCTCTGAACCTTCCGGCAAATGGATAGAATTTAGCTAAGGCTTCTGACAAAGATTGCTTCAGCAGAAATGACCTGTTAGTGTTGGCAAGGTCCTGGTTTGCGGGATAGAAAAGGACCACGGGAGAATATAACCATGGCACCAATTGGTCCAACAAAGAGAGCTCGTAAATTTTGAGGTGATGGGGTGTTGGTGCAGATGGTTTGATGTTTTCTTTGGAAATTATTTCGATCTCCATTGTTGTTTGCAGATCACAATTCAATGCAATAAAAGAAGTGAGCGGTGTTCACCTGATTGTGGATTGGATAACAAGGAGGGCTTGTTATTTATCTCCATCTATCTAGTGCAGGTTTAAGGCCAGACCACCGTGGTGGACTTCCTCCCTAATCAACACTTTCCTGCCCATCAATTTTGAATGACGGCTAATTGAATTATTTATTTATTTATTTTTAATAAAAAAATAGCCCAATTGCAACCTAACATTTATTGATGCGAGACAGACATAACATTTGTTATGCATTTGTATGATATTACGTAAAACTCAATTTTTTCTATCTATCTTTGGGGTTCATTTTTTCTATGGCACGCCATGATATTCAAATGTTTTAGTTACATTATTGCTGTTGGCAGTTGTATTTTGATTTGTTGACTATGTTTTCATTAAAACGATGCAAGTTATATTGTGGCTAATCTACAACTTGTCTCACCCCCAGGATTTGAATAACTATACGTGGAATGGGATGGAATCCGTTCAGACAAAGACCATATTCAAACTAATTACTAGCCATTCCTGCCTGAATTGACTTCCACAAACTTACAAAGCACCTTTTTCTTTTTTGGTTTAATGCAAGAAGAACAAAAAAATAATAAAAAATAAAAAGGAAACGTCGATGGTTATAGACTTAGTGGAAGAGATTCTCGTAACGTAAAATCCTCATTCGTATGGTTCCAAGGTTTGCTTGAAAGTTCACGTTACCTCAAAAGAGAGATACGTTCAATTAATGTAAGACGAGAAAGATAATAATAATAAAAAAAAATCCAATCAATGAAGCTTACTAATTCTCTGCGGGGGCAAACAAAGAACCAAACTAGATTTTTTTTTTTGTTTTCTCTCGACCCCACAAATCACTTTTACGGGTCCCGAACCTTATCTTCCAATTGAGACTTATGACAAACTTTCAAAGTCGAGAGGAAGGGTATGGTATGGATGGTTAAAAGGACATCAACTCAAATATTTATTTTGAAGACTTAATGCCAAACTTTCAAAGTCAAAACTAAGACGAGGAAAGGGTATGGTATGGATAGTTAAAAGGACATAAACTTAAATATTTATTTTGAAGACTTAATGCCAAACTTTCAAAGTCAAAACTAAGACGAGGAAAGGGTATGAATTGTTCAAAGGGTACTTTTAATGCTTATCAACTTAAATTATTATTAATAAAAAAGAATTATTTTTATTATTTAATAAAATTTTTAATAAAAAAAAAATAAAAACAAGATAAGGCAACTATTCACGTCCATGATACAATTAGTATTCCAAAAGGAACACGTTAGAACTTATGGAATTTGTTTAAAGGTAATCAAACTCGAATCAATGGCCAAAGGGAGTAAATTTATGGAAAGAAAGGGGACTATCTAGCAGATAATACAATTGGTTTCTTACCTGACCAAAAGAAAAGCCGAATAATTGTATTACAACGTGACTTGTTTATTTAAGGCTCCGATTAATTTTAAATTTTGATTAATAAATGAGCCTAATTTAAATAATAATATATTCTAATACTTTAAATTCGCTAATAACTTGTTCATAGTTATTAAAAATTTTGTTACACGTGCATGTGTGTGTGTGTGTGTGTGTGTGTGTGTGTGTGTTGTATATTAATAATTATACAATGAAACTACATGCTTCTTTTAATACTTCAATTTTATTAAAGTGATCATTTTATAATAATAAGTTTTTATAATTTTAATTATTTCTGTTATTTATTAAGAGTTTGTGGGGACTTTGGTCGATAACAACTCAATTCGTTGAAACTCGCAATTAAACAAAGCTAAGGTTTGTTCGGTTCAACTTGTTAGCTAAATGACAATCTCATCGTCTCCTCGAGCAATCCCATCTTTTACACTAAATTTACAATACATATACCAATCTTGGAGTTGGAGGAACACGTGATTCACTCGACCACATCACGTTTTGCAACGAAACAATGACATGGTCTATGAATTCTTCAATGTGTTCCTTGAGCTTTATTCCCTTACAACCGCGGCTATTGGGGGTCAAGCAATGGCCTAGTCTTGTGCTCTGGTACTAATGACACTGATTCAAGTTTATCGTGTTTGCAAATCCACTCACATGGCAATAGGACACTCTGCCTCCAACACCCCAGGGGAAGACACATTCTTACACAAATTATGCTTTTTGGTGATTGTTTGTATTGTAGATTACCCTTCTTTTACTACTAGTTTCAAGGTGGTCCGCGCCTAAGGAAATGGACCATTCAAAGCTATCAGGGTCCTTCAGGATCGAGAAAATCGATTCAGAGACCAATTTTTAGAGTGAGTATCCAAAAGTATTATGCCCATCTGCCGGTTGCATTAAACTTTTAAGAGTGCTGCAGCCATTGAGAAGAAAGGAATCTAGCATTGGCGAGGAGGCTATGCTCATGAACTGGTCATTGTCACATATGATCCTCACAACTTTCCTAAGACATTCTGGTTTATCCAATTTCCTGGAGGTCACGTAGAAGACAATGGCGAATCCGTTCGCATTGATGCAATCCCAGAGGAGCTTGTATTTTTGCAGTTGGCAACTACACGGGACAATCGTGCCAACTTCGCCAACATTGTCGATGGCTGCATTTGGAAGCTTAAGGATTATGAATCCGGGGAATGGTGCTTGGAGCATAGAGCAGTCATGGATAAAGGGGGCTTGGGGGATACACATTACAAGAGAATTCTACCACAAAATGGTGGAACAATTGGTTATACGCTCCTCAAACTGGTAGCCATGGATCCCAGTGGCATGACGGTTTTGTTTTTGGCTTCCTTTTACAGACCCCCCTACATAATCTCCGATGACGCACAGAGCAGAAAGGTGGAATTGCTCCTCCATTGTAGCGACAATGATGATACCTAAAGCATGATGAGAGTCTTCATGTTCTGCCCAACCATGGTTCCTAGGCTTTGATAGAGGGGGGCACTACGTAGCTGCTCATAGTAATTAAGTTCTGTTGATAGGATTTTGGAGAATCAAGATTGAAATTTGCCTATACTAAGGAGCTATCTGCTTTTATGTAATTCATGGATTACTTTGTATTTAAGAGAAGGGGGCTTTCTGCATTACAACGTTAGATGAAGAAAGTGTTTTTTTTTTTTTGCCATGAAATAGACAATGTATATTCAATGTTCTTTTTTTTTTAAGGATCATTTATTTGACAAATATAAATGAACAACTATTAATTTTTAGGTAAATTCAAAATATTGATTAAAATGTGTCACTACTAGTGATAATAAAGGTGAAACTCATCAAAAATAATACAACTACTAAAAATATATATTTACACAAATATATTCTTTTGGGATTCCATAATACAGTTATCCACTTTACCGGGAAATTAAAACGGTTGGATAAGGAAAGGAAAAGGTAAGCTAGGTCCACCTTCTGTCAATGGCTGCCACACTTTCTTCAACGTTCCTCACCCAAAATTTTCAAAAGACCCCTTGTTATCAGGCTCTTCCCAGAGCTTATAATCAACCCCTTCTCATGATTAACCTCAAAAACCGTGTTCCTCATGTTACTTGCTCGGCCAAGAAGAAAATAAGCTTTGTGGATCAAATCCTTGACTACATTGAAGGTAACTACAAACTCCTCAACCTTTAGCCATGTTTATGTTTGAATGGAGAAACGGGGTTGAATCTGGAGCCCTCATAATTGAAGTGTATGGGCCAAAAAAGGATGGTTTGTGTTTGAAATTTTGTGTGGTGTCTGCCTGCTTGTCCATTTTTAGGAGGTCCCAAGTTAAGGAAGTGGTATGGAGCACCTGATCTTGATTCAAAAGATGGACCTACTGAGGATGAATTTTCAGGTATTTTTGGACTGGATATTAGTGGGAATTGTTCTATCTAAAGAAAAAAAGTTGAATTTTTGCTTTGACCAAACAAAAAAAGAAACATAGTTTGTCATTGAATCAATGCAGAAGAAGATGAACCAAGAGACGCTGTACTAGTCACTGAAGGAGATAGTGAGATTGGCCAGGTGTGTTTTAGCATATTTGATAGATTTCCTTCTCCTTTTGTATCTTTAGGAATCTGATGCATTCATTCATTACTTGGATTATGGTTCTGTATAAATGCCAAATGACATTTGATCCAATTCCCGTCCAACATTTTACATATGGGAGTTGTTTAAGTGGGTTTTGTGACTTGGAGATCATCACGGAAACAACCTCTGTATAAAAAGAGATAAGGGTAAAACTGTGTATATCTTATATTTCTCAGATCCACAATATAGGAGCCTCGTGCACTGAGAACATATTTTAGCTATTTGTGTGGTTATTGCCTTGATCTGAGACCTGCCATCTTTAGTTTATGTAGATGGTTATATTGTCATTGATTGTCAAACGAGTTCGAATTAAAGCATTGGTGAAGAGCAAGCGGACTGCCATGGAAGCTTTTGGAACTTATGTTGAAGTGGGTGCTTTTGTAATTCATTCAAATCGAGTTTTTACATGGTTATGCGTCTGTTTTTTTGACAGCTGCCTCCCCCATCTTTCATTTCTCTGATAACAGATGATATGGCTTTTGTTGTATGTATTCACAGGCAATGACCGGAGAATCCAGCAGTAAGTCATTCCTTCAGAAAGCTCTCAGAGGTGTTCGTTCAATTATATGCCTAAATGTATGAGTTTCTGCAGAAGATTTATATACATTTTTCTAGTGTATTGTTCAGTTGGTTTCTTAGCATTTAAGATTGAAAGTATACTTTGATCGGTAATTACTGGTTCATTACATCTGTAACAATTTTGCATTCTTTCATTACTCAATACGCATTTTTACCACGTTTCCACACCGTGGATACGTGGAGAAGTCATATATACTCGCTCTCATCATCGTTTTTGACAAAGAGAATAATTTTGTGATTTGAATTTATTATCTTTAAGTCACAATAAAATAAGACTCGAACCTTTCATTATCCAATATAAATTTTTTTCTTTTTCCCACAGGAGGGCTTCCTGTATAATGTTGGGAGCTTGGAAGGTGCAAAACATGTAATCCTTTTATCCCAGGTATCTCTCTGCATCTCTGTGCTTGGTCAAGTGTCAACACCTATGCAAAGGTAGTCATTAACATCTATACCATTGTGGTTTAACAAGCTTGCAGTTGTCTGTTTATGAAGGTAGTAGTGGCATCCAAGCTCTCATGACAAGCAATGCAAGAAAATTAGCTGAGCAAGATGAATCAACGCTGGTAGCCTCTGGAATTCCTTACACTATCATCAGAGTCGGGACGCTGAATAACACTCCAGGTGGTTCACAAGGTTTCAGCTTTCAAAAGGTACTATATTAACCATCACTGCATAGCATTAACTGAGTTTTCCACAACAAGGGTACTTGATTTAAAAGTTTCTGGGTCCTTAGAATTTCACATTAGCCTAAGGTCGCTGGAGGAGTGATTTGCAGATGAAGTTTCTTCAGGGATCCTTTTATTTTGAGGTGGAGAAAGAAACTAATGGTACATCTAATTCTCCTAATGACAGGGTAGTGCAAAGAAAGGAAGTCTAAGCAAGGAAAGTGCGGCCATGATTTGTGTGGAAGCTCTAGATATAGTCCCAGAAAAAGGATACATCTTTGAGGTTAGTACCAAGGCAACAACTGACAGCCCAATCTGGGTTTCTGGGCATAAAACGCTATGTCCAACCATTTTGCACGTTGATTTTGTAAATGTAGTGAGAGATTAATGGTTCTTGAAAGTTTCAAAACAACCCCTTTTTGAACATGTCATTTTCTTTTGCTTTTAGTTCCAGTAATTATCCTTACAATTATGTGACCAGCACTTTTTGCCCCTTTTGAACAATAGGTGGTGAATGGAGGAGAGAAGGTTTCAGATTGGAAAGAGCGCTTAACCAGATTGATGCAGACAGCAGAGCAGTAAACCCAATGACATCTCCCAATGAGGGAGATTACCAAGTCCACATGTACCCATTAGTTAATTCTGTGTTTTCAATTGGTGAAAATGTAATGTTTAATTGATTGGCTTTGGGATAGAACCAATTTTGAAAATAAAACCAATAATTTCTTTTCGGTTTTCATTGCAGAAGCAACCAACGATTAAAACTGTATATTTCTCATTCTTCTTCACACCACACACAATAGTATAGAAAACTTGTGTGTTGAACCGCCCTTAATTTTTAGTTAGTTCTCACGTAGAGAAGTTTGGCAGCTCAAAATATGATGACTCCTGAACGGTACAAGAATCCAAACAGAGGCATCTAAATTTTTCTATTGTCAGACATCCCACTTTAAACCCAAAGTCTTTAACTTTGTCCTTTTGGAAATGCCTCAAGATTGCCCAGCTTGGCTTCCATTCCTTCTTTCAAATTCAATACATAGTAAAAATAAATATGATTTAACTTTTTTTCTCGGTTCTTTCAATCTCACTCTCATATTTTAGGACAAAAATTAGCATTAAGAAAAAAAAAAAAAAGATTACACCTTTTTTCCACTGTTAAGGATCGAGATTTCCAGTACCATAAAGTGATATAAACACTTAACAGCCATCAATAAGAAAATCAATTATAGTATAGTTATGATTAGGACATTAGTCTAATTAACAAAGATGACTTTTGTGTTCCCCTGCACATCAGGAAGTCCATTCCAATTAATAGAAAAATTCTTAAAGTAAAAAGATGAATGACATTCTAATTCACATGCTAAAATCAATCTTGCACTTCATGATAAGCTCAGGCATGAAGGTCTAACTCACCCCATGTACACTTAATAAATAGGACCTTGCTTAGAAAGCTTAAACAAGAGTGACACAAATATTATAATTGGCACCCACACTTGTTTGCGAAGTAGACATGTAAGATCCAGCTCACATGGTGCAATAAACCACATCATGAAGTCAGAGACATTGTGGGAGTTCATTAACCTCCTTTCCAATTTAAGCCTGTATCATAATTTCAATCCTCTTGACCTGTTTCAATAATTGGAGGTGCTGCCATGTCAATAATTCCAAAATAAAACCAAAACTAGCCATTCAGAGAAAATCATCCATAGGAGCACCCAAATCAAATCAAGAACTCTAATAAGTGGTTCCATGAAATGAGCCATAAAGTGCAAAAAGACATTGGGTCCACGGGAAAACCATTTCTTCAAATGCAATTATCTGTTTCTGTCATTACATGTGGAGAGAATGGAAAGGAGGTGTGATGACATCACATGGAAATGCGAGAGGATATTTCAACTATTAACACTTTAAAAAGGAGAGGAGAGGATTATTACATTACTGAGAAAGAAGCAAAGTACCTATGTAAAGGACAAGCAAAGTTCAACCAATTCCCACTAAAAGAGAATCTATTGACCCTCATTCTCTCCTTTAATTATTTTTTAATCAGTCTGAGCGAGGATGACTTCTATTTTACGACCAAATATAGCATCCACTTCATCTTGATTGATCTCTGTGAAGATTAAAACCATCAAAAGTTTGTCACTAAATGGGACAAAATAGTGGTCAAGAGAACAATCACCCCAGGATACGAGATTCTAATCTTGAGATGTGTTCCAAAAATTAGAGGCCTAACCAAGCTGCTTTCTCCAGTTTTCATGAAGCATCATCAACTGGAAGGCTAATAATTCTCAAGGTCACAACAAAAGTTGCATGACCCACCTCCACACATGGTCAAAAAAGGTAATGGAATCAACAAACAGAAGATAGACTACAAGCAAAAAGGTTTTAGTTTGGTCTACACCAAACATTCACCATAACATTCGTCTTATATGCAGACATTAATGAGGAACCTCTTGACAAACATAGGAAAAGAATAAAGTCGGTTGTTGTGGGTTCCCATCAAAAAAAGATCATGAGACATAAGATTCATAATTGTTATGATCATCAGTTAAAAGACAGACAACACATGGATCCATTAAACAGCCCAAATTATGTCTAAATATTATAACTTTGTCCCTTTAATTGCAACTAAGTGATAAGTTCATCAATTAAACAATGCATGACCCACTCAAAAAATATGAACAAAAGATGTGACATCCCGTCTACAACTCATCCGTGAAGAGCAACAATAAATCAAAGGTTATGTTTCTCAGGAAAACAAGAAAATAGAAAAAGACAATCTACATCTGCACAATAAGTGAGCACCCTGAAATGAAACAAGGCATTGTAATTGTAAACTTGTCAAGCCTTTATTCCAATGGATATAGTAAGTTTTACATTGAAGCTTGACCCTGAAACACATGTCCCTCCGTCAAGAAGAGCCAAACAATCTCACCAAATTCTTTTGCCTCAATTCTAAGTACCAGTCTTATTGTAATTCCAAAATACAAGATGTGTATGAAGGATCAGTTGAGCAAATTACCCGGATCTAAATCTCTTCTGACTGACCTTTCCATTGGACTTCAAAATCCCACTTGATTCTCCTTCGGATGAAGCCTCCATTGACCTGCTGAAATTGCTTGAAAGATCAGCATAAAGATCAACAACCCTTCTAATGTTATTGTTAAGCTCTCTAATCAACCCCACATTCCGTGTCAGGTTATCCGGCATCCTCGATTCATGGTTCTGATTTATTTCATTGATTAACAGCCTGTTTTGATCAAGAATGCCCTGAACCTGTACAAAACTCTTCTCGAATGTTTGCAAAACCTTCCCATCTACTTGAGCTCCATTGCCTAACCCTGGAAACAAATCACCTTCCATCTCAATTTCACTTCATTCAATCAAAATCAGTGCCTCACCTGCAACAAGAATTGAGTCAAATATACCAACGAAGGACAAAAGATGGGCCACAGGACAAGAAGGAAATATCGATAAAATTGGGATTCCATGAGTGCTTATTGGCTTACCAAAATTTAAGCTAAAGTAAAAAAAAAAATGCGATAAGGAAAGAAACCATGGAATCAATCCATACAAAACTAGTTTCCCTCTTTGAGAAAATGAAAGACGGATATATCAATCAACATTAAAAAATGCAATCCAATAAATGGTACCATCGTATCCAAAACCATCCACTTAGGATTTGCTCCTGCAACTGGTGTACTACTAAAGTTTAGAACTTTGAGATTTCCACTATTTTCTCAACAGACTAATCTGTGTTACGCATGATGAAGAGACAAAGAAAACGGGAAGAAAAATAAGGCCCTCTTTTTTATTTTGACATAAAAAAGAGACTAACTTTCATTAAAACAAAAAGGCACTCCCAGGTAGAAGATATTGAGTGGAGAACAATAAAAGCTCTCCCTAAACCGAAACGCATAACTATACATACCACAAAAAAACAAACTAATGAAAATCTACCAACTTGGGTGAATGAATTTCTGAAGAGAAAAAAAAAAAACAAGAAGAGAGAGGGCAAAAGCCTTGAGACTGCAGAATCATCCCAACACCAGAAAACAAAAGGATAGCTAGAAAGTTTCCACATAGGGAATTCAATGAAAATTAGAACAACCCATAAATCTCCAAACAACTCAATACATGAGAAAACACAAGAATTTTATACTGAGAGAAGCATAAAACCAAATAGGAAAAAGCACACAAAACCCCCCACAATCCCAAAAGACTCAAAACATGGTAAAAAAGGAAAAGAAACAATAAAAGTTGCAATCTTTCACTAGTTTTTCCCCATAGTCTTACCTTAAAACATCATGATGTTCCATTACAGCATCATCACCATGGCAGAAAAAAGAAAAATTCAGAGAGAGAATTTCCCTGGGAAATTTTTAAAATGGAGCTGGGGTAGGATCAAGGGAATTTTTTAGTGATTTTCAGATAGAAAGAAGGCAGAGAGACACCCACGAAAAGGTATCTAAACGTTGTTGTCTCTATTTGCTAATGCTCTCTCTCTCTCCCTGTGTCTCTCTCTGAAAAATAAAAATCTTTTCTTTCCTCGTTTGCTTCACTTTTGGCTGGACTTCCAGTTCCCATTATTCATTACGGGGAGGGATTCTTTACGGTGTGTTGCACAACACCAGATATTACTGTGTCTTGTTGCCACGTGGATCTTTTGACTTGTAATCCTGTCCGTTCATTGCAAACTGCGATTTTGTTGTTTGGAGATGTTGGAGGAACTTAGTTGTGCACTCTGTAGTCGTTTACAAGTGTGCCCTAAACATTTTGTGTCTGTCACCCGTAAAGGCCCAACGAAACAAGAAGATGGTCCTTTTAATTTGCTAAAATTTTGATAAACTTTTGAGTGAAAAGGCTGGTGATCGATGATATAAAAGTTAATGTGGATTATGAAGTCAGTAGCAGAGACCACTTTTGTTGTGATTTGGAGAATTTTGCATCGGAGTGTTAATTGAAAAAACTACTTGGATTATGCTCTTCTTCTTCTTTTTTTTTTTTTAAGTACTTAAATCTTACAGGACAGATGCAGTGTGGGGACATTTTGTGGATTGCTACGTCTCACAAAAACCCACAAAATCAAGGATTCTCATGATTTCAGGCGTAATCTCGAAAAGATATTTCATCTTGTTAGCAGTGTGCAACTCACGATTCAAGAAAGCTTTGAACTTGGAATGACCCCAGCTTTCACATCGGTTAAGGTGTCCAATCTCAGTTCTGAATTTCTCATGGACACCAAAAGGCCACTTTTTTTTTTTTATTTTGGTCTTTCTTTTATTATAAAAAAAAAATTGTAAAAATAACAAGCATTGTTTATGTTGATTTAAGTTATAATTATTTTATTGTCATATTAATTCATCGTCATTGTTAAAAATAATAATAAAAAAAAAACTTATTATTTGAATGAAATTCCCTCATCCCCCACAACACTTTTGTGCGAGATATTAAAAAGTTGTAATTTAATACTTTGCATATAAATTTATTTCTATTTAAAAAGTGGGCAACCTCAAGATTCCAACTGGGCCGAAACAGGGGACTTTGACTTCAGTCTTGCCAGGATAACATAACTCACTGCGGCCCCTCCAACCCCAACTGACCCAACCTCCTTCGGCTTACGTGTACGGCCCAGAATACTTGTCCTCTGCATCTCTCTCGCTCTCTCTAATTTGCTCTCTTCAACCTGTCTTCTTCTCCCAAATCTGCCGAAGCTCCAAGATAGATTAAGAAAAACAAAAAAACAAAAAAGGAAAAGAAAAACCCACAAAAAAGAATGGATCTTTACAATTGAACAACCCCACCCCCTCCCCCACAAAAAATGGCTTCCATGGCAGAAACCGCAGTTTCATCACCAAAGCCACTCGCTTGTCCAAACCCAATGGAGCCATCGTCGACAGCTCTGCCACAGCCACAGCCCCAACAAACAACAACGTTAACAAGCCCGAACCCAAACCCGACAGCCTTAACGCCACAACAACAACAGAAGACACAAACCCAGACCTCAATTATGTCAAACATGTCGAATTTACATCAAAACCCACAAATCTCTTCTCCTCCTATTGACCCGCAAGTTAATTCGCCTTCTTTAACCGCCCAACAACAACAACAGATACAACAGCAGTTACAGCAACATAATGTGACAGCCATGTCAGGCTATCAAATCCCACAAACGCTTCAGAGATCTCCGTCTATGTCTCGTTTGAGCCAAGTTGGGCAGCAGCAGCAAAACCAGTACGGAAGCGTTTTGAGGCAACAGCAACAGCAGCAGCAGCAGCAGCAGCAGCAGGGGATGTATGGGCAAGTGAATTTTGGTGGGTCGGGTTCCATTCCGCAGAATTTGCAGCAGAATTCGCAGAATCAGCAGATTGGTGGGACCAACTTGTCGCGGGCTGCGGCACTTGTTGGGCAGGGCGGGAATCTGCCCATGCTGACTGGGGCAGCCGCCGCAGCACAGTTGAATTTGCAGTCCCAGTTGTTATCCTCGGTATAAGTTTACTGTTATTCGTTAGTTTAATCTGTGTTATCGAACCATTTTAGTTAACTTAAAGCAGGGTTTTTGCATTGTTTTCTGTTGCCAAGAAGTGTTGAAACATGTTTTGGAATTTTATTTTTTTTGCCCTCCATAGTGCATGTTATTGGATTGTTTGAAGAGAAAGAAGTGGCGTGTAGTGTTGGTTGAATTTGTTCTTTTGAAAAGTGTGTACATTTCTTATGAATTCTGTGTGCTAGTAATGGCTTTGTATGCATTGAGATCAATTTGAAGGAAGAGGTGATCAAAATACTAGTATAGTGTCACACTTCTTCCGCTTATTTTGATTTTGAGAACAAAAGTCAAGCTAATGTTTTTGTCCATAGGAGATAAAAGAATATTTGGTAAAAAGTTACTGTTTATGTAGGGTCCCTAAGTTGATAATTGCATAATGAAGAAAGATTTATGATGGCCATCAGGTGCAATTTCTAGAATAGTTATGGGTTGACTAAACAGTAGTCAGTTGTGTTTTTTTTCATTTTTTTGTCTTTTTCTGAGTTTGCAAATTTGATATTTAGAATGGCTGTTAGTTCAGGGGGATATGATACGGTGGCTGTTAATGTGAAAGTAGTAGTGTATTTGAACTCAGTGTTGAATGTTGTGGGCCTATTTACAAGTTGATTGCATGTGATAATTAATGTTAATGTTCTATGGATGTGTTCTATGAATTGGTGCCATGCAAAAGAACAAACAATACTGAGTAATGAAGCTTGTGCTACTCTGTCTGTTGGAAAGTATTACTCATTCCTTAAAAGTGCTGGGTTACTTAATAAGCTTCAACTGATGCTGATGGGAATGCCAAAATCCCTTTTTTGTGACTGTCAATTATTTAAAAGTATGTGATAATTTAGCTCATTTCCTAGTATAGTGGAAGCTGCAGATCTAATATAAATCAAATATTAAATATTTATGTGAATCTTTCTTTGAGTAGTCAAATGGATTAATTAACCTGTTTACTTGATTGTTCCCATAATTTTTCGCCCATGTAATTCATTAGTCATTGAGTAGGCCAGATAACTTTGTTTTCCATGATGATAGCTGACAAAGTAAAATTTTTGGATGCAGCCAAGGCAGAAAAATGGGTTGGTCCAAGGCTCCCAATTTCATGCTAGTAATACTCCAGGGCAGTCTTTGCAGGGAATGCAAGCAATGGGAATCATGGGGTCACTCAATTTGAGCTCACAAATAAGATCTAATGGGGCTCTCACTTATGCTCAGCAAAGGATGAATGTGGGACAAATGAGACAGCAGCTAGCACAACAAAATCCACTCTCCTCTCAGGTATGTATTTTCTGCAAAGACATTGCTTTATTGTGTTTTCCATCAGTAAGTTTAAGTTAACTACTTCTGGATTTATGTTTCTACTCTAATGCCAATCCTTTCATTTGATCCGTTTCCAAGAAACATTATATTTTCTATCATGCTTCAAGTGTATAATAGGTACTAATGTAAAGGAATTCAATTTAGTCATCTTTGTAAAATGAGGTGACTTCAATGTTGGTTTTTGAATCTTAGTTAATGTCAAATACCTATCTTTTTATAATGAATTTTATATGATATATCTGATTTCCATTATTGTGTCAATCAGTTCTGATGATATCTTACCTGCTTATTTGCAAGTTCATAATTAACTTTTCAGACAGTCTACTTGGTGCTTAATCTCAAGTCCTCACATCCTTGTTTTGTTTCTTGCATTTTTTGCAACCCTCTCACCAGCTGCCGCCACCCCGGGGGGGGGGGGCATCATTTAACATACTGTTGTTCAATTATTTTGAGTTTGTAGGTTACATATAATGTTTTTGTGTATTTTCTGCTGCTTAGATCACTTCCAATGGTGACCTGAATTTGTGGCCAAATGTTCCTTAAATTCACACTTGCTAAATGGAGTATAGATGCCTCCTTTTGGTGCAACATGACTGATACCTTTCCTTGTTTTGTTTGTTCGCTTGAGATTGTTTATTGTAGACAACTAGCATGTTACTACCTAACATGGATAGAAGGCCTTCCGGGAATGAAGTGTTCATCTTTGCTCTACTGTCCTTTCAATGTGCACCAAAAGATGTTTAGTAAATTTGAAAAGTTTAATGTCTATATATTAACCACCAACTGTGTGTACCTTCATGTTCCTCTCTGTGTGATCTTTTTAATGTGATCAATGGTCTGCAACCTGTTTTACACTCAATTATTGTGCCTGACACAATCAATCCCAAAACTACAGGTGCAAAGCCTACCGAGGACATCGTCATTGGCATTATTGAATGGTCAGTTGTCTGGGCTGGTTCAGAATGCACAGCAAACTATGATGCCAAACACTTTGTCACAGCAGCAGTGGTCAAAGCAAATGCCAGGATTGTCTGGTCCTGTCTCACCTTCATTGCGTCTTCAACATCAGCGGCAATCGCAAGCCCTCTTACAGCAGCAGTTGAGTTCATCTCCTCAGCTATTCCAGAGTTCAAAGGCATTAAGCCCACAGCAAATGTCTCAGCTAGTACAGCAGCAGCCAACAATGGGACATCAACAGCTGCAGCAGCAGCAGCAGCAGCTACTACAACAGCAGCAATTGCAGCAACAATTGTCCTTACATCAGCAGCAGCAGCAGCAACAGCAACAGCAACAGCAACAGCAATCACCAAGGCTACCTGGACCTTCAGGCCAGAAATCTCTTAGCTTGACAGGATCACAGCCAGATGCAACAGCATCTGGTACAACTACCCCAGGTGGAAGTTCCAGCCAAGGAACAGAAGCGACCAATCAACTTCTTGGGAAGAGAAAAATACAAGACTTGGTTTCGCAGGTTTTCTAACATTTTAGCAGATCTTGTCTGTAAATTTTCTGTTAGTGATATATTCTGCTTCTTCTTGCCTTCAAAATCTTTAGTCATATATAGGTTCTGGCATTCATCTCTATGCTATCTGCAGGTAGACTCTCAGGGAAAGCTGGATCCTGGAGTTGAAGATCTTCTCTTGGAGATTGCTGATGACTTTATTGATTCTGTTAGTCTTGCCATCTTAGCTAAAATTTTATACAATAAGTGTATGTGTGACTGGGTGTTATCTTAATATTGCACATGTACATCTATAAAAATTGTACATATAATGTTGGACAAATGAGCTCTTCTTATCGAGTCTACTCCACATGGATTTCTCAAAGCAAGCTTATCTTACTAATGGGGTGGCTAGCAATGACACTAGCACATTTGAACAAGGCCTTTTACCTCCAAATGCTAGCCATACCCACACATTAACTTGTCTAGGATGTAAAATAGGGTCTAATATCAATATCAATAATGACTCTTGCCTAGCTTCTCAACCTTTCCCATTCATATTTTATGATATCTCATTGAATGCCTTTTGTTTCTTTTATCCCTGTCCAGGGCTAGTTTAGTTTGGTGCCTGCTTTGGGTTTTTGGCTGAATTAGTAGTACAATCACTGATCATAACAATACAGTTGGTTGGCATTTAGATTTATACATCTCAGAAGTCTATATTTCCCTGAAATCCATTGTGGGCAATATTTATATTATTTTTCACATGTTATACTGAAGAGCAGTTGCAGTTTTCAAGGATTGTTGTCGGAATGACATATCTATAAGATTTGACATGCTAAAGCTAGTTTCCTGCTATCATCTATGCTGTTCTGAGCAATATTTTATGGTTGTACTAAGAATTTATCCACTTATATATATGTGTGTGTGTGCGCTTTATTCTGATTTTCTGTGTAGAAACTTATCTTCTTGCATCAAAGTGCAGGTGACAACATTTGCTTGCAGTTTGGCAAAGCATCGAAAATCCTCAACTGTAGAGTCCAAGGATTTGTTGCTACACTTAGGTCTGTGCTGATCTGTACTGCATTTTCATCAAGATCTGTCCCATGCTTTGTACCAGGATATTGATTTGTGCTGCACAAATTTAATGATCAATTTTACTGGAAATTCTAATGGGATAAACTCTAGCAAGCAATTGAGTTAATAGTAATAGCAAGGATCAGTGGTTTATGAATAAGCATGGTGAAGCATGTGCAAATGCTAGATGTTGTGATCATGCTTTCATGTGATGGTATGGTTTTTACTATTGAGTATGCACTTATTCGGTAAATGTGATTTTCATATGTGAAAATGTATAGAATACAGTATGTTCTTATTTCAAATGTGTGTCAAAACATGTGTTCAGTTGGCAGAATTCTGGTCTATGTGGCTGATATTACAGTTGCTGATGTTATCTTATTCCTAAGTTCTCATAGAAATTGGTCTGATAGATTATTTTGATCATCCTTTTTTTTTTCTTTGATAATTGAAAGGTAGAAATTGTCCGTGAGATCAAGGAGTCTAAGAGCCTCTTTTCTTGTCAGGATTTTGAAGATCTTGCTCTTGTAGTCACGTTTTAATTAAATTTTCTTTTGAATTGTCTGTTTATGAATCATATAAAAAAAATTTGATGAGATCAATGCTAGTGATGTCTACCTTTTTGGTGTGACAACCCAGTGGGCCGTTTCTTATGAGTTTAAATGGATGTGCCTGGTCCATGATATTATTATCACATGAACGATTGTAATGCTAGGAGGTTGGCTTCAAATACCTAGCATCATTTAGACTGGTAATGTTTGGCCCAACAAAGGGAAAAGAATAATTTACAAAGGAATAAATAAAATTTTTCATAATTATTGTCAGTCATTGGAGGGTGAGTTTTGGTGTAAGTGTAATGGTAAGATTATTCTGTTGTTACTTGAAGATCACAGCTTTAATTTGTAGAAATAGTCTCTTTTTGAAAACATGGGTAAGACTTCATACATACGACCCTCTTCAGACCCCGCAATGTGGGAGCTTTGTGCATGAGGATTCCCTTTTAATTTTTTTCAGTCATTTTTTTGCATGATGCTTTTCTCCTATCTTATTTCTCAAGGAGAACCAGATTGAAGTTGTCTGATGCATGTAAGTTATGTGCAGAGAAAAACTGGCATCTGACAATACCAGGATATTCGTCTGAAGAACGAAAGCACCAAAGAAAACCTGTGAGCACTTGAAACTTCCTATTATTTTTCAGATATCTGTTAGATGGTTATTGTCTTAGCTTATTTGTGGTATGGTGGAGCCATTTCTATGTTTTGAACAAAGAATTTATGCATGGATGTTCTTTTAACATATTGATTGTAAAACATGCAGTTATCAAGTGATATCCACAGGAAGCGCCTCGATATGGTATGTAGATCCAGTCAATTTTTATTTATATACTTCTCTTATTGAATGCAGAGAGATTTTCTATTTATATGAATCATGGGTCCAGATTCGTGCATCGATGGAAACCACGCACACGGAAACAAATAGTACTAATCCTAAAGAGCTGACGAAACAAGGGGTGGGCAACCCAGTTATTACTGACCACATGATAAGGCCTTCACCAAGTTCAGAGCAGCTAGTTTCGCAATCAACCAATTCTCAAATGCTGCAGCAATCAACATGGTTTTGATGGTTATAGCTGTCTTTTGATGTGTTTGTGTCGACTGGATGTGATTTGACAACTGGGACCTCCCTGGTAAGCATATATGGGTGCGAATAGTTTCCGTATTCTATTGCTGCTGCAATCCTGCAATTCTGGTCCTAGGCAGGTTGAGTGGCATTGTCGGTAACAAATTATTCCATGGTAGGGGTCGTGCTTCCTTGGCCTCAGACCTGTTTTGTTGCATGCTAGGTGCATTGTTGCAGAGAGTTTATTTTGGCAATCGAACAAGAAACCTGGGTTTCTCTTAGGATTTGGTCTTTCGGAGCTAAAGTTTATTTGTGATGTTGGTTAATCTTTAGTTACTCACATTTTGTTCTACAGTTTGACTTGAGAGAACCTGAGTCGGTGGCCAGACTGATGATAGAAGACCTGTAATTATTTGACAAGTGATGAAGACATGAAAAGTAATACTTGCAGCACTTGGACAATCCAATTTACGGTTACTATCAATGTATGATTATTTGACTTGGTGAATAGCTCCATAGTAACATATACTTGGTAGAGTTGATGAGGCTCATAAACATGGCTAGCTAGCCCTGGTTCAAACTTTATTCAGCATAAGGTTGTATATGGAGATTGTGTTGGGTGGACTGGTCCTGTAATGGTTTTGCATGGTTTAGAGAACATTCTTGCTCATTGGATTCAGATTTCTTATACCTTTAAAGGCTTGAACTTAAACTTGCTTCAATTCGGTAGCTTCTGTAGTAGAACCGTGCAGAACCTTGTGCCCGTGTGCACTGGCTGTTGGTGTGCCACGAGGATTGAAGTTATTCGAGGTCTCATGGACTCGTGAAACTTTATGAAAAAGTAGAAAGTTGCTTCCCGTTGTGTATTGTAGTTCATAACGTTATAATGGAGGAAAAAAAAAAAAAAAACAATGCGACATTAGTATTTGTTTGCAGAATCATCACCTTATATAAAGTAAGTTATATAAGTAATAATCAAGTCCAATGACTTAAATTCATGCTAAACGATAACTTAAATTTTTGTACTTTATCAGGGTTTGGAACGACAATGATGAACACAAATTCCGATGCAGGTAGAGTTGATTGAGGTCACGAATATATGGTACCAAAAAAGAAAAAAAATGGACCATTCTTCGAGTAATCTTGGCCAGAAATATAATTTGAATAATAATCTGTGTTTGATAGCCAGCTTCAAGAATGTACTTTATTTAATCAATTCCACTCCTTTTTCAGAATATTGAATGCTCGAGATGGGGTTTCTTCAAAAAGCTTATCATTTTGGAATCGATTCCTTGTTACACAGGCAAGGAATTAAAAGAAAAAAATTAGTGCTCTTTAAACTTAATTAATTAGCTGCCAAAGCAAAAGAAAAATAAGACAAAGTTTGATATATAAACGTGCTACTGATGGGGCTTTCTCACAGGACACACTTTTCAAAAGTAGCTTATGCCGGCTTTAAAATAAGGAAATTAAAACCAATTTGTTTGTCATTGGCAAGTAAACAAAAAGAGGATTAAGTAATTAAATGATTTTATTTGGGACTAAGGTAACAGATGGTCATTTGCTGTCATATCCCCAAATCTGAGCTTTTCAATTTATTGAGTGCTGATTATTTTCTTTTTAGGTTCAATTTCTCTTCAAAAAAAAAAAAAAAAAAAAAAAAAAACTAGAAGAAGTCTACATCGAACCTAGTTGTTAGACTATCTCACAGGCATGTTTTTTTGGTTTAGCAATATGATGATATTATTGACCAGCTTACTCATAATGTCATCGTGATGTTTGCAATCAAGAGGTCATATTTTCAAATCACACGACCTCATATTGAAATGAAGTTGTGAATTTTTGACGTAAGATGGTTGAAAACACACTGCTTTGTCTAAACTTTTTAACTCAATGAACTTTATTTATAGGAGGGTGCTAAATTTTTGTATATATGAGTAATATTTATCTCAGGTAAAATATATTTCAAACCATTCATGCATGAGACCTTACCTCGCAGTTTAAATTCAAGTTGAATGCTTTCATGAAACACATCCACGATTGTTTCTTTTCGGGTATTTGACGTAATCTAACAATTCTTCATCATGGCGTTGTACATCGTCTTCTGATGTCATGCCATAATTGATGACTGTCGACAACATCTAAATTCTACCAACCTTAATAACTTGCACAGTTCCCAAGAAGAAGCTGCTCATCTGGTCTTCAAATAATGTACCTTTTATGGTCTTGGCTTGTCGCAATGAATTCTCTTGGTGCTTAATTGACTCTCCTCAGGAAGAGGAGAAAAAATGTGTCTAACATTACAAGTGAAGTATTTAATAACATGTGAGAAGTGTTCACAGTTAGTTAAAGACACCTACTACTTTGCCCCACTCTTGCAAGCCCCGAACGGGGAGGGACATTGATGAAAGCACAATAGCTTTCTCCCTCTCTCTCTCTCTATCTCTGTCTGTCCCGCGTGCGTGGCTGTGTGTAAGCTTTTCCATGCTTTGTTTTAATTAAACTTCCAGTTTCCTCTCCCTCTTGTCCGGACTAGGTGTGAGTCTGACTATCAGACGCTTGGAAAAGTCTTCCAAAGGGACCCATTCTTAGTCTGCACCCCGACCGACTTGCTCTCACCGCAGGAGCAGCTCGAGCAATTCGCGTAACAGCCAACCGGTTTTGTTCATCTTCTTCTTTGTGTGGGACTAGGTTCAATTTTTGTTTCCTCTTTCAATTGTTTTGGTCGGATCAACTCAATGGTTAGAAAAAAAAAAAAAAAAAAAGGAATCTGGGTGTCATGTGCAACATAATAGAGTAGACCATAGATGTGGCTGAGGTTATTGTTCAAAAAATTGTAGAAGAATTAAATCAGTAACAAATTTTATATTGGATCTATACATTTTTTTAATTATATATATATATATATATATATATATATATATATAATATAAAATTTTAATTATATGATGCCTCCATCGTGGTTTTCATTTCTAAGCGGCATGTCTGCTACATCTTTGTACTCACAGGTTGCAACAAATTAGATATTATATATGCATGCGAGAGAGAGAGAGAGAGATGGCTTTTATTATACAGGCTTTTGAAACATCATACAAATCTAAACATACAAAAAATTATTAGACACCATTTATTTTCTACTTTTCTACCTTAATTAGTCTTGAAGCTATTCCAACTCCAATCGAGGTTGAGCATCTTTTATGAAAGGCACAGTGGGAAAATTCAAATCATCATCATGAAGTCCGTTATCAGAAGCCAAGAGGGTGTGGCTAGAATTTGGACTCGGGGACAACAGGCCCACCTGGTCAAACTTAATACTGTCATCAGTACTAGACCATGCCCGAGAAGCAAAATTATCAACTTGCTCTGAGAAATCCATGTTGAGTATATCAGTCAGGAACTGATCACTTATCTCAAAATCAAACAAAAATTCTGACGAAATATCCTGCTCGAGTGCCGCCGGCTGTGACTTGTCAAAGGAGGGATTCCCTGCGGACACAGTTGAATTTGGGGCCAAGTTTGGTACTACCAATGAGTTATTCCCATGATCGTCATCAAATTGCTGTTTTTCATGATCATCGTGTAATAATAATTCTTGGGGTATGATGACTTTGCTGCACCTCGATGCTTTAGTCCGGATTGGAATTGCAAGGTTAGCTGTTGATCTATTTGTTGTGGGGTTTGGTTTATGTTTCTGTTCCTGAGTTTGATGGCCGGTTCTTGATGCATCATCATGACTTGGATTTGCATTTTGGTGATACTCTTTATTATTCTTTAACTTCTTGCCAATTTTTGTGTTCCAATAATTCTTTATTTCATTGTCTGTTCGCCCTGGAAGCCTTCCAGCTATAAGGGACCATCTGCACAAACACACACCCCCCCCCCCCACAACACACACACAGAGACAAACATTCTGAATAGTATTAGTAACAACAAGCATTTGCATTCTAGAGAACCGCTCCAAGCTATGTATATAGTATATATGTCACTTCACTTTCAGTGTTTCACCTTTTTTTTTTTCGGGGGGGGGGGGGAGAAAAGACAGCGAGTTGCTCTTGCTCACTTTTTCCATGGTTTTGTCATTTATCAAGTAATTTATGTTGCCTTCAAGAAAATGCACAAGTCTTAATCATGATAATAATAGATGAAGTTTTTGACATTAAATATATTTTCATATATGCATTTGTACTCATTCGTGGCCATGCCTGTGTAAGTGTGCACGTGAATAACAAACTTAGAAAAGTAAAACAGCCTGTGCTACCGATGAGTGAGGCCTAAAGAGAGAGAGAGTGATCTGTATATTTTATCTACAAGAGTGTCAGGGAGACCCAACAAAAATAATAATAATAATAATTATTATTATTATTATTTTTTTTTTTTGTATCAACTACAAATACAACTCACAATTATAATTATATATTTGTAAATTTGTAATTAATGTCGTGATCGTTTCCGTGTTTTCATAATATAACTGATTTATCAAAGATAAACAGTTCACCTGTTCCCCAGGAGCTTGTGGAGCCGGACGATGAGCTCCTCTTCATCAACTGATATATTTCCTCTCTTGATATCGGGTTTTAGATAGTTCAACCATCTCAATCTGCAGCTCTTTCCGCACCTCTTTAGACCTGCATGAGACGCATTAAAATTGTTGGCTTGTTCAATTTTTTGCATGGAAAGCTTAAAGTTCCTTGTTTTCACCTCCTCCAAGTGAAGGAAATAATACATAAACTGCAATTTAATTACATGGCGACTATAGATGATCTCACCTGCTTTCTTGGGTAGGTTTCTCCATTTTCCTTCACCATGAAGCTTAATGTATTCTGTGAGTACCTTGTCTTCAGTTGCTGTCCACGCTCCTCTGTTCAAGCCTTCCTTTGCACAGCAGGGATTTCTGCCCATCTCTCTCTCTCTCTGTGACACTCTTTACGTTGATTGGGTGACAATCGGCAGAGAGACACAGGCGGGCCGACCTTCTATTATTTGGATGGTCACATATGACTTGGGGCATGTCATAGTTCGCTTAGTTATATAATCAAGTGGGTGGCCACGAACCTATGGAGTTAGCGGCGTCCCCACCATCAGCTAATCATTTCACAACATGTTTCACACCTACACTTTTTAGCATTTAGTAACCCATGAAATTCTGGGTCTTTTTTCCTATTTTCCTTTTTCCTTTTTTCTTTTGTTGTTGGGGGGGGGGGGGACGATCATATTGCTTAACATAATAATATAGTAACATATTCTTAAAATTGTACGTATCAAATTCAAATAAGTGATTTTAATTGTCAATTATTATAAGATAAAAAAATAATAATTTAAATATACGAAACTCTCCCACAATAAAATATGAGAGCTCTCACGTAATAAAATTTTTAAAAAAATAAAGAGTGTGAAGCCTTATTTTTATTTTTCAAAAATACAAGTATGAGATTTTTAATTTTTTTTATAGAGACAATACTTACCAAACATGGACCAATGCAATAATATTACTTTTTTTTTTTTTTTTGAAGAATCAAGTTAATTCAATACTAATTTTTTAAAAAAATAAAAAAAAATTGAGTGGGATTCTATCAAAATAAATTAGATGAAACATAATTTTGTGTAGCATAAAATTGATGTCTGTTATATTAAAAAACAAAAAAAAAAAAAGGATTTCATTTTCACTTTATAATCAAAATTGCACCGCAGCAGTAGTACAGTAACATTAATTATCGGGTTAGTGCATTAACCGAATTACTTGTGGTCATAATTATTATTATTTTTTTTCTTGATTTTCTAGATACTAAAATTTAAAAATAAAAATTTAAGCACTTCTACCGTAATTTAAAACTTTTTTTTTTTTACCACCTTGACGAAATTACAAAAAGAACTTGTTGTAATAATAATAATAATAAATATTTTTTTAAAAAAAAAAAAAAAGGAGGAATAGAAGTGGGCCATCTTTACTGGACTCACCTGCCCTTCCATTGTGTCATGACAGCCATCTCCCAAGCTAACTTTCTTGCATGCCCTTGAAAGTTCGCTGCAAAAATGCAGAGCTAATAATAACATATGCTGCCAACCTATATAGAATACGGATGCATTTATGCTCGATCGACGTCCAATAATGCTTGGCTTGAAGCTACGACACTTCCACGTAATGAAAAAGACAAACTTGCTGATGGCTGCGTTGCTAGCTTAGGTCACATGGCCCTTCTTTTTTTTTCTTTTTTATTTTTTTAAGGAAAAATTCTTCTTCTTTTGCGGTTGAAGGAGCGGATGGGCCCACCATCATTTTTATTTGTCCAGATTCAAATAATTGAAGATTTTCCCACCGTTGCATGTATACATGTCATGCAGAGCTTTAACTAAGACTTTATTTTTATTTTTATTTTTGTCTGCTATTGTTTCTTTTTGTCGGAGAGATTTTTTGAAATACGTTCCGTTGTTTTCCATTTTTTTTTATTAGAGACCCCCCCGGCCCAAAAAAAATAAAATAAAATAAGAGAGTGTTTGCACTAAATGCACACGTTCCTCCATGTTGGGAACCAATGAACCGAGCATATGTGAGCCTTATTGATCTCCTCCAAACGTGGGACACAAGAGTTATTGGGTATATTAAAATTTCTTAAATAGTAATGTTAAAATATTTTTAAATAAATTTTTTATTAAAAATTTAATTATATATATATATATATATATATATAATTTTAATTTAACTTAAATATTAATAAATATATATAATTTAAACTATATAATTATATATATAACTAATTTTTTCTTCTTAATTATATATGAAATTTAATCTAAAATTGTGTAATAATGGAAAAATTTATAAAAGAGAAATTAGTTATTAAATAGAAATGTACTCTCTAAACATATCGGATATATTATTTATATGATATTATTTAATTTTAAAATTAAAAAATTAATATTTAATAATAATATTTTTATTAAAAAATCTAATAAATAATATTGATATATATATATATATATATATTAAAACTGAATATTTTATATATACGATAAAAAAAACATGTATTTTTGAGCATATGAAAATAATAAAATTTTATATTAACTTATGATTAATTGTTAGATTTTTATATGAAAATCAAAAGAAAAAAATTTAAAACCTTATCAATATGAGCTACACAAGAAGTGAAGATAAAGTGTGTCTTATTACGATACCTTAAGGAATTATTTTCAGACGCTAAATTAGGTCCTACAAAAATAAAACTTATGTTTCTTATAAAGAATGAATGATTTACAACAATTATGTTAATTCCATAATGTTAATTAAAATGTTACATAATGAATGACAACTATTTATACTTAAAAAATTATAAATTTATTCAATAATTTAGAGAGTTGAATTATGTGAAGGATTATAAATTCTTTTTATAATTAAGTTGGCAAAAAATTGTTAATTTTATATTTTACAAGTTAAAGGATAGTTACAAATACTAAAAAAATAAATTATAATAATTTAGGGCTTATATTGCATAATTATATGTCTTGTCTAAATGCGTATAAATCACATACATTAATAAAATTCAAAAGTATGTATTTGACAAGTTTATAGACCTGAATATTATGATATAATTAGGTTTATCAAAATGATATAAAAAAAATTAATGTTTAGTTACATATTATAAATATTAACTCATATTGTTAGTAATTAAGTATGTTGTTATTACAAATTGAAATAGTAAGGAATTAAAGTTATATCATAAATATAAGAAAAAAAATACAAGTATAAAATATAAAATATATTTACAATCTACGGAAAAATAATTTCGTTTTACAAATTAATTACTCGTTGATGTTCTTATATAATTTATTTTTAAGAGTTAAATTTTAATATTTGAATCAATAAAGATTTAATTTTATTTTTTAATTATAAAAGATTTAATCTAATCATCATGACTAAATATAACTTAAAGTTACCAAAATAGATGTAAAAATATCTTATAAATTATAAAAATTAATAAAAAAATTATCATAAAAAAATATTATGTACCATTATAAAATTATATATATCTTATATATTTTGTATGAAAAATTATAAGTATTATAGTATATGAAAAAAAAATTATGGATAAATAAAGTATAATACTAAATGAATTATCATATTATACTATTACAATAAAATTTTTAAAAATTATTATTGTCATTTGCAATTATCATTAATATAATAAATTATTATCAAATCAAATGAGATAATATTACAAATTTTCAATTTGTAATGTTAGAATATTCATAAAAAATATTCTTATTAATGATTTAATCATAATATGATTCAATTAATAAACCGATCAATTTTTTTAATATACATAAAATTTTATTTAAAGGTATATAATAACGAGAAAATTAAAAATATTAAATTACTTAATTAAAATCGAGATAAATTATTAGACGTATCAATAATACTATAATATATATATATATATATATATATATATATATATATATATATGATATTATTTATATAAAATTATTTAATTTTAATATTTTTATTATTATCATCATTATTAATTTTAATTGTAGACTTGCAAAATCACTGCTTGAAATCTAACCTCGAATGGTTAGAAAACCGGAGATAACGATAATATGAGAGTAGCTTTATTACCTTGAATGACATTTTAGCAATTTCAAGTCATGGTGGCGAATGTGAGTTGGGGGTCCCTCTCTCTCTCTCTGTCTCTTTCTCTATCTTTCTCCCCTTACTCCCTCGTCACTGGCCACGTAGAGTTAATTATGCCATGCCAAGAGATTAAATTAATAATTAAGGTTTAAATTTATGATTGATACACTGTCTCCAACAAAATATATCGGCGAGCCCTGATTTCATAGCTTGGATACGTCTACATTGTTATGCTGTTATGCTGGATACGGAGGCTCCTCTCTCTGTGTTCTGTTGTTGTTGTCCCTTTCAAGAAAAGACAGCAGTTGACTTCAATACATATATGCGCGTTGCATCGTGTAGGAAAACTCAACAGTGTTGACTAGCACGTTTTCCCCTCGTGGTTAGGAGACTGTAGTAAATGTGAAAAATAATTAATGGAGCAACGGATGCTGGAGTGGACAATGATTAATTACCCTGCTGGGTCACCTGCTCGTCCTTTGGGCGACTTACATGTGCTTTCGGAACCTGCACGGCAGACGTTGAGTTGAATGTGCATCTAATTGAACAGATAAATATAGGGGGTCTGGAGGGTGGTGTAGTTTGAACTACTTATGTTTCATTTTGTATACGTCTTTTGCCTGATGCCTTGTGCTCTAAGCGTTTGAATGAAATTTTGTCGTTCAAAGAAAAGATAATCACTGCAGTCTTCCTTCGTAATACTGTCAAGCAGGTTGAGGTATCAATTTCTGCCTTGTCAATCAAAAGTAGCTCAACTCTCCGTTCATTGATGTGAATGTCAAGGTGCAAATCACTGTCGCACCCTATCAGGCTTCCCCCTTTTCAAAGTTTCTTGCTTCGTCCAAGGTTAGGTTTCCTATTCTGTCAATGCCAAGTCTGCTAATGATCACAAATTAACAAGGAAAAAGCTTGGTGTTTGGATACGCTTCAATATAATTAATAAAATAATTTAGATATTATTACAATAGTATATAAAGTTGGTTGATAAACAGGAGAGAGAGAGAGAAAAAAAATGAGTTGAACCAGTAAAGAGAAAAGTTATATATATATATATAACCAAAATTTATACGTAAATGTAGATATATATTATTTGATAAATACAATATGATTTATATAATATAAAATAATATTTAATATCATATAAATTTTATATAAAATTTCATTTGATTTTTATATAATTTTACCATATGGTATAAAGTCTAATATCAAATAATGTGCCTACTTAAAATATATTATTTATTGAAGGTGTGGAATTGTGTTGCGTGTCTGTGTATTGGTAGCTTCAAATAAACAATAAATAAATGTTAAGCATTGGATCCACAATTCCGAACTACCTTAAGACATTAAGGTTGTTTGCAGGGGGCTAAAGTTCATCCTCTGCCATGACGATTAAGCAAAATGAACAAGATTATACGGCCACATTTGGTCAGGCAATTTGAGGGCTATGTGCGATTAATGTTAATCAAAAACCAACACCGATCACATTTTGGTAAACTTAACTGGTATGTGTAACTTTCCCTTAGCACACGAGACTAGGAGATAGTGACATCATCGTCGAGCAATTTTGCTTAGGGGGGGGGGGGTTGGTGAAAACTCTGTCACTTACCTTCTCCATTCTACATGGTGATTCTACATTGTATATTGTGAATAGACTAAATATTTCTCCATTCAATCGACGGGGTTTGCTAAGATGGGCAGAGATACCAACCATGATTTTGCCCCGTTGCAGTCAAAACAATTGGGGCCACTTGACGAATATTATTAGCAGAAATGGAGTTTTTGCCATTTTCGATGATTTGGCTGCTCCAGCTTTATTATTTGTTGTTTAATTGACTATCATTCCAGCGTAATGCTTCCTTGGCTTTTACTATGATGTTGATTGCTGACTACGGAAATAATAACACAAAACTTTTCAGTCCCATTTCAACGTCACTGGACAATTTGTTTTTTTTTTTAAAAAAAAAGAATTAAGTAAAATATATATTTTTTCAATTTTAAGTAAAAAATATATAAATTATGTTATTAAAAATTTGTATACTAAAAATAATTTAAAAAGTAAGTTGTTTATAAATAAAAACAATCAATAATTTTAAATTTTTAATAAAAATCTAAATTTTTAACTATCAATCATATACTTACCTTAACTTCTTTGATAAAATTCATCCCAAACCGTACGAGACAAAACTTTCTATAACACTTGATTTGTGATCTTCAAAACATAATTTGATATCCTAATTTATTTGATAACATTTTATTTTTTTTGTTGAACATTATTTTAATAACTTGGATTACAATTGATAAAATAATTTGTTAGATACCTTAGATTGGTCATTTAGTGCCCCTTGCTCAATTTCAATTTTTGTTATAATTTTAAATAAAAGGTTAAGATATAATAATTTATCTCTTTTTTTTAACTAAATTATAATTTATTATAAATTATATTTATTATGAATACAAGAGTACAATTTTGCCTAAAATTACTACATCATTTGGTTAATAGTTTTGTTAAAAGACACCTGAAAACGAATTCAAGTCACAAATACAAGGTTAAAGTTGTGACATTTGATTTTTCTACAAACTCCATAAGATTAAATTTTGTGCATTGAGATCTTTTTATTAATTAACATACTCTCTTTGTTTTTTTTAAGTACATTCAAATCATGTTTTGGTTTTTAATATATGTAAATTAAAATTTACTATTTTGAGATTTTAGAAGAGTTAAGATTAAAATCATATTCTCTTCCAGTGACTTTATCTTTATTTAGTTGTCCCTTTATTTTTTTATTTTTATTTTTTAAAAAAAGAAATAGAAAGTATAGACTAAAAATAATATCTTACTATTATGTTAGAGAATATTGTATATTTACACTAAATAATAGATTGATTTATGAATTGAACTCTTAAAAATAAGTAAAATAAAAAGTCCAACTACTCTTACAATTGTATATAGTTGAGACTTTTTTCAATAAAGTTAAAAATCAACTATTGTGGTAGTTATGTTCTTTTTTATTGATAACAAGATTT
The DNA here is from genome assembly GCA_021464305.1 of Kandelia obovata. Taxonomy (NCBI): domain Eukaryota; kingdom Viridiplantae; phylum Streptophyta; class Magnoliopsida; order Malpighiales; family Rhizophoraceae; genus Kandelia; species Kandelia obovata. The sequence goes on from CM038481.1 coordinate 9,636,040, forward strand.
ATTATTTAATGTATTCTATTATAATTTAAATATTTATACATAAATAAATCACACAACGAGTAAGTAGACACATAATTAAGTGAAAAGAGTTAATAATATTTTTTTATAAAAATTCATTATACTTTTTTAAAACTATAATTTTATTATGCACATCTTAAGATGCTTAAAAAAAAAAGAAGAATTTTAAAAATTATGCACATAACTACTCTCCTTGTTTTTGTATAGATTTATTCTAACTATTATTATTATTTATTTATTTATTATTACTATTATTATTATATATAATTTTTTCGAACTACGTATGTGGCATTTGGATCCGACCCAAGAAGATTATACAAAAATGGAAAGAAAAACCGACCCGACTAGGGAAGCTAACAAGTAACGACCAGATCAAACTAATATCATTTAAAAGAAGCCAAGATTACCAATTTTCCATTTCTTTTTCGAGCTTACCAATCTTTAAAAAAAGGACCTAGAACTTGGCAATTTCACTGGTAAGTTCGTAATTTCGCTTTTCAATTTCATTGCTTTCTGCTGAAAAAATTCGATCTTTGGGTGGAAATCGAAATCTAGGGTTTGTTTCACATCTGGGTCTTGATTGTTTTGAAAGGTGGTGCTTTCTATCTTATTGTTAATCTTGAATTTATATACACGAAGGTCAAAAGTATGCAATTGTTTGGTAGATTGAATATTGCTAAAAAAACCAAATTGAAAGGGGTTTTTAATGGGGTGTGTGCTATGATCCTGTTACTTTTATTTTACAACAAGGTGGGTATCCATAAAAACCCTTATATTGGTGGAAATTCAGCTCCAGGAACTGTTTTTGGTCATGGGCTTAGTCATGCTGGAATGGTTCATAGGCAAATGGTTGAAATCGAGGCTAATTCGACATTTGTAGCGAATTTGAATGATGATCAAAACAATTTGGGTGTAAAGAATCCAACTTTATGCAGTGGGTTGATTGATCATAAGGGTTATGCTAATCAATGTGAGTACTTGAAAGCAAACCCTGAGTGTTCATCAGATGGGTACTTTGATTACATTAAATTTTTGTATTGTGATTGCGGCAAGTATAGAGTTTTGGGTTATTTGGTACTGTCTATTTGGCTTGCAGCATTGTTTTATTTGTTGGGGAATACTGCAGCCGATTACTTTTGTTGTTCGTTGGAAAAGTTGTCATGTCTTTTGAAGTTGCCACCTACAGTTGCTGGTGTTACTCTCCTTCCGCTTGGGAATGGAGCGCCTGATGTGTTTGCCAGTATTGCTGCCTTTGTGGGAAAGGACGCAGGAGGAGTGGGTCTTAACAGTGTATTGGGAGGTGCAGTGTTTGTAACTTGTGTTGTTGTTGGGACTGTTTCGTTGTTTGTTGCAGGAAGAGAAGTTCATATTGATAGAAGATGCTTTGTCAGGGACATCTGTTTCTTCCTTTTTACACTATTGTCATTGTTGTTAATTTTGATGGTGGGTAAGGTGAATGTTGGAGCAGCATTAGCTTTTGTATCTATTTATGTGGTTTATGCGTTTTTTATTGCTGCCAATGAGATTTTGAGAAAACATGCACAAAGATTGAAGCTGGATGTTGTTACGCCATTGATTCCTATACGAGGAAGTATGTTTTCACAAGGAAGTGAGGAGGATTTAAGTAGATATAGTCCTCTGATTGACATGGAGACCGAGAGTGATGTTCCCCATCTCCCACCTTCCTTACCGTCGTGGATGTGGGCTTCAAATGTGGCAATATATTCTAATCATTCTCCAAAATTTGGCGCACTGGAAGAAGAAAGACCCCCATGGGGCTGGATTGATGAGAGCTCAGAGACCAATCAATCTTTGTTCTCAAGTGCTAGATTATTGTCTCTGTTGGAGCTGCCACTGACTATTCCACGACGGTTGACAATTCCATTAGTTGATGAGGATACATGGTCCAAGCCATATGCTGTAGCGAGTGCTGCATTGGCTCCCATTCTTTTGGCATTCTTGTGGAATGATCAAGATGATATCAGTGCTCAATGTAAAGTTGTAGTGTACCTTGTTGGTGCTGCAGTTGGTTGCATGCTTGGTATTCTTGCATACCAGTCCATCTTATCAGATCGTCCACCTCAAAAGTTCTTGCTTGCCTGGGTTTTGGGGGGATTCTTTATGAGTATTGTGTGGTTCTACATGATAGCTAATGAGCTTGTTGCCCTCCTGGTGGCATTTGGAGTTATACTGGGGGTCAATCCATCAATCCTAGGATTAACCGTATTAGCATGGGGAAATTCAATGGGTGATCTGGTGTCCAACGTTACACTGGCAATGAATGGTGGTGAAAGCGTTCAAATTGCATACTCTGGATGCTACGCAGGCCCCATGTTCAACACGCTCGTTGGCTTGGGGACATCAATGCTCCTGGGTGCCTGGTCACGGGGTACTGGTGTGTACATAGTTCCTCAAGACAGAAGCTTGTTTTACACAATGGGATTTCTTGTGGTAGGGCTCATTTGGGCTCTTGTTGTTTTACCTCGGAATCATATGCGCCCGAGCAAATTGTTAGGAGCAGGTCTGATATCTCTTTATTTGATTTTCCTCGCCATGAGGGCGAGTATGGCCATGCAGTCTATGGTGAGCTAAGCAATTGATGATGTTGCTTCTGTAATTAGACGGGCCAAAAGCCAGAACTGCCAATCGTTGGTTCATTTAATGGACCTTATGTGAGAGCAGTCGGGCTGTTGTCATCGTATCTGTATTAACAAGATCATATGATTAGGAAGTAAACTAGTTTGATCAAAATGTTCACATTCCAGTGCCCTACCAGCTCTCTTGTAGCAAGAACAATGGTTGAGGTGGGCCTGCCAGGATATATATAACATAATCTGCTGTATAAATTGTTAATGACAGTGAATTCTTTATGAATCTAGTACGGATTGAGCATGTTCTAAACAATGCTAGTTTTTCATTTACCAGAGACTAATCTTGAACAAAGACTGGCATTTTGTTGGGGGGGGGGTTTAGAAGGAGAAATATAGCCCATCTTCCTGGAAGAGCTTGGAGGTTGCCATTATGCCAAAGATTAGGGATAAGGAAAGCAAAGAGTTTCTACGTTCCCAACTTCACAACAATGAGACACACTCTGTGGCCAACAGTCTTAGTTATCTATTTATGACAAATTTGAGTTCAAGTCTACGAAGCATAGTTTCTAAAACCCAACTCAACGTCGGTGGTGGGTCGGCGGTTTAATTGTCCGGTCGATAATTAGAGCGGTGAGATAATTCTCATGTTAAAAAAATAAATAAATAAATAAATATATATATATATATTATAAAAATATATAAAATATGATTAAGAATAAAATTTAAGTATAAATAAAATTATTCTGATTAAATTTATATAATTATATATAATTTTGTTAAAAAATAAGTTTTTTTTTTTGGGAAATAAAAACCTGAATTATTCAATTAAATAGGTCATTTGAGTAGAGCGATTTTTTTTTTTAATTTCCAATCTTATCCACTAATAATAATAACATATATATATATATATATATATAAATTGGGGGAAGGAGGGAAAGTCTTCTAAACGACGCCGCCGCAGCACCGGATTTTTATTAATCGCAAACGAAATCGGACTGTGCCGCTGCAGCCACAGAGGACAAGTACCTTAGCATTAGGCTTCAATCGCCGCGCCTTTCGTTGTCCCTTTCTCCGCCGTCGTTCACCGGCGGACTCTGATTTCCTAACACCGTTGTTAAGTTACTTACGACTTTTTTTTTTCTTTAAGAAAAAAGTTTATTTTTATAAGATTTAAATTCGAGACGCAAATCGCTCTTAATTTCGCATATATTTTTGTTTGTTTGTTTTTAAATATCATCTGATAAACGTTTGCTTACTATATCCTTCTTTATTTATATGTTTATCTGATGGGGCAACTGAAGTGAAATAATTGTTGAACTTTTTGTGATAATTAAGTTTAAATAATTCTGTTCTGAGCTAAATTTTGTTCTTTTAATTGATATATTTTGTTTGTTGGATTAGGTGAAATTTTGGTTCTTTGGTCAGTTACAATATAAGGGGAAGAGATGAAATTGGACGTGGATGTGTTGAGATATCTTTCTAAAGATGATTTTAGGGTTCTCACTGCCGTCGAAATGGGCATGCGAAATGTCTGTAATTTTATTATTTATAATCTCTCTCTTCTGTGTCTTATTTATTTATTATATATATATATATATATATATATTTGAATTTCTTGTTCTTTGGTTATTGCTTTTGTTTACAAAATTGTATGTTTATGTTTCCTCTCAGCATGAGATTGTTCCTTCGGAGCTCATTGCCCGCATTGCATCTCTTAAGTATGCCTTCCGTTCCCTTTGCTTTCTAATATCTTTTTAATAATTAAAATAATAATAATTTATTTACTGCTTGCTACATTGTATATATCTGACCTTTCTCTCTACTGGATGACGGTTTTGTGCATTGAGACGCCCAAATGTTACTTACTGTATAATTAGCCTAATGGCAGGTTAATTATTTTGATGTTGATTAATGAATAGTATTTGGGTTCTATTCACCCTTTTTCCTTTTTTTTTTCTCTTTAATTCATACTCGTTCAGTTTTCAACAAATTCATTTCATAATAAAACTTAGGAAAGAATCATGTAGCTAACTCTAATTAGAATTTGGATTAAGGCTTTAGTGTTGCCGTTGTCATTTACTTACATGATATGCATCTAAAACTAGTATCATGTCTACAGGCATGGAGGCACATACAAGGTCTTGAAGAACTTGCTTAAACATAAACTGTTGCACCATGACTCGTCCAAATGTGAGTAATGATTACACATTGATGTGACTGCATATTCTGTGTTTGAAATGCATTTAATTTTTTTTTTCACTAATTTAAATCTAGATGATGGCTTTCGGCTCACCTACCTTGGCTATGATTTCCTTGCAATCAAAACCATGGTCAACCGTGGAGTCTTTGCGGCTGTTGGACGTCAAATTGGAGTTGGAAAAGAGTCCGGTAGGTGTTTTAATTTTGTGAACAAAGTCTTATGTGAATCATTTTTTCATGTGCTATTTGTAAGCCTCTTGTTCTTTTCATCCTCCTCCAGCATTTGACGGAAAATTTGAACTGTTTCTTTTGTTGAAGATATCTTTGAGGTTGCTACAGAGGATGGGACAATATTGGCAATGAAGTTGCACAGGCTTGGAAGAACATCTTTCAGGGCTGTCAAATCTAAGCGTGATTACTTGAGGCATCGTAGTAGTTATAATTGGCTCTATTTATCCCGACTTGCAGCTCTCAAAGAATTTGCTTTTATGAAGGTGCTTCAGTGATGTGCTCCATCTGTAGTTTGAATAATGATATTTTGGGAAGCTGTCATATGTGGTAGTTGTTGTTCAAATCATACTTTTGTTCATTGGCTAGGCTTTAGAAGAGCATGGGTTTCCAGTTCCAAAAGCTGTGGACTGTAACAGGCACTGTGTCATCATGTCACTTGTCCAAGGTTACCCACTGTAAGTGTGCCTCTTGCTTTCGCCTTTACATTTGCATGCAACTCCCCAATATATATTTGTGCTTTGCTTCAGAGCCCTAATGCTTTTTGTAAAGGTCATTAATTCCTCTCCTGTGTTCTTCATGTGAATAAATTGTTCCACAAAAAGACTCTTTTGTATCTGTCCAGACTATTTAAGGCTAGCTGTTTTTAGATTTGGTCCTCATTGACGACAGGGTTTTTGATTTGGTAAGCACAATAGAAAACTACTGAACTTACACAGGTTATGTTAGGAGGAGGGGGGACTCAGGTGGTTTCGACTGCTAAGATATTTGCATTAGGCATCAGGTATCTAAAATGGTGTTGCTGGCATGAAAGCTTTATATGTGATGTTAACAAGGTATTTTCATCAAACTTGTAATCTAAAAGTCATTTTGTACATGTGATATAAATTTGCTTTGCTGGGGCTGGAAGCTACAAAATGTGGATGAAATTTAAGCAATATTTTTGTCTCATGTAAAGTGAAGCAATGACATATGTTTTTGACTCTTTCTTCTGTCTATTTTCTGTGTCAATCTTCCTTTGTTGGTTTTTCTATCGAAATTAAGAAAGGTTTGCCTTCCATTGGAAACAATTTATTAGTTCTCTCTTTGCAATCAGTGTGCAGGTGAAGCAATTGCAAAATCCAGAAACTGTTTTTGATACAGTCATTGGTCTTATTATTCGTCTAGCAGAACATGGGCTCATTCACTGTGACTTCAACGAATTTAACATTATGGTATGTATATGAGTATCTTATGCCCGCAAATCTTAGAAATTTTGTTGTTGCGTCTTTGTCCTATTCTGTTCATACTTTTGTCCTTATCTATCTATTCATATTTTGTTTTTGAGGGTTCCATGACACCGTTGCAGTCATTCAATTCTCTCAAAGTTCATCAGATTATTTCGACCAAGCCTTGTAATCCTTGTCCTTCCAGCTTACTGGAAAAATTTTTATTAATTTTTTAATTGCTATGTTTTGTAGATTGATGATGATGAGAAGGTCACGATGATTGATTTTCCCCAGATGGTGTCTGTGTCTCATCGAAATGCACAAATGTACAAATAACTGTCTTATTCAAACCTACACCATACTCCATCCCATCTTTTTGGTTTATTCTGCTGTTAATTTGCAGCTTTTTACCTTTCAATTTTGGTTGTTTAATTCACACAATTTAACACATTTTCATTTTTCAGGTACTTTGACCGTGATGTTGAGTGTGTCTTTAAGTTCTTCAGCAAGAGGTAAGTTGATGGTAATTGTGTTAAAACTTGTCTCAAGCTCACAAAAAATATTATGTTAATTCTGAATTGCTTTTGACCTTCTTGAAGCTTCTAAAGTACATTGTAACAGTTTTCTTGTGGATATATATTGTGATGATTTTTTATTGGTTTGTTTCTATATAATTTTCTGGCATCTGTTGAATGTATGACGTACAATGTGTGTGGTTTGAAAGGCAATGCAAGAACCACACATGCGCATCCATACGCACACATCTCTCGAGTTATGGTTATAATTGCTCTTTAAAATTTGCATGAAATTTCATTTAGGAAAAAAAAATTGTAAATCTCGGTCATCACTTCATGTTTAAGTTTTCCCTGGTTTTGCCAATGCTGTATTGTTCATCTTGGAATATTCTTAAAGGCCTTTTGCTGCTGATTTATCTTCTTTGTTATGTTTGACTTATTGGTGGCTAGTATACATCCTGTTCTTTATTCTAGTATTTTCTTCTTCCTAAGGTTTAACATGTCCTTTCAAGAACACATAAATGATGAAGATGGGTCAGAGGTAGACACAGATGACAATGGCAGGCCTTCCTTCTCTTCAATATCCAAGTCTGCTGGTTTTCTTGACAAGGAACTTACTGCCAGTGGATTTACAAGGAAAGATCAGAATGACATTGAGAAAGTAGGTGAAACATGTCTTATTAAGCTGCTATATGATGTTTGGTGGGCATTTTGTTTTTATGTTCAATGAACAAGATTACTAGCTGTTATCAGTTGGACCATATACTCTATTATGTGGCAGGCATGCCCTGGCCAATAAGTATGTTTAAACAAGCAATCTAAGTCAGAAGAAGTCCTTTTCTTGGTGCCCACCAGCATGTGTGTTTGTTGTTTTTGGTTAGGGTGTGATACTTTTGTGCCTTATCTTTTTTTTTGTTGAATCCGTAGATTAAATGATACTTTGTGCAGTTCATAGAAGATGGTGCTGAGAAAGGTTTAGACACTGATGGCCCAGGCATTGAAGATGATGAATGCATTTCCGAGCCAACCAAAAACAATGCCAGACTGTTAGATTCTTTGCACTTGCTGGAGCAGGTATGTTTTCTATAAGCTTTTTCTGTCATTAAGCATTTAGCTTATTCTCTGGTCTGCTGTGGTCAAGGCTTTCTATCACAAATTTATTGATTGGGACTGAGAGAGATGTTTCTTCAGTGGGAGGCTTACAGCACAAGCTGCATAATCTGTTGGGACATTTAAAACGAAACTTTCTTGTGCTTGCAAAGGAGTTGAGGCAGGAACATAGCTTGTATTGTACATAAATGTGGCCACTTATGTCTGTTTGCCAGTCAATTTTCATTAGTCAGCATTTAGCACTGATAATCAGCATAAGTTCTTATCAATGATATAAAGCTGAAGCATTTTTAATAACCAAGACTTTGCAGTTTTTGCTGTGCCTAGTGCACATTTACTAAGTGGGACATTGCAGCTTTGATGAATTGAAGCACCATATGGCGTCTAGGTAGAGTCTAGATTGATTAAATTGTTTTAATATATCTTGTAATGAAATGAAGGGCCTATTGCTTGGGGGAAATTGTCATGCATCTTTCATATTTCATGTCCACATCCATTGTTTCCATCTCTTATTCAACTTGCCTATGCCTCATAAGCCTTTGGGTTGAATTTCTTTGATTTCATTTGGTTTTTTTGTTTGGTTTGTGTTGTATATTTTTGTTTCCATACTTCTGTGCTGGAGATTTTAAATTCTCAAAGAAATAACAAATCAGGAGGAAGAAACTTCAGAATCTACTGAGGAGGATAGTTTAGGTGAGAATCAACAGAGCTGTGAAGCAGGTCAAGACAACGGGCCTGAGGCTGAAATTCAAGATGCAACAATTGACGAGGTACAAATTTGCATGTCTGGCAACAGAATTGGTTACTTATACATGTTGTTAACTCCTCTGTGTTCAGTGATATGCAAGGTCTAGTGGTTTTTGGTTTTCCAGGAAGAAGACAGTCGGGCAGTAAATGAAAATGATGTTGAATTGGCCAAGCGCCTGAATAAGCAGAGAAGACGAGCTATAGCAGCAGCCCGTGGGGGGCAGAGGAGTCGGACCTCCAGAAATTCATACAAAGACAAGGGTGGTAGATCCTCACAGAACTCCAAAATTCAAAAACAACTGAGCAGCTGGTGAAATATGCAGTGAGCTTGCCTCGGAGGTTGTAAAATAGTGTTTAAGAAAGCTGAATAGCTACTACCAGGAGATTGCCATCCCCAGATGAAATATGCCAATGAAGGCTTTGACAAGGAAAATATGACAGAAATGTGAGAGAGAGGAGTCTAAGGAAGTGTGCACTTTTGGTCGCTTACATATATTTATATGCTTGTTTTGCCCTTCTTGTGGTGAAACAGTTGATGACGAGTTTTGTAATAGAGAAAGAGGAAATGGAGATGCACAATATTACGTGTTTTACTGTTATTATTTTTTTTTTTTATTGGGGGTGGGATTGGAAAGCAGAGAAAATATCAAGCTGAGCAGGCTCGCATTCGATTCAGAAAATGGGACATGGTCCCAATGACATTACAATCGCAAGCCCTGGGTTGGGCGTGTCCGGAGGGAGGTCCCCAAGATTTGATCCATGTGATCCGCAAATGGGAGGTGTGTGTCCCATGTCAAAAAAATTGGACTCATCCTGTATTCTGTGCAAACGCCACCAATATGGGTTGACTCCTCATTTCGCAAACAGAAAAAAGGCAAAAAAAGAAAATTGTAGCGTGGCCTCTAGTGTAATGCCTCATCTAGGGAATGGTTCCATTGTAGCATTTATAAGCTTCCAAGCTTCCAAGGAGATAGTATCCTCTTTCTGCTCATTCACCAGATCGTCGCTTTGGCCGAGTGGTTAAGGCGTGTGCCTGCTAAGTACATGGGGTTTCCCCGCGAGAGTTCGAATCTCTCAGGCGACGATTATGATTTTGCAGCTAAATCTCTTTGAATTTAGTGACATAATAATATAAATTCTGTATAAATTTTACATATATATATATATATATTTTATAACATATATAATGTACAAGTAGATAAAATAAAATGTACAAATAAGTATAATATAATATGTAAATAATTATTAAAAAAATAATAAATACAAAAATTACAAAATATTTATTTATATATTATTGTTTTCACGTTATGTTTATTAAAAGCAATGCAAGACCCACGTGGGGACTCGGTGCACGACATCAACACAACAAGGTCCGTGTCGACGAGGGCCCCATCCATGTAAGCGGGCAGAAATGCAAAATATTTTATTTTGACCCATTGCACAACCAACGTTACATCAAGATCCGCGTCGAAGAGGGCCCCATCCACGTAGTGTGTGTGTCGGGAGGGGGGGGAATTTTTAGAAATGTAATATATTTTATTCTTTTTATTTGCATATTATATCTTTTAGAAAAAAAAAAAAAAAAAAAAACAATATACCCCACATATGGGGACTCATGCACAGCCTCAGTACATCAAGAAGCTCCATGTTGAAGAGCGCCCATACATGTAGCGGGGCAATTTTATAAAAATGAGACAAATGAAATTTAAGCACTTTATACGAGAAATGAAAGCATGAAAAGAAAATAACAAAAGGTTATTTTTTAATTAAATTTTTAAGAAAAATTTTAAAATGTATCAGAAAAACCAAATAACTTTTTTTTTTAAAAAAAAAATTATATCATTCATATGATAAAATTAAGAATTATTTATTTATTAAAAAATTAGGATACAAAATATTAGAATGTTTTAATCTTTAAATTTACATATATATTTATAAATAAAATTATTTAATTAATTAAAAAATACACTAACCTAATTTTGAAAAAATTAATAACTTATTAAAAAATAATTTAACTAAATAAAAATACTTTAAAAAATTTATTATTTCTTAAATAATAAGGTACTTTAAATAAATTATAAAATAAAAATTACACAATTATTTATAAAATAATAATAAGATCCATTTATTTTTATTATTTCGTTTGAACAATAACAAAAATTAAGAAAATCTTAGAACATGTAAATTATATGATCATCTCTAACTTAATAAAATCTATAAGTAATATTATAATTACTTAATACTTATTAACATATATATATATATATATATACCAATACAAAAAGAATTAATGGACTAAAGTAACCCATAAGCATTTTCTCTTACTTTTGACCAATTTTCTCTTACTTAACAATGGGTACTTAATTAACAATATAACTTTCATATGAATAAACTCATGATTTTGTGGCATCAAAATGGTAAGAAAGGGAGTTCATCACATCAAGAGCGCAAGCTTTCAAATCAGAAATCCCTAAAACAAGGGTTGGTGGGAGAAAATCCCAAGATGGGGAAATGGTCCATGGGAGGGATGAATGTTCGGTAATACTACCGGCAATGTTTGGCTATTGTTGGTATTAAGCAGGACCGAGACACCGAATTCAAGGTTCCGGCTGCCCCCCCCCCCTTATTATACTCTGGCTCTCGGATCATTCAACGGGTAGAAAAATAATAATAATAATAAAATAAAATGCATACATCTTATTCATCTCGTTGGTTTATTGAGGCACAATAAAATTATATACACTAAATAAAAAAAGATTATATATATACACAATATATAAAATATTTTATATTACAAGAAGATTCATGGTAATATAGTATATTTATATAAATTCTCTTTACATTATATAAAATATTATATATATATATATATATATATTACACCTTATTTATTATCTACCTTCACTTTCTTGCAAATTAAATTCTCCACCCCGTTGCGGTCCCAAAAAAACCCAAACATGCCTTTGTCTCCCCATGTCAACCATACATACATACATACATACATATATGTGTGTGTGTAAAATATAAAATATAGCGTCCCCTTCCCCTTCAATTATCATTATTAGTATTGTTATTATTCATCCCAACATTCCTCCACACAAGCCACATCTTTCTGATCTCCTCATGCTCAACGCATGGCTCTAGGGCATGAATCACCCTTCCAAATCCAAGTCCCTCTCGTCACCACCACTTCCCGGTGGCGGATTCGCCGGGGAGTTTTCTTGCGAAGGAGGCGCAAGCTACCCACGATACGACTAGGCGGCAAGAGTCCCCGGCGAGGCCATTTCTTAATGAGAGTGCTGAGGAGAACGCGAATCAAGTGCTTGAAAGCTTATTATGCAAGCATGCAGAAGAAGCTCAAGGATTATTATCATAACTTGATTAAGGACGTCATGGAAGGTGGTGGAGCAACCGTAGAGGCTTATCAACAAGGGCTTTTGATGGAGACCAGTTTTGCTGTTCCTATTCTGGGTGTTTCTTTATCCAACTTCCCTTCCATTTCCGGATCTGACTACCATAGACGTTAAATGTGAAAGCTTCCATGTTAAGAAGCAATATGTTCTTGTTGTTAATGTGTGTGCTCTTCTAATGTTCATACAATCATGTCTTTTCCCTTCCCTCTGTGTGTGTTGGGATGGTTAACAAAACCCATTTTTATATGTCAATTATATGAATATAAATCAAAATCCCAAAAAAAAAAACCATATAATTCAAGGGTATACACAAAACATATTATCCTTATTTTAGTCAATTAATTGCCATTTCCTTCAATGGGTTTGAAATCGTTTTTGAGACTATAGGCAGCAGCGAGTTCAAATATAGGGGACAGAGCCAATTGGCCGAATATACAATCATCTCTTGCAAATCTCATGACTTCATTTTCAGAAATTTAAACAAAAGCTGACTTTAATTCCCACGTTCGAGTTTTTCCTTCTTTTAATTATAGTTTTGAACTGTTTCTCAACCTTGGAAACAACTTAGACCAAAGTGTGTTAACCTATCTTCATGCCCTCATGGTTGTCTCCACACCTCAATCATGTACTTATTTATCTGAAACATCTCTGCAAGAAATAATTCCCGTGACGTAATCTACAGTACCCCTCGTGGGAATAAGGAGACAAAGCTGAAGCAACCAAAGAATCAAACAAAGATATATAGCTCGATGCCAATCAATTATATGTGCTTGTCATTTACCATGATAGATCCAATTGGAGATGCCTGGCAAAAAGCAGACGAATTAGCAATTAAAAAGTTAAAATTTCAAGCTTATCCAAGCGGATGATTGTAAGTGGTGAATTGCTCACTGCTACTTCGAGACAAGTTAGTTCAAAGCATACATAGCTCCCTAAACTCACTTAACAAAGTGATAATCCACTAGCAGAAAAAAAGAAAAAACAATAATCACATCGAATCGGACATAGCATTAAATAATCTTTGATTAAGCGACTTGATTTTAAAATGGTTTAATTTGTTACAACAGCAAAGAAACCAAGGAAAAAAAAAAGGCAATAAATTAAGCATCATAAGGGTTTGATTCTTAGCCAAGATGTTTGATGAAATTAAATTTAGTTTCTAGTCATTTATAGTTATGAAAGTAACTAATCTATGTTAGGTCCATGGAGTGTACTCGTTTAATTGGTTTAACATAAGAGTCAACTTTGTATGTAGTTTATAAACACAATGCTCCCCCGTGGAGTTTGGAAGGTACCACTCCTGTATATATATATATAGGCATCATATGTGTATATATATAGACATCATGTGTTAGGTTACATATGAAGTGAATTCTTATCGTAAAGAAGAAAAAAAAAACTCTTATAATTACTAATAGGTTAAAATATATATATATTCATGAGAATGTGATTAGAACAAATTTTTAATCATTTTTTTTATCTACTAATAATTTATAATTCACTAATACTAAAATTATTTCTAAAATTAAAAATTTTCAAGTTAAAATTTTATTATAAATTAGTTAATTTAAAATAATTTTCTCATTCAAATTAAAAATCAATGAATGAAATTCCAGAGAGAACTCGACTAGTGTATGACTTTATAGCATTTCTCCAGCCAGCCCTACACAAAGGAACGAAAAAATCCAAAAGCACTCACTCAAATCTCAGTTAACATTTTTTAGAAAAAAAGAAGATCTTGAAACATATAAGTATAGGTATTATATATTATAACAAGTATTTTATAGAAAAAAGATAATGATCTCTTAACAAGTTGGGTTACCGTGAGATTTTTGACTTGGGTCAGAATATCTTGACGAACTCAGTGTAAAAGAATATGAATGGATATTTTGAATTATAAACAGTGATACTACATTTTTTGAAGAGAAAGGTCCGTGACACTTAGCCTTTGTGGGCATTAGCCAATACACAAAAGTGGCAAAGTCTCTTACTTGATTTTGGGATAGGTACAGTAAAAGGTCGTGGTTGGTGGAACTTGATGTTGCATAATGGGGCGGAACTGATTGTTTAACAGAATTCATTTTAGTGAACTTGATTTTCTCCCAAACCCCAATTATAATTTGGCCCCATTTCAATTCTAAATACACATTCAATTTAATTTACTGTATTCATGTAACTTTTTTGTTTTATTATATAGTAGATATACAATTAAGAAGGCAAATAAGAAGACCAATGCTCACAACCTGTATTTTGAATCATGTGCAAGAAGCTACACAACTTCCATGGATCTTTTTAAGTCTCTAAATAAAGCTTTTCACCCATGTACCTTGGAAGTAATGTCAGTTCCCAGCAATTTTATTTATTTATTTATTTATTGTGTGTGTGTGTGTGTGTGTGTGGTTAATTTTCTTTGACAGGAGGAGCCGTGCTTGAAACAATTCTGGTTGAATCAAAATCGTCCCTAAACTAGAACCGTAATTGAGCCGCCTCACCATCACCTGGGAACGGTTCAATCTCTTGATAGAACCGTAAACATCGGTTCGAAACCAAGAATTAGAACCGGCCCGACCTATTCTCGTAGTTCTGCTCTAGATAGATTGGCAAACCTTATTAAGTTAATATATCTAAATGGGGATATAAATATAAATACATGTTTTACAATTATAGTAATTATTGTATTTATAAATTGAGATTAAAATTTACTTGTTAATATTTTTATTTAATTTTTCTTATAAAAAATAATTACTACTTGAGTACTAATAAAACTGAATAATTTTTTTCTATACTCAATAATAATAAATTTAAAAATTAATATGGTATGTTAGATATAAATACTCATTTTGTAGGTGAAGGTATCCAATAATAGAGAGATTTGATCTTATACCAATAAGACATAAATTATATTAAACCATCAACTAAATTTTTACATTATCAAGTAATTTAATTGTGATATATTAATTAGCTTTTCCATGGCTTCTCTTATTAAATTTTAATTTTAAAAATAGCATCATTTAATTTTTAAAAGTTGACAAAATGAATCCATGTTGCTATATGATTTTTAATTTGGAAATTAATGTAATTATAATTCCTTAAAAAGATGTGCTATGAAGAAAAACAATTGTATTTTATGTTTATGATTTTTCCTTTTGGTGGTTTTAAATTGAAAGAAAGATAAAATACGTAAAACTGTATATGTAATAATTGTAGGAATTCCATAAATTTAATAATTATCTGAAAGGAAAAATCCAAGGTTGAAATTTAAGGACATAAACGGGCAATATTGACCGATTCAATTTCTAGTATTTCAAATTTTAAACTTATTAAATTTTTAGTGAGGTAAGATTGGAGTATATTTAATATAGGGTTTATTAAATTTTAAGCAAATAAGAATTTTAACATATTGAATTACAAGTTCATTAAATGAAATACAATATATTTTTATTTTTATTGAGTTTTGAATATAATATGTTGCATAATTTTTGAAATTTAAGTTCTAATTATTCAAATTAAAGTTGCAAATTAATTATATTTTGGCCATCTTAGGTTGAATTTTATGTTATTTTTTATTCAAATATTTTATACTATAGGTTATTTTTGTTTGGAATACTTTAAATGATGTCTTCCTTGTCAATTTTGAAAATGAAATTAAAGAGTCAATTAAACTAGAGTTTTCTATGATGAGGTTTATGATATTTATTAAGTATTTATTATCCAAATTAAAAGATTTAGTTATCTAAATCATAATAGTCAGAAATTAATTAGATAAATTTTAATATATATATATTTGCCAACAAACATCAAAATTGCTAAGAAAAATTAATCTTAAAAATAAAAATTTTCATTAAAAGAGAAAAGTGAAATTAATTTTTTTTTTGAATGGTATAAATATATAATTAATTGATAAAAATTATGACACATAATAAAATAGAAGTATGTCATGTAGTATATATAGTATATTTTTAAATAAATAAAAACTTATAGGTGTGTACTAATAAATTTTAAATTTAATATATCGTAATTGAATATTAAAAATTTTATTAAAAATAACTATTATTTAAATCATAAGTCTTTCTTATTAAAAAAAAAAAAGAAGTTTGAATCATAACATTAATTAATTGATGACTTTTCACTCGAATTTGTAAAGATTAGGATGGCATGGAGCAAAAGTACGTGACTAATTGAGAAAGATCATGACAGATAATAAGTTATGACTACCATTTTTAGCTACACAAAGTTATCCTATGAAGAAAAGCATCTCACAAAGTTTAATCTTCCTTTGTTCCACACAGGCCAAAGTGGCTAAAAGACTATATAACCACCAACAGCAAAGCATTAAGCACACTTCCCTCTCAGTGGTTCGTTAGCCAACTTACAGGCAACAAAGTGCTCTTTTGAAAGAGATGGGGCCGGGTAAAGAACTCATGGACAGTTCTTTGATTGACAAATCATCATTTTTATCAACATCAAAAGTGTTGAAGAACCACAGTTTTCCAGAAAATTTGCAACAAAATCACTTGTTGGTGAGTCCTGCTTTGGTAACTTCTCGACAAAGGAAGGTGAGGACATAAAAACAGAGAACTTTTTTTAACTCAAAGTTGCACAAATGGTCTCATTGCTTAGCAAAGCTGCAAAAAAACAGGAAAATAGTCTATACCCAGAAGGAGATTAAGGCTTACTTGGATCAACTTCAGTGCTGATAAGCTCAAGGACAACATTTTTTCCAATCATGTCAGTAATACCATCCAACTGTTTCAGGATAGTTTCCATACAATCCTCTTTGTTCTTGTTCCCCACTGTCACAAAAGCTGTCACCTTATACTTGTCCGGCTTTTCAAAATCAATACCTCTATCAGTCTTAATCAAATCCTCGCCAGTAGCTGCCGCAGGACTCTTCACAACATTTTTCAGCCTCACCTTCCTTTGTCGAGAAGTTACCAAAGCAGGACTCACCAACAAGTGATTTTGTTGCAAATTTTCTGGAAAACTGTGGATCTTCAACACTTTTGATGTTGATAAAAATGATTATTTGTCAATCAAGAACTGCCCATGAGTTATTGCCAATTTTGTTCGAGTTCTTTCATTTGGGTTTTCAGGTTTGGAGATAGAGTCAAGTGGCATGTGGAACTCACGCTAAAAAGAAAAAAAAAAAAAAAAAACTGAATATTTTTTTTATTTAAAACATTAAAATTTATTGTGCAAATAAATATTTTATAATATACAACTAACTATTAGTTATTTTGCATGATATATATTTATGTATTTTATTTTGTTTGTTTACACATATTATGTTTTTAAAATAACATTGAACAAAAAAGAACAGAGAACTTTTTTAACATCAGACCCACAAGCCTAGTCTAATTAACTATTTTGAAAACCAGTATGTGTTTTTTTTTTCTCTTATCTCTTTTGTAGAAACTAAAACACCAAAAAGAAGCAATGAAGCTGTGCTGAAGGACTGGCTAAAGAATTCAAATGTCAAGGCCGAAAGGTTCCATCACACTGCTGAATTCACAGTGGACTCGAATTTTGGGCTGCCTGGGGCCATTACTGTGATAAACAAGCACCACAGAGAGTTATTCTTGGAGAGCATCACCATCCAAGGATTTGCTTGTGGTCCAGTCCATTTCCCATGCAACTCCTGGGTTCAATCCAGGAAAGATCATCCCGGAAAAAGGATATTTTTTCTCTAATAAGGTAATTTCCATCTTTTTTTTTTCTTAATTTTTACCCCTTTTAATGCTATGCCTCCTTGTCCCTTAATTTTCCCTTCTTTCTTTCAAATACCATATGAATATGAAAATTCCAATCAAATTATCTCTGTATGTCATTATTAAATAAAGTTTCTGTCTCAATATTAAATAAACATAATAAAAATATCAATATAAATTGATTTTGTTCTTATTGTAACTTCCAGTTCATATTTTACAATATATTTCGTTCATTATTGAATTGGAAGTTAATTAAATGAGATACAATATATTTTATTTTTATTGAGTTTCAAATATAATATGTTCCATATTTTTTAAAATTTAAGTTCTGGTCATTCAGCTTAAAGTTTCAAATTAATTATATTTTGTTCATCTTATGTTGGATTTTATGGTATTTTTTATTCAGATATTTTTCATTATAGGTTATTTTTGTTTCTGAATGATGTTTTCCTCTGTCAGTTTTGAAAATTAAAATAAAGAGTCAATTAAATTGGAATTTTCTATAATGAGGTTTGTGGTATTTATTAGGCATTGATTACCCAATTTGAAGGATTTGGTCATCTAAATCATAATAGTTAGTGATTAATTGGGTGAGTTTTAATTTTTAACAAGAAGCATCAGAATTATCCAGAAAAAAATTTCTTAAAATTAAAAATTTTCATTAAAAAGAGAGAAAAGTGAAATAAAAGGAAACTTTTGAATGGTGCCATGGAGTGATAAATATATAATTAATTGACGAAGATTATGACAGATAGTAAAACAAAAAAAATATATTTTTTATTGAAAAAATTGAATCACAACGTTAATTAATTGATGACTTTTCACGTGAATTGTTAAGACTACGATGACATGGAGTGATAAGTATGTAACGAATTGAGGAAGATAATACCATTTAACGCTACACAAAGTTATCCTATTACGAAAAGCATCCGCACGGGCCAAGGTGGTTAAAAGACTATATAACCGCCAACAGCAAAGCATTAAGCACACATCCCTCTCAGTGGTTCGTTAGCCAACTTACATGCAACAAAGTGCTGTTTGGAAAGAGATGAGGCCGGGTAAAGAACTCATGGGCAGTTCTTTGATTAACAAATCATCATTTTTATCGACATCAAAAGTGTTGAAGAACCACAGTTTTCCAGAAAATTTGCAACAAAATCACTTGTTGGTGAGTCCTGCTTTGGTAACTTCTCGACAAAGGAAGGTGAGGATGAAAAAAGTTGTGAAGAGTCCTGCGGCAGCTACTGGCGAGGATTTGATTAAGACTAATAGAGTTATTGATTTTGAAAAGCCGGACAAGTATAAGGTGACAGCTTTTGTGACAGTGGGGAACAAGAACAAAGAGGATTGTATGGAAACTATCCTGAAACAGTTGGATGGTATTACTGACATGATTGGAAAAAATGTTGTCCTTGAGCTTATCAGCACTGAAGTTGATCCAAGTAAGCCTTAATCTCCTTCTGGGTATAGACTATTTTCCTGTTTTTTTGCAGCTTTGCTAAGCAATGAGACCATTTGTGCAACTTTGAGTTATTTTTTATGTTTTTAGATTTTTATTGCCAATTTTGTTCGAGTTCTTTCATTTGGGTTGTCAGGTTTGGAGAAGGAGTCAAGTGGTACGTGGACCTCAAGCTAAAAACAGAAAGGAAAAAAAAAAAAACTGAATGATTTTTTTATTATTCAAACATTAAAATGTAATGTGCAAATAAATATTTTATAATATACAACTAACTATTAGTTATTTTGCATGATATATATTTATATATTTTATTTTTTTTGTTTACACATATTATGTTTTTAAAATAACATTGAACAAAAAAAAAGGAACAGAGAACTTTTTTAACATGAGACCCAGAAGCCTTGTCTAATTAACTATTTTGAAAACCAGTATGTGTTTTTTTTTTTTCTTATCTCTTTTGTAGAAACTAAAGCACCAAAAAGAAGCAATGAAGCTGTGCTGAAGGACTGGCTAAAGAATTCAAATGTCAAGGCCGAAAGGTTCCATCACACTGCTGAATTCACAGTGGACTCGAATTTTGGGCTGCCTGGGGCCATTACTGTGATAAACAAGCACCACAGAGAGTTCTTCTTGGAGAGCATCACCATCCAAGGATTTGCTTGTGGTCCAGTCCATTTCCCTTGCAACTCCTGGGTTCAATCCAGGAAAGATCATCCCGGAAAAAGGATATTTTTCTCTAATAAGGTAATTTCCATCTTTTTTTAATTTTTACCCTTTTTAATGCTATGCCTCCTTGTCCCTTAATTTTCCTTTTTTTTTCCCCTTAAATACTGTATGAATATGAAAATGCCAATCAGATTATTTCTATATGTCATTATTAAATAAAGTTTCTGTCTCAACATCAAATAAATATAATAAAAATAACAACGTAGATTGATTTTGTTCTTATTGTAACTTCCAGTTCATATTTTGGAAAGGTTCCGTTTGATTTCTATATGTGCCTGGTAACAGAGACATATGGCTAAAAACTAAAACTTCCCCAGATAGAAACTGAATTTGGACATGTGCAAATTTATAAAAAGCTGTAATGGCCACAGTATATAAGAACATAAAAGAAGAAGGAAAATAATTCCCTTTTGACACTAATACGACTCCATTGAGAGATTCCGCCCCCCCCCCCCATAATTGCATGGGCCACCTGTCCACCATGAACCACTGGACCCTCAAGCTTGAATCGACCAGAAGATGGATGTTGGCTCAATTTATTTGCTTCTTGGTCTAACGAGCAGTCTTTGTTTGACACATGCCATGCATATCTATGTGAATATGTCAGTGCACGTTGTGATCAATCATATTTTTAATTTTTATTTTATTTTGAGCAGCCATATTTACCAAGTGAGACACCAGCCGGGCTTAGAGCATTGAGGGAAGAAGAGCTGAAAAATCTTAGGGGTGATGGTAAAGGAGTAAGAAAATTATCAGACAGGATTTATGACTTCGATATTTACAACGATCTGGGAAAACCAGACAAGGGTTTTGAACTTGCTAGGCCAAAATTTGGAGGAGCAAAAATTCCATACCCAAGACGGTGTCGCACTGGCCGCGTCCCGTGTGATAATGGTAGTTATCATTTCTATGTATATCATGGAGTTATGTTCATTTCAATAAATCTAGTATTATTAAAATAATAATAATGAAGTCTTGATTACAAATTCAATTGGGTCGGCTACAGTTACGTGTGTTGTTGTTGGTTTCAAGTAAGTTGGCAATTAGCGTAAAGCTAACCAAAACTCTTTGCAAAACGTATTACTGTTAAGTTTACTGAATAGTGCAATAACTTATGCAACCAGATATGGAAGCAGAGAGCCGTGTAGAGAAGCCATTGCCCATTTATGTGCCAAGAGATGAACAGTTTGAGAAGCCTAAACTAAACACCTTCAAATTTGGGAGGCTTAAGGGAGTGCTTCATAATGTAATACCATTGTTAAAAACCAAACTTTCTCCTGATAATAATGATTTCAACTCCTTCGCCGACATTGATGTCCTATTTAGAGAAGGGCTCCTTCTCAAAGCTAAATTGCACGATGATACCTTGAAGAAGCTACCAAAGATTGTCTCCAAGATTCAAGAATGCGGTGAGGCATTTATCAGATATAACACACCCGACATTATTTCCAGTGAGTATTATCTCTCAACCTTATATATATAGCGAGAGAGAGAGAGAGAGTAAAAATGTTAGTCATCTGACGGAGTACAGGTGAAGAATCATCTGTTGAGATTCATGATTTTACTTTTTTATTTTATTTGTTTTTCCATAAAAAAACCCACCAAGTAGTGATGTTTCCAAGGCCTCCCCGCACGCCTGGTCTCAACAATTATCAAATCTGGATAGTCTCTAGTAATTGATTACTTGATAGAAAAACTACACGCACCTCCATGTTATGTCTGCTTTCCTTATTGCTCACTGAAAGGCTTGAATTGTATTGAAGATGTGATTCATGAGCTCCCAATGCCTTACTCTTTCTTTGTCCAACTGCTGCCGCCAATCTTTTCACTAATTGTGAAAGTGCACTTGCTC
The DNA here is from genome assembly GCA_021464305.1 of Kandelia obovata. Lineage (NCBI taxonomy): Eukaryota > Viridiplantae > Streptophyta > Magnoliopsida > Malpighiales > Rhizophoraceae > Kandelia > Kandelia obovata. The sequence continues at coordinate 9,657,814 of CM038481.1, forward strand.
ATCAACGCATTTCACAAGTGGATGCATAAACCTAGATCATTGATCTAATTTAAACCCAACATGGCTTTAATCTGTCATGCCACAACTTTGTGCAGAGGACAAGTTTGCATGGTTGCGAGATGATGAATTTGCCCGCCAAGCACTCTCAGGTGTTAACCCGGTGACCATTGAGAGGCTCAAGGTTTTTCCACCCAAAAGCAATCTTGATCCTGAAATCTACGGTCCACTGGAGTCTGCTTTTAAAGAAGACCACCTCATGCCTCATCTTAATGGCATGTCCGTTCAACAGGTAATTCTCATAGACCAACGCTCTTCTTACAAACATAGTCGCTATTACATGTTACATTTGTATTGCTTGTCTGGTAAAACTTCGTAAATCTAACTTTTCCTCTCATATTCTGCCAGTGTTTTCGTCTCGTTGTTCTAATTGTTACATTTCTATGATGATTGCAGGCCTTGGAGGAGAACAAACTTTATATAATAGACTACCATGACACTTATCTCCCATTTTTGGAGAGGATTAATGCACTTGATGGCATTCAAGCACATGCAACTCGCACTATATTCTTCTTGACCCCTCTGGGAACGCTTAAACCCATTGCCATTGAGCTTAGCCTGCCACCAACCATGTCAAACTCGAAATCAAAGCAGGTCGTCATGGCTCCGGTTGATGCTACTGCTAATTGGATTTGGCAACTCGCCAAGGCCCACGTCTGGTGCAATGATTGTGGGGCTCACCAGCTTGTAAAACACTGGTAAGGACTACTTTCAATACCGTTATACAAAATAATAATAAATAAATAAACAAACAAATCACCGTGCATTTCGAGCTTGTAACGTTCATGTTATAATAGAATAACTTTAACTTTACACCCTTATTTCAAAGCTTATGTTATGTTAGTGCTTGGCGATTTGTTCATGTAACAGTTGTTCACACATGAGCCAAACATTGAAATGTTATGATTACTTTTATAGGTTACGTACACATGCATGCATGGAGCCATTTATAATAGCAGCGCACAGGCAATTGAGTGCGATGCACCCCATATACAAGCTTCTGGATCCACACATGAGGTACACGCTAGAGATCAATGCTCTGGCTCGACAAAACTTAATCAGTGCTGATGGCGTTATTGAGAATTGCTTCTCTCCCGGACGCTACGCCATAGATATTAGTGCTGCTGCTTACAAGTCTTGGCGATTCGACCAGGAAGGCCTCCCCGCTGATCTTATAACAAGGTAAATTTATCATTCGTCATGCCAATTCACAAAAAATAGATCAAAATCATCAATTACACAAAAATAAGATCATAATTGTGCTTTTATAGGTCCGAGTCACTTTCATACCAAAAAAAATAAAGAAAAAAAAAATACTTACGTCTAGTTAACATTTTCCTGTCTTTATTAAATGTCATTGAAATTGGCTGTGGGGTCAATAAGAAATTGGAGATGCTGCTAAATGCTGGTTCTTACTGTTATGCAGGGGTATAGCAGTACCCGACCCAACAAAACCACATGGCCTAAAGCTTCTAATTGAGGACTACCCATATGCACAAGATGGGCTTCTAATATGGTCTGCAATAGAGAAATGGATCCGGACCTATGTGGACCATTACTACCCAGATTCAAGCCTAGTTTGTAATGACACAGAGTTGCAAGCTTGGTACACAGAGTCCGTCAAAGTGGGTCATGCTGATGTCAGCGAGGCAGGTTGGTGGCCCAAATTGGAGAACAGTGATGATCTCACTTCAATCCTCACCACCCTGATATGGCTTGTTTCGGCCCAACATGCCGCACTCAATTTTGGGCAGTACCCTTACGGGGGTTATGTGCCTAATAGGCCAACCTTAACGAGAAGATTGCTTCCTGAGGAGAACGACCCTGACTATGAAAATTTCCTGGCCGACCCACAAAAATATTTCCTGTCAGCATTGCCAAGTCTGTTACAATCAACAAAAATTATGGCCGTGATAGCCAACCTGTCGACTCACTCGCCGGACGAAGAATACTTGGGGGAACGACAACAACCGTCAAGTTGGACCAGCGACGCAGAAATGGTCGAGGCATTTGATGGATTCTCAGCAGAAATGAAGAGAATAGAAGAAGAGATTGATAGAAGGAATAAAGATCCTGGCCTAAGGAACCGGTGTGGCGCAGGGGTGTTGCCGTATGAATTATTGATACCTAGCTCAGGACCAGGGGTAACAGGTAGAGGTGTACCAAATAGTGTGTCAATATGATTTGGTGGCAAAAGATATGACTTAGTTTTCATATATTGATGTAAAATAAACAATAAAATTAGATAATTTCCTATAAAATCAAACTCAATATTTCATATTAATTCAATTTAATATTCATAATAGGTCTAATTGATAAAATTAATACTAAACTTTATTAAAAGAGTTAGATAAAAGAAGAAAATAGAAATAATAATAAAAATAAAATAAAATTTTCCAAAATGGAGAAATTTTTCGAATAAAATAAAAAATCTCTCAAATAAAAAAAAATTGATAAGTATATAAATAAAAATATCCCAATAAAAATATTTTAATTAGTTTCTAAAACCAAAATTTTTAAAATACTTCTCTATAATTTTTTATTTTTTATTTTTATTTTTTGTTTTGTCAGTTGCTACATCATAAGTTGAGTTGAGTAGTAGGCTTAGGACCATCCTTGGATCTCAGATAATACTTTGAGATGAGATTGTCAATGGCTCTATCATGACCCTGGCAATGGAATTGGACAGGTAAAGTTCACATCTTTGCCAGTCGGACGAGCTGACTTGGCCACTCACAACCCCACGACGTCATATTAGGCTGTTGATGTGTTAATTGACTCATTGTGGGAAGCAAAGAAAGCCATGTACTCTATCCTCACCTACTGCTACTTTGCACTTGGTTGAAAGTAGGTCCGGAAATGAGCCAACATATCTGCTTAGGGTTGAATGGATTTGCTTAATAAGAGCTCATTTGATGGAAGTTAGGTTCGGCTTAGCTTGTTAGCCAAAAAATACCGATACCGAAACTCATTTTCAGATTGGTTTATTAAAGGAGTCAAGATTGAATACCACAAAGCTTAATGTGATTCGGCTCAGTTTATTTACAGTCGTATATTATTTGAATAGTATCATAAAATTGTCCTATATGTTTTAATCTGATATTTTCTAAGTGGCAATGTGTTTTTTTCTGCTTTTAGCTCTGATGCAGCTATTTGGCAATTCCCGGTTGCATCCTTGCCTAATGCGAAGTGGGTTCTACTGAATATATATTTATGCGATAAAAATGGCCAATGACCTTAGCTTTCTGCTTGCTATTTTTCAGTTTAGAGCATCTATTAGCATGATTTCGAGATTTTGAACTGTACCTTCTTTGCTGCGTTATTGCCTCCATTACTATATGTTTCATTGCTCCTAGTTCCATCGAAGTATGTTTGAGTTTTCTTTTAATACTTAGTTGACTCATCAAAGTAGAAGATCAATGATGTAATGCTCTCGTCTAGAAAAATAGATCTTCAAAGTCTCATCTTCCTTCTTTTTCTTAAGGGGTAATTCTAGCTAGATGATAATCAACTGATTTCATTAGATTCCCAACTAATTGATGGCAGCGCTCTAACTGGAGTTTTCATTCATGAATTGCTCCTCCCCCAACTCGCCCCAGAAAGAGCAGCAACGACCCTTTGTTTGAAGTATGAGGAGGAAAAAGGAAAGTTCTTTTATAAATCCTGATAGCTTCTTTCTGGTTTTCCTTGATCCTTCAATGATGTTGCTTCCCTCATGAAGTCTAAATGCTTTACTTACATCTCTGGTGATTATCCACTGGGGACTTCTAAAAGAGGTTTGAAAAAGGAAAATTGGCCTAATGAGATGTGGATCTCAAAGTTAGAGAAAGAGCCAAACATTCCTGGTCAATCTCGGCTTGCCATAGTTGCCAGAAACTCGAGACTGAAATTGGCAGGTCAAAGATTAGCATCTCCCCTCTTTCAACATTGTAATTTTGATGAAAAGAGAGGATCATGATTGTTTCACATCGTCACTATCACAGCATTCTTGGTTTTTAGTATTCTTTTACAAATTGCAGAGTCTTTTCAATGATTTATCAGCTACCTATGCTATTGCTCTCTGCCTATATCTTTCCATGCAGGAGAACCATTTCTCCATGGAGAGGTCATTCCTGCATCGTGTCTTTATTAAATCGTCTGATCATGTTTGAATAAAGCAAGCTTCTTATCCATCAACAGGAAGATCCTTCCTTCCTGTTGTTTTCTGTTCTCCCTAACCAAATAAAGAGATGGTGTAATGTTTGCAGACTTGAAGAACCAACCTCTGGCCCTGAAGAAATAATTAATCCAGTGTTTTAGTGGTCAGCTGCCTACCTTCTTATGCATTTGTCATTCCTTGTTGCAACAAAAGTTTCAGCATGCAGTAGGAATCTTGTTCCATCTTTGATTATTATGTCCAAGTTGAATATCCTAATTTCTATTAAGCCCTCGAAAGCAAGTGCTTAACTTCAAAAAATGGGCTTAAAATTCAACGTTTGCTAAGTGCAGCATAGCACCTTGTGCTTGACTCAAGTTTTAGGTGGGTTGGTGGAGAGATGGACATGTAGGAATGTTTGGCTCTTTTTCAAAACATGTCTATTCTATTATCGAGGAAATTTTTAGCATAGGTTTAAAAACTTGCAGGTGATTGTAGTCACCTCTCTATATTTTCAACCTGAACAACTGGCCAATCCAGTCTAGCTGACCATGGTGAAATAGGTTATGATCTTTTTGGCTGAAGATAATGATGTAGTGTGAAAGGAGAAAGCCAGTACAGAAGCACTTACAATTGAGGTCAGTCTGTTCAAAAAGTCCCCTGAAGAGTTGAAAAGTTATATCCTGAAATGTGCTGGGTACCATTTTGACACAGAAACTATGACCCAACCAGAAAGTCCAAGTTGTTGTGAAAAATCTGGACATTGGATTATAATTTTAGCACGTCACTGGAAGCAGAAAACTTGCAGATATTGAAAGTACATAATTCAAGCAAAACATGACGTTGGCTTTACATCATAAGGGCTAGCTTGTGTCTACTACTGGCCTTACTATAGGAATTACCACTGATATTTTCAAGATAAAAGATTCATTTTAACAGATGCATCTTGAAAATCTTGTAAAAGGTCCTAGAATTCATGTAAAGATGAGAACTTTTCCACAAAGGATGAAAAGGAAGCAGAGAAAGAAGGCAATTCAATGTCTAGCAAACACATAATACAATTCCCCTTGTCTGTTTCTCCTAGTTCCGAGGAGAATACAAACTAGTTCCTAAAGTTTTATACAGATCAGTATCAGAGTAGACGGCTCGAGACCTCAATGTTTTAATCTTATATCTGCGCCTACGGCATTTATGGTGCCTGTGGTTGTAGCGCTTCTCTTTCATTTCCAAGTTCTTTCCTTCATCCCCACCATCATATTTTAGTACGTTGCATTGATTTTGGCATTCATTTTCATTTTTTTCCTCATCACCTCCATTTTTACCTTCTTTTGGAGCAATGTACACAAAGGGTCCAAGTGGCATGTCATTCAACTCCAGCAGAGGTTCTAAAGTCTTCACAACGTTGCTCATGGTGGGTCTAGACTTGCAACGGTGGCTCAAACATTGATAAGCCAATGCTGCTGCCTTCCTGGAACCCTCGGTCGAGTACTGGCCTTCAAGCCTTGGGTCCATTACTGTGTCGAACTTAAGGGGATCCTTCAAACATGGTCTCGCCCACTTCACCAGAATGTGCTCTTTATTCCGACGTTTCTTGTCGACCGATCGTCTACCTGTTAATAGCTCTAAAAGCACTACTCCAAAGCTGAACACATCACTCATAGTTGTCAAGTGACCTGAAAACACGCCTCAGTGTTATAATAGAATTTTAAGGTTAATTACATGTTGATCTTTAGAAACATTAACTTGACTTACCAGTCGTTATGTACTCAGGAGCAGCATACCCTTCTGTACCCATGACACGTGCTGTAATGTACATGTCATCTCCTTCTGGACCATCTATTGCAAGTCCAAAATCCGAAAGCTTTGCATTATAGTCCTGAAAATAGGAAGCATCTTAGTTTATTTCTCTTGATTTGGAATATTAGTTATAGATTGCAGGGTCAACAATATATGCTGCAGCATATAAAATGTTCTGCTAGGTTACTGATACAATTCAGGAAGGAGAATGTGTGCAAGGGGTCAAAGACAAACGATTACCGGGTCTAACAAGATGTTGGAACCCTTGAAATCTCTGTATATGATTGGTTTTTCTTCTCCATGGAGGAAGGCTAGACCTTTTGCCGCCCCAATTGCAATCTTTAGCCTTGTCAACCACGGCAAGGTTGCAGAATATCCTGCACAAATTGATCAAAATATATGAGAACATTAGTGTTTCTACACAAAGCAACATATAAGAGCTAAAATACTTGCAAGAAATTGGAAAAGGTACTGCTAAATAATTGGTTTTCTAAGCTTCCCCGCTCCATATATTCATAAACCAGAAGCCTGTGCTCGTCCTCGCAGCAGTAGCCGGTCAAATTCACAAGATGGGGGTGCTTTAATTGCCCGAGGAAAATTACTTCAGCCTATACATGAAAAAGAACATGTCTTGTTAAGCATAAAAAGAACGTGTACTTTAGTACGGAGACTTTCCCATTTTGAAATATGGAAATGGATGCAGTTTGCTTACCAGCCACTCTCTATGCCCTTGAGAGCCATCCAAATCCAACACCTTGACAGCCACAACCTGAGACTTTAGTCCAGGCCTAAGGTTATCATCAATAAACCCCTTATAAACCCTTCCAAATCCACCTTCACCTAAGAAGTTACATTTCGAGAAGTTATTTGTCACTGTTTTAAGCTCTTTGAGAGTGAAGATATGAAGATTAGTAATCACATTTGATAGCTCGTGGACCGAGTCTGTTGAACCAGGATTGCTCAAGTCTGACAGATAAAATCTTTTGGGTGAAATTGGTTTGGAATCCTGAAGGAGTTTTGGCTCTGGAGTCGGGTTCTGTTTGTTCAAACTTGCTGCGAACAATGCTTTCCAGCTGAAATTTTTGAAACCCATAACTATAAGGTCATGTTCTGGACTTGTTCCGCGAGTGGGTTATATATAATGTAAATGCAGGTAGAAAATTCAGCGGAAGAAACGAAAAGGAAGTTGATGGGGTGAGACTTTTTAATAAGCTTCTGAAGCAAGTCTGATGTAATCATAACCAGTCACTTAATTTCCCCTGTAGGCCAATCTATGTATGCATAATCTTCCCAATCTAGAAGAATGTAATTTTATTTCATAGATAGTTTATTTTAGAGATAATTACACTCTCAAAGTCAAATTTTTATATAACAAAAAAAAAAGTTATTTTTTATTGTAATTTAGAGTCTTATAAATAATTTTTTTTATTAAAAATAAAAATAAAACTGAATATATCAAATTCTTTTGCAGACCACACCAACACACAAATATGAAAATATTATCTATTAAGACTTTTTCTCTGTTTTTTTTTTTTTAAGTTGCACTCCATGCCAAGTCCATTGTATCGCCTAATTGCCATGGCCCATTTAAGACTTTGAAGACAAAAAATTCCTTTTTTGACATTAACAAAAATTGGGTCCATTCTTTGCACCTTCATGTTCCACATGCTGAAATTTCAAAGTAATTCTGTCTACAAAGCTGCAATTTATTTATTCATTTCTTTAGTTTTAATGCAAGGGGTGATCTCCATCAATGGCCGCCCAATATTTTATGCATTTAATGAATACATGTGTGTGCCTTCTTGTCTTTCCTTTTATCGGGAATCTGCTTGGCACAAGGCTCTTCCTTTATTAATTAATCTTTATTTATAAATAAATTGTACAAATGCTGCAGATAATCAATCAAATCAAACTAAATTCCTTCACAGAATCTGCTGTAACATAATTAAGTGCCCCCTCATGCACAAGCCCTAATGGGCTGAAAAGTACTGGTAATTCTTATATGTAAAAATTTAGAATTAAATGAAAACAAATGATTTGAATATCATAAATACTTTGAAATTATGTTAAAAAATCATTCACTCAAAAAAAAAAAATTAAATTAATTTTTTTGGTGATGTCTAAGTAATGAATCACATATTAACCAAAACAGTTTGTAAGTTCTTTTGCCATGTAAAGTAATTTTCGTTACATACATTCAAAATACAAGAGTATTAACTTTGTTGGCAAAGCGAGCATGTTCTTTGTCTTATAAATCATGATTTAAATCATAGGGAAAAGAATATTTCTTTCCCAATTCCCTAATCTTTAGTACCAAATGAAATGTTGTTGCTATTATTATTATTATTATTATTATAATGGTTACTTCCTGGCTGCATTCAATCTTTTCCATTCCTCTAACTGCATTTTGCACTGAAAGGTACTGCTTGAAGTACTATAATCGATGAAAGTTATCCTAAATTCTTCATCAATTAATTGTCCAATGATACCAAGGGCATAGGACGAAAGTGAGTTTGACAAGTAACCTTACATTACAACAAAATGGCGAGTTGTTGTTGCCCTTTTTTTTTTTTTGGGGGGGGGGGGGGGGTTCATGTTGTTTTCTATCAAAAAGCTTGAAATTTCGTAAAATATTATTAGTTGAAGAATAAAAATGAATGTAACCTTGTCATTTTCTTGCCAGCTTTCTAGCAAATTACAATAGTATTGGCGACCTCCTGGCCTTCAATGCAACATTAATCTATCCCTTGCAAGCAGTTGGCACTTAGTATTCATTAGAATCATTACGATGTCATACACCCCAACCGCCAAAATTATATGATCTTTTCAATCAACTCCAATTATTGCTAAATGGATTTTGCTTCTGGTCCATATTTTAGGCTGTCACCATTTGCATTTTACGGTCCATATTTTAGGCTGTCACCATTTGCATTTTACACCTGGTAATGATATATACAAACAAAGAAAGGGTCCTTTAAACTTAAAGTGGGAAAAAAAAAAAAAAAGAAGCTCAAAATAATTGAACTTTTTTCCTGAGAAGGTACAAAAACTTCAAGTACTGCTTAATACCTAAATTATTATTATCTCATAACTTCAACTTTTTTGGGTGATTAAATTCACACATAAACAAATCTTCCTTTTTTCAAAAGGGATTGGTGAAGATAATTTCTTGCACTAATTTTGAGGTCATGCCACGTATATCGATGGGATGATCTTTTTGTTTTTTTTGTTTTTTCTTAATGCTCGATGAATAATGATGATGAAGAATATCGTGTTGCCAAGAAACTTTTCTTTTCCTTAGTGGGGGTAATCGAGAAGATGTTAGAATGTGTATTTCTTAGGAGATATGTTTTACGTGCAAATAAATTACAAACAAATTTTTACAAGTATATATGATCTTCTCGTGAATGCATTTACCATCCGTAGATTCCATTGACTATATTTATGTCTATTTCTTTGGTTAAGTAAAATCATCATTGAGATAGATTTGGGTGTGCATTCAGCCAAACCATAACGTATGGCCTACAAGAGAATATTCAATCCAGCCCAATTCTAGGAGGAAGACTGCATGACTGGTACTCCAAGAAGCCACAAACTGTAGTGTCCAACAGGCGAGTAGAAAACAAACAAATGAAGTCTCAAACAGAACTTGTATTTGACTCTCTTCGCATTCTTTTCCAACAAAATATAACCATTCCTTTTCAACATGGGCCAACAAAAACTCCAAGCCATTTCTCTTTGGAGGTAATCAAAATTTCACTACATACATCCAAACCCAAGAGCAAAAAGGAATAACCATCTTAAAGGAAATTGATGGAGGAAGAGAAATTGCTCTTCACACACCAGCCTTTTTCCCCGTACCAAAAATATGCAACTGCCACCCAAAAAAATAATGAACTGCATCAGCCAGACTACAAAAGAAATTCAATTTGATGCGACTAAAGAAGGAATTCGATTGTACCTCTATGTCCACACCTGCTATTTACATCATGACCCTGCATTTTTTGCTAGCTTAAGTCCAACATATGTGCTAATAATGAAACTAAAAGCTTATGAAAAATTGTTACACACCTTTGGGGAAGTGGAATTGAACTCCACGTAAGATGGAATACTGGAGAGCTTGGGCATAGCAATGTCACTTCTATCAAAAAAAAAAAAAAAAAGAACTGCGCTATTGTTCATTTTGAGAATACTATCTGAAAACAAGGCTTCCATTCTGTTGTTGTCTCAAGTTTTCTATGAGTGACTGGTAAAATGATCTCAATGCCTTGACATCACTACCCTGCACAAAAGACAAACCAGAATCATAGAGCAAATATTTAAGAAATTTGAAATGCATCCTTCTCTGTCAAATTAAAATCTAAAAATTAAGGATTGAATATCCTGGCAACCACTGTTAACTTGGAATCTCCAGTCTTGATACATTTAACTTGCTATGCCTACATTAAGTAGAATGATGAAGAGATGCAAAGTCAAGACATAGAGTGCCAAAAGGGTACTCTATTTTCTATACGTATAACATGCACCCCCTTAAATATTCAGAAACTTATCCAAGTCATCAGTTTAGCTCCAGCTGACAACAAAAGTAACCTCAAAGCACACAGGAAAAAATAAATACTCTCCTGCAACCACTAGTAGAACAGAAAACATATCCCGTAATTTCAAAAGGACAGTTACTGTGCAGACCCCTTCACTCCCCTAAGTGGCATGAGATTGTTGAAGCATAATTTGTTACCTGCAACTTTAGGCAATATTGCTCAGCCAAATCTTGAGGGCAAAGTGCGGATGGAAACCCTTTCGATACAAAATGGATAAGAAAATCATCACCAAATTTCTCGTACATGACCTTCTGAGCCTGTACAATCTCTCCAAACAAAAGAAGCTGGCACACGATCCAGAAGACCAATCCCAAAAGCACGAATCCATAAGTCAATAATAAGACAAAAGCATAACTAAATGTAAATTTCTAACCATCTTGGACATGTAAACAAAATATGAATGTGTTAAATCCACAAATGGAACTACTAAATGATACTTACAGTATTTGCATCATGGAACTCAAAAGACTTGTCAAGCACACTGTACAAACAACAGTTTGTTGCGAATACCTCTATTATAAAATTCTGAAAGCCAGGTACCTGAACATACTAAAAGTGATTAGAATATTGAAAAATATTGAAAACCCACCAGCCTGCTAAGATCAAAACATTAGAAGGGAGACAGACATGTTCTTCACCCGGAGGCCTTGCACACCAATCTTTGATTAATCTAATGAATATCTGTACACATGCCTGAATTATCACAGACAACACAGGACATTTAGTCTGCAAGTGTTCTAGTATGCTAAAAGATGCCATTTGCCAGTAAAATAGAGACGAGATCAAATTCACCTTTCTTACAGGAATATCCTTGTGATAACAAGCTGTGTGCAGTAGCAACTGCATCATCGGATTCAAGTATACCCTACTTTTGGGTGAAAGAAAAACAGAAGATAGATCATGTGTAGCTATCACATGAAGAAATGTATACATTGTTTTCTGAAGTTCTTGAAGTTCACGGGCTTCCTACAAGTTGGAAAGAAACAAAGGGATGGGTTTTGAATATAACTCAATCCAACCAAAATGACAATAAAAGAAACATTTAACTACTAGTTATCTGATGGTAAGACTACTCTATTGTGACCAAGAATCAGATGTTTAAGTCATTGAAACAGCCTATTTATAAAAACATGTGCAAATACATCTAACCCTTCCCCAACTCCATAGTGTAGGTGCCTTGTGCACTGGCACAGCCTTTAAAAAAGAAAAGGAACTTCAAAACATAAACCTGCTGTATGAGTAACTCATTTATCATTGCTTAAATGCAACTTTCCATAAAGAGAATAAAACTTAGGAAAGATTTGTTCAGAAAACCCTAAGGAATGAGAAATATTCCTCAATTAGTGCCTCAATACCTCAGTACTGCTTCTGGATTCTGAAGGAAATGCATCCTGTGGGATAAGGTTAAAGATTCTACCAGCAATAGCTGGAAATACTTCCTCCAATATGTCACGGAGAGATGTGTTGAATTTGCATATGAGCTGATTAAGTAATAAAAGAAAACCAACCATTTCCTTTGGCTGCAATGCATCAAAAGTGATAGCTCAGACCCTCATGTCACATTAACAGTATAAACAGAATGATGATGTAATAAGCATGCATTTAGGATTCCAAAACATATCCAAGTTCACATCTAGTAAAGTTTCACCCTGGTAAAATTAAAGAATTGGTATTTATTAAGCAAAAACCATATCAAGCAAACCACCTTTTGCCTTCCACTTAGTAACCCCTTTCCAAGCCTCTGCTGAATTCTGGTTGGCTAGGTCCTCAGCAAAATTGAATAAATCCCAAAACTCATTCATGGTAAGATAGACAGCCAAATGGTCCTAATCCTAACTTAGTCTCACAAAACAAAAGGCAGATTGAAGATAAATTTACTTGTACAAGGTCCAAAAAACTCTCAAGTACAGCACATCAGATCAAACAGCACTAGCATTTTTAATAGGTAGAAAATCCAAAGGTATTTTAACATGAAGATGACTAGTTCTCATACAAATAAGCATCCTTAGGCATAGCAGGAAAGATGGTTTAAATGGGTTCCCCAGTCTAACCACCACAAAAGAATGCTAAGAATGAGACCAGAGGAAAATTTTTAACTGGCATCAGCATCAACTGGATTCCATTGTTACTTAATTCAGGGCATGGTAAATGCTATCTACAAAACTATTCAGCCATCTGTTTCTGTTTACCTCACTTTCTGCAAGCAGTTGCTCCAATGCCTTTGGAAGGTAAGGAAACATGGATGCTCCTAAAGTGTCCACCATACGATGTATATAGGATGTGACCTAAATAAAATTAGAGCAAACTTTAGGGGATGTGTATCATCAAAAAATTATAGGAACAAAACATTCTGCTGGCTCCATATCTCCATCTCTTACCTTAATCCGCAAAGGCTCTACCTTGGGATATACAACAAGAATTTGGAGCAAAACATCCAATGTCTGAATCAGAACAAGATGAAACCCAACTTTAGCAAAAAGATGGAGAAAGAGAGACAGAAGTTTCTATCTAGCATCTCCACAGTATCACAATAAATCTAGCATTTAATAGCATCCACCAACAGGTCAACAGATTGTACAGCAGGAAATCCCTACATCCCTTTAGAAGAGTAATAAACAGCTGGATAAGTGAATGAAGCACATCGCATCCAAACAGCTATCATTATGATTGCAGCCATGAGAAATATATCATCAAGAACCAAAAATTTTTGTTAAATAAGGCACATTCAGAAAACAATCAAAAATTGGAAATAGAAATTTCTCCAAATATCTGGTGTTAGAAAAATGTAAGGGAGAAAACCTAAAGAAAATGCATAGCACTGGAAAAATTAAATGGAAGGTCTTTAGCACCAACCTGCTTAAACATGAGGCCTATTGCAGGGCGACTAGCAGTTACAAGGCGCTCGTTGAAACCCTAGAGCAGAGATGGAAATTGTGAGGAAAAATGCATATTCATGAAGTCAATCTTCAGTAGACACCAAAAGGCATGGTATAAGACCTGGAAACATGCTTAATTTGTATCCACACAGTTATAGCTAGGAGAAAAAAAATACAGAGTGAACACAAAATAAAGACAACAGGTTCAAATGTTAAGCTATTAAAAAATCCATCATTTAAAACTTAAAATAAAATGATTAGAGTTCTATGACAATGTTAAGCCTTCTTGTTTACAGAACAAAGTACACTTTAAAAGGGAAAAGCATGCTCCGTGCAGAATTTTAAGTGGCTGACAAGATGGGTGAAAAACCTTGCTGATTGCATTAATTGCCATTATTATGTGCTGAATATTGGCAATCTTTGCTGGACACTCCTCTGGATTCAGTACTTCAGCATTGATGAGCAATGTCTTAACCTGGATTAAACGGGAATATCTCAGAAGCAGGTACAAACATTGGAAAACTGATAGATTCAATAAAGCCTTTCTTGGATGGGGGACAATTTAGTTCAAAAAAATTTAATTGAATGTTAATTTGTTACAATCTCATGCAGCAGAAGACAAACAAAGAAAGAAGGCCAAACATAAAATAACCTGATGACAAAGAGGAGTGAGCAATGAAGAAAGATACTCAGATTGCTTTTCAAGTGGTACATCTTCCATACCGATCAATAAACCAATTGCCTGCAAACAGTCATCAAAGATATCACCTAAAAAAAAAGAGTAAAAGCAGTAGTGCACCAGATCATAAAATATTCATCTGTACATCTCTATGTGTGTGCATTATGCAAGTTACCATGCAAACTTGGGTGTATCAAAGCTAAAAGTGACGAGTACCTCAAAAATGTGGCTACCATCTTCAGATCCTGACACATCACTTTCTGTGTAGTCCATACTTGTAAATCGGGCAACTATATCTTGGAGGCTCTAGCATTTTGTTTAGATAATCGAAAGATACAGAAATCAAGACTTCAAGAGTGAGCACCATTGCACAAAAATTTCCAGCTGATGAATTAGAAGAGAAGCAAATTCTTAGTTTAGTACCTGCAATATTGTTTCTATGAAAGGCACAAGCTTTGCTTTCAACAATTTGACAACCCTCTTGAATAGGTAACTTGCTCTTCGACTCACATGTACGTTAGGATGGTGTATTCCTCTTTCATCCAAAAAAGCAGCCAGAAACATGGTAAAATATTGGGTGTTCTCATGAACAAACTTCACATATCGAGTTATTGTCTCCATATACACAAGTGAAACTAGCCTATTAGAGTGGCAAGGAAACCGTGTTGAAAGGAGCATGGGCACCAACTCGCTTAACAGTCCACTGCCACTTCTCATTGCTTCATCACTCAAAGACTCTCCAAGTGCATACAAAAGTGAAACTGCAGCTTCCACCTCTTCAACATTTCTTTCAGGTGAAGATGCAATAGCACTACCTATCGAATTTCTGATAAACATTTGAGTGACCTCAGGTGCCACACGACCAACACTACGGAGTAGAACAAACAAGTCCTTTCTAAATTCAACCATCCTATCTTCCTCTTCTCTCCCAATCTTATCTAACACATCAAGATGATCCCGATACACTGGATCATAACAAATTTGCACACGAATCACTTCCAATATTTGACCCAAATGACGCCGCTGTTTCTCCCTCAATGGAGAAAGGCTCTTCATAGTGGCAACATAACTTGAAAGAAATTGCACAGTACTGAAGGCTGTATCCATTTCACAATTCTGCATTACATAGAAAACTGAGGGCAGAACTTCGTTCAAAAGCTCCAGTGAAACCCCCTTAGCATCTCCAGCACTGACTCGCTTATAGCACTCCAGGACCTCCACTGCATACCCAGTAATTAATGCAGCAACCTTGGACACCAAGTCCAAGTCACTATCCCCAGTTACCAACTCAAATACCCTACTTATCTGAAGACTCTGCAAAATTGTTAACTTTGATTGAGGGTCCATCCGCTTAGACACAATCGCCAAAACACAACCAGCAGCTGCACCCTGGAGCTGCTCAGATCCCCCGTCAACCAAAATCAAGTCAAACAATAATGGAACGAAAGCATCATTCACAATCAACCCAATATCAATCCAGGAGATATACCTACTCATCGAGTCCAAAACACTGGAACAAAGCTCAAAATCAGAATTCCTATACATAGACACAATGTCATACCACGCTCTCACTATCTGGCCAACACATTGCTGCCTCATTGCATCCTTAACCCGCCCTGCCACCCCAATGTCCTCAGGAGTCCGTGCATAATCTAAGCTGATTAACTCATTGTCCAATGCATTCAGAACCCGACAGAACATATCAATAACAATCGCCCCTTTGCTCAAATGAGGCAAAAAATCAACAAAAACCGAGGACCAAATTAAGGGGTACTCGAAATAAACGAGAGAAACCAAAACCTGAGCAAGTTTATTCTTGATAAATGCAGGTCCCTCTAAAATCCTTACAGCATTGCTATCATCAATTTTCTCGAAACAGCACATAGAAAACACGGATTTCCTAAGTAAATCCTTCTCTTCCAAACCCAACAATCCATATTTAACCGAAATAACCTCGTGCAGTGTCTGTAAACACCAAAACTGGACCTGAACATGCTTACAAAACCACAGTTTCTCAATACAAACACTAATTATAGCTGGGGTCCCCTTAATTTGCTGACAGAAAGAGACCGCCTGTGATTTTAAAGAAGAATCAATCGCACCAGACTCATCAAAACTTATAATTATAGCCTTCTCGAGATCGTCCATTCGATTGTACACTGATTTATAACCCAAAAAAAAAAAAAAAAACAGAGAAGAAACCAAAAACAAAAATGAAACTTTTTGCCGTTTCTTGAGGTTTTAAAGAAATTTAAAGAAGACCCAGCAAAGATTTTGGGATTTGCTTCGTGGGTTTTGAGCGGAATTAATATCTTTTGGTGATTGGCAGAGATCTCTTTTAGAATCTGCGGAGCAGGGGTTAGGGGCTAGGGTTTTTGGAAACGGCAAAAATATTTTATCAAAAAAATTGCAATGGATGGCCAAGAGGAGAGAGAATAAGTTGTGTAAAACATTATGGAAGTTTGTGTCCAATCAATGTAACTGATTCCTTCTTGGCCTTCACTCATAAGCTGTCTCCTGATGGGACGAGGCCCTCTTGTGTAACCTTACTTAGTTGTGATCCAACGCTTTAATATTAATTAGTACAATGTTACACTTTTCTAAGCATGAATCTTTTCGCATTTAAAAACTTGTTTTTACATGGCATTCTTTTCTTCTTTTTTCCTTTTTCCTTTTTTTTTTTTTTGGGTCAAAATAACTGTGACAAAATTTGTGAGCATGATTCATGAATTCTAAGATTCAATAGCCATCAAAATCTTAATTTTTAATATACTTGAAACTTGTGTATCTATTCAATCATTTTATCTCATTATTAAATCAATCTTCTAATTCAATCAAACTCGTGAAGAGGCTCTGTATAGGCTTAGACAACTTAAAAGGCTTTATAAATTCTTATTTGATTGAAAAGTATACCATTTACATTTATACGAAATAATTCTCTTCCTACAAAATAAAATAAAATCTAATTTATATTATGTTAAAAAGGTAAACTTCTCTCTCTCTCTCTCTCTCTCTCTCTCTATATATATATATATATTATTAACCGATTCGTAATTTCAAATCAAAATCATCATCAAGCAATAAAATTAGTATTGCTTACCAATGAACATATTATTCAATGATAATAATAACAACTAACAACTAAATTTTAATAAAGTCAATTATATGAACGTTATCTATAATTTTTAAATTTGAAGAAGAAAAAAAAAAAAAGAGGAAAATAGAATAAATGGTAGAAACTTCCAAAGTAGCTGCTCTTATTTGACTACTAATGTAATGTAACCAAGCTTGATTTGAGTCGTTCCTCAATGCTTATTGCTCCAATATCATGCACCGATCAATAGAGACCATTGACTACCGTAGGGTCCCAGTGGTGGACACAGAAATGATTGAAATCTCAACCATTGATTCAGCTCAATGATTTCACACGGACACACCGTCCTGTCAACGGCCCAGATTCAACGTGTTCTATAGGGAAAAAAAAAGTACGTGACGGCCCCACAGAAAGTATCCTCCTAGAAGGAGATCAATGAGGAGGTTCGGGTGGGACCGGCAGGACCAGAGCGCAAGCACAAAGCCAAAATTGCGAGAGCTCGGGTCTAGAACTCAAAAACCACGTGCAGCGAGCGTGACGGGCTGTGACGGAACCCCAAACCAAATCCGCACCTACCAGCCGCTACTTTTTGTGGGCAGCTGTTGATGAAAGGAGTTGACGGCATGGCGGCGGCGACAGCTTTCTGGTCACCTGTCACGATCTAGATGGAAGCAACAGAATTTCGGACAAAAAGACACCGAAGAATCAAGACAGTTTAGTGGACGGTGAGGAGAGAGATTGGAAGACGCTAACCTTTTTGTTTTTTGAAAAATAAAAATTATTAGTAATATCTCGTCATCTTAGAGAAACAAATTTCATAAATATAAATATAATTATACTAAATATTTTGACAAAAATTGAAATTCAAAATTTGTAATCTAACAAGATCTCTACTATTTAGACCATTTTGATCAGGGGTAGTATGAACTGTCTCTTGCTCTGATGGGGGGCTGGGGCTTACCCATTTGAAGTGAATTGCCCAATTTACATTATTACCCTTTGTTCAATTTCATTTTTCAGCAAAAGTTATATTATAATAATCATTTATTTTTATTTTTATTTTTTTTTTAAAAAAAAGGTTAAGAGTAATTTCACTGTTAATCGCCAAGAAAATTTTTTAAGCTTTACCTATTTTTGTGTAGTTCCAATGCAATGATGAATTATAAATCCCTAAACAGTAAGCACAGAATCTGTAGTACTGTACTCAAACCAATAAGTAAAAATGAAAATGAATTTTCTTTTAAAATGGGGAAAAATTACTGGCGAAGAGAGAGAGAGAGAGAGAGAGAGAGAGAGAGAGAGAGAGAGAGAAAAGGGACCCATTCCTCAAAGAGGCAAGACATGAAAAAGAGAGTTTTCAGAAAATGACTAGTTACAGTGATGGAAAGCTTAACCTGACTCAAAATTGACTCACTTCAGTTCTTTGAAAACAAAGTATAGGACTTTTGATTGTAAAGAGATAGATTCTGTTTGAATTTCTGCAACCTATGCAGCCAAATGAAATGCAATTTGTTAGTAGCCCCAAAAGGAATAAATTCTTTGTGATGTCCAATTACCCATTGGTTTTGGTTTTTTTTTTTTTTTCTTACACAAAGATTCAGTGGATTATTTATGGATACCTCATCCATAAAAATGATTCTTTTCCTCCATAATCAGATCAATATCAACATGTTTGTGGACCCCACGCACCCTCCCATGTTGCAAGACCAAACAAAAATGCCCAAAGAAAAAAGAAATCTTCCCTGGTGGGAAGACAACTGCACCATTGCAGTTCCAATGTTATTGCCATTCCTGCAATGGATTAAATATAGACTTTTAGAAAGTGGATCACAGTAGTGATTAAGAATGTAAGTGCAAGTATATTTTGTGTTAAAATATAAAATTTCATACTTGATATAATATGACTTATGATATTTATAAATTTATATGCTACTGAATTTTATTTTATTTTAGATGAATATAAAATTTGCAGAATTATTTATGTAATATTTAAACTTAATTTATTATTTATAATATGTAACAAGTGATTTAAACTCTTTTATGCATTTAATTCAGATATTTCAATTTAAAATTAATAAAACCTAGCACAAGAGTTTAATTTACCATTTACTTGAACTTTGTTATGTTTATGAGTAAGATGCAATGCATGTTAATGTAATGCATTTAGAGTATATGATTTTACATCAATAAAATATAAGAGTTTATTTTAGCTTATAATATTTATTTTTTACAAATTTAAAATTTCAAATAAATCTTAATATAAAATAACGTAATAAATAATATACATAAAAATACATTATCCATTTAATAACTCAGGTGTTATTTTTTTAAGATAAGATTTGATACGTAATATGAGCAATAATAAGTGATTAATAATTATATTGTAAAATTAATAATATTTGATTAAAGTGATTGGTTATAATTGAAGTTGGATCATTATTTTATTAAATAAAATATGAGATAAATATAATAAAAGGTTACTGTCATGTTGAAAGTGGGTGCCACACATCTTTTATAAAGCGTAGCTTAGAATGTTTGCTGACTAGATTATGATAGTGCTCAAGTGACTTTTCCATTGTGTATTATTATTTGTTATATATATATATATATGTGTGTGTGTGTGTGTGTGTGTGTGTGTGTATTTATAATTGCTTGTTTGCTTTATTCTTAAGACAAGACATGGCGTATCCATACTCAATAATCTTTTGACATTTACTTCTTGTTAGGTTTGGATAAATGGGAAGACTAGCAATTGTGAGAGAGGGAAAAGCAAATGATATTAATAATTAAAGCAACAGTATGCTAGGTGGACAAACATTATAACCATTAAATTATGTGTAAAATTTCGCTAAACCAATCAGATTGGCTTAGTGATCACAAAGGCAAAAGTGGTTGCAGAAAAGGAAGATTAGAGTTTTAATTCTTTTGAATTCTTACAAAATACATATACACAAATGCAAAGCTTTGAAATCTTTTTGAATTTTGAAAACTCTAACATTTGATTTAAAATCAATGTTTTGTATTATATAAAACAGCCCCCCCCCCACACACACACATAATTATTTTATTATGAATTAGCCCTTAAACCCCTGATTTGGCCTTTAATTAATTTTCACTGTAGCTCTCAACCCCCCCTTCCTCCCCCCCCCCCAAAAAAAAAAACCAATGTTATTAATTTTTTTTTCCCGCGAGGCATTCCCGTACTTTCACCTTAGCATTGCCAGCAGTAAACCCAAGGGTCTAGAAGAGAGACTTTGTCACACAAACAAAGAATCTCTCTCTCTCTCCCTGTCTCCCTCCTCGCTCAAAATCAAAACGTCTTTGACTTTATTTTCATATCAAATTTGTGTATTTCTGTCAATTTCTTGCATTTGTTTTTCCTTTTTTCTGCTTTTTTATTGTGTGAAGAAATTCAATAGTTTCTATATATTTGTACATGCTACCGTTAGCCTCTAGTTCTCCCCCTCCTGCTCCTCTATTGTTCTTTCTACCTGCAAAAGCGAGAGTAACCACCTTGGTCAAAATATGTTGATCTTTTGATAAAATTTGTGGGTTTTGGGAGAAATTTTGTGGGTGTTGATCAAAATTGGATCTTGAACGAAGCTTTGCTTGATCTGGGCGACCCACTTGGGTCTTTGAGAGAAAAATCGTCGAATCTTTGTCAAAAGACGCGGAATTTTTGATAAAATTTGTGGGGTTTGGGAGAAATTTGGTGGGTATTTATCAAGATTGGATCCTGCACAAAGTGTTTGCTTGATCTGGGTTGATTTGTGTTAGTTATAGCTTGTGATCTGGAAGAGCCATGCAGTATCCAACGATAGCTCTGTATGCTAACCCACCCGGTACTGTGTGTTCGACTGCACATCCGTGCCAAATCAACGGCCAGGCCACGTTTGATTTCGATTTGAACTCGAGAGCTTCGTCTACGGCTCCTTCTAGCGGGTCCTCTTCGCAGAAACCCATTGTCGGTGGTCTCTCGCACTTGTTCTCGTCTCCGTCCGTGAAGCACGCGCCGTTTTCCGGCGATAGGGAGGAGTTGGGGTCTCTGTGGCATGACAGAGGGGATGAATTGAAAGAATTGAGTAGCTCATTTCGCTATTCACCTAGTAAATGTTTTGGCGGGCCTTCTGTGAACAGGGATCAGAGTCCGGTCTCCGTGCTGCAGGGTCCGGTTTCGTGTTCTAGTAGCCCTCCAACGAGGATATCTCGTGAAAGGGGGGGCGTTGCTGATGTGGGTTTTCAGAGCTCAATTCACTGCGCATCTTGTGGTGGGGCCCATTTTTTGTTCAATAGGTTCGTGACGAATGCATTGGGATCTTGTGTGGATGATACTGGAATCGATGTGAGTTCAACTTCAATTGTTGCTGATCAATTGACATTTGCTATGGAGGATGATACAATTGGAGGGGCCAATTATGAGCCTTACGCGAAGGAATTGTTGTTGGGTGCACAGCTCAGGCACAAGGTCTTTTATGAAGATGTTGTCCTTAAAGCTTTTTACGAGGCCGAGAAAGCACATAGAGGACAGGTAGATATTGAATTAGGATATCTTTTAGTTAGCTATAACTATAAGTTGTTTGAGATTTTTGTATTTTGAGCCGAGTGATTTGTTTACATCTTGTTATTTGTAGATGCGAGCAAGTGGAGATCCCTATTTGCAGCATTGTGTGGAGACTGCAGTTTTGCTTGCGATGATTGGTGCTAACTCGACCGTGGTTGCTGCTGGACTTTTACATGACACTCTTGATGATTCTTTTTTGAGCCATGACTATATAAGTAGGACATTTGGAGCTGGCTTGGCTGATTTAGTGGAAGGGGTAAGAACTAAGAAGCATACCTTTTCTTGTTTGATGAGTTATGGAATGGTAGAACCTCTTGTTTGATGGATGCCTCTTTTAGTTTTCTAACTTGAATTTCTTTTGTGTAAGACTGAGTAGAAAACTTTTTTCTTTGTTGGTTTCTTTTTTTTTTTTTTTTTTTGCTCACTTGCTACTGGTTAATATGGGAACATATGTAATGGCTTCATATGGTTCCATTGATGAATTTGTTTCTTCATGATCTCTCTAAAAAGAATGAATATTAAAGTCTGGTATGGTTCAGGATCTTGGATCAGTTTTTAACTCTTTTATTTTGGAGAGTTACAGGGTTTTGAATTTCTGCTTCCAATCTATTTGGCCTTTTATCTTATTTTTTCATTGAATGACCAAGTGAATAAGGCTATTGATTTCATTGCTTGAAAATTTTTTCCTCCAAAGTGAATTAGACATTGTTGCCCACTGAAATGGTATTTTTTGTGCGGTTGTTTCCCATTATATCTATGCCATATGGGAAACATGAGGTGTCTAGGAAAAAATATACGTGGATGTCAATTTGGATCCCTGTGTAAGCTTCAAAGCACTAAGGCTTTTAACAGCAGCTGGGATTGATTAAAATTTGGATATCCATATTCACTTGCCTTTTTATGTTTCAGAAAATAGTTGAAAGTTGTTAATTGCTCTGGTTTGTTCAATAGATTCATTGTTTTCTTTCAGTTAGCATTTCCAATTTTCTAATCTAATTTCTTTGTCTCATTCATGCAGGTCTCAAAACTCAGTCATTTGAGTAAGCTTGCACGTGAGAACAATATGGCAAGCAAAACTGTGGAGGCTGACCGCTTGCACACTATGTTCCTTGCTATGGCTGATGCTAGGGCTGTTCTGATTAAATTGGCAGATCGATTACATAACATGATGACACTGGATGCATTGCCTTTGATCAAGCAACAGAGATTTGCTAAGGAGACCTTGGAGATATTTTCACCATTGGCCAACCGATTAGGAATCACCAGTTGGAAAGACCAGCTGGAAAACCTCTGCTTTAAGCATCTTCATCCAGATCAGCATCAAGAATTGTCTAGACTTGTGGATTCTTTTGATGAGGCGATGATCAATACTGCCATAGAGAAATTGGAGCAAGAGCTTGAGGTTGAAGCTATTTCTTACCATGTTCTCTATGGGCGTCACAAAAGCCTGTACAGCATTTATCGCAAAATGTTGAAGTATGCTCTCTCTCTCTCTCTCTCTCTCTATCTATCTATCTATCTATCTATCTCTATGTACATGCATTTGTGTGCAGGCACCACAACATGTGAATTGGAACCCCTTTCATTCATGCTGATGTACTGTGTGTAATTACGTGCAGGAAGAAGCGGAACATGGATGAGATCCATGACATTCATGGGATGCGTCTCATTGTTGATAATGAGGATGACTGTTATAGAGCATTGAGGGTTGTTCACCAGCTATGGTCTGAAGTACCTGGAAAGTTCAAGGATTACATAAGTCACCCAAAGTTCAATGGGTATGTTCTGGTCCACTATTGGTGACATGCTAGCTTGGATGTTACAATTTTTCTCATAATGTTGATGATATAATGTGTAGGTATCAGTCCCTTCATACAGTAGTAATGGGTGAAGGTGCAGTTCCGCTTGAAGTTCAAATTCGGACGAAGGAGATGCATTTGCAATCTGAATTTGGGTTTGCAGCTCATTGGAGATACAAAGAAGGTGATTGCAAGTACCCTTCATTTGTGCTGCAGATGGTTGAGTGGGCACGATGGGTAGTGACTTGGCAATGTGATGCAATGAGCCGAGATCGATCCTCCATTGGTTATGCTGATTCCATGAGGCCTCCCTGTGTATTCCCTTCACATTCAGATGACTGTCAATACTCTTATAAGCCTTACTGTGGCCAGGATGGACCTGTTTTCGTCATAATGATTGAGAATGATAAGGTTCGATTCCTTTATCTCACCTTTATTAATGAAATCTTTGATGGCAGATAGACCAGGAAGACCCTTATCTTTGATATAGTTCAAACATGCGTCAAACTTCGGAGTTCTTTAAAAATGATAGCTTTGGTGCTTATAGTTAAATAAGCTTGTCTTGAGCTGAACATGCTTTTGACTTTTTCAGATGTCAGTGCAAGAGCTTCCTGCAAATTCCACACTGATGGGTCTCCTAGAAAGAGCTGGACGGAGCAGCTTGAAGGGATGCTCATATGTTTTCTCTATTAAGGAAGAATTGAGGCCAAAACTGAATCATGAGCCAGTCAGTGATCCCACTTGCAAGCTGAAGATGGGGGATGTGGTGGAGTTAACACCAGCCATTTCAGATAAATCTTTGACAGAATACAGGGAAGAGATTCAGCGCATGTACAATGGTGGTTTGACTTCTATCCCGTGTTGTGGTCCTGTTGCTAGTGGTATTGCTGGCTGAGAAGTTAACCCTTTACTGATCTTCCCATAATAGCGCATTTAGCAGCAACAATAGGTTATTCCTGTTTACACATATATGTTGTACAGAACAGCCATAGTTTGTAGGGATGGATTTACTATCAAATGTACCAAAAAAGGACGCATTGACTAACCTCGATTCAAAAGGTTGTGGCACGTTGGTTTTTCAAGCTTCCACAGCTAATGGAGATTGTGGCATTTTCATGCATTTCGCAACGCTTCCATTGTGATCTGCTATGCTCAACAATGTTTTTCTAGTGCCTTTGTAATGTTGCATTTAAGCAGCCACCTGTTTAACTCTGAACTCAAAACTAACAGAACAAGATTAAGGAATCGGGCCAATATAATCTTATTAGCTTTTGCATGTTCCTGAATGAGATTACTGCAGTTTGGTTGGCCCAGGCCAACAAGGCAGTTTGACTGCTCTATGGCTATGAGAAATGTGGGGTTCCCCTTTTCCTTACATGCAACATTATTCTTGTTAACATCGCCAGTCCAATATTATTTGTAATATTATTAGGTTAATAGTTAATTTATAATTTTTTTAATATTTTAATAAAATTAAAATTTTAGCATGCATTCAATTGTTTCTTCAAATGTTATAAAATTCCAGAACTATAAGCATTGTTAACATTTTAATAAAAGCATGCATTCAATTGTATGGTTTTAGCATGCATTCCTTACATGCAACATTATCTGTTTTCTTTTAACTATATTTTACTCAAGTAATTTTTAATAATATTAGTGTCTTTTTAACTAAGTTTTGCCCCCTTTTTTTTTCAAGATCAACATTTATAGTTCTTTTCATCAATGTTAATTGATTCTATTATTTTTGATTTTTTTATGACTTTAGCAAATTATATCATAAATTACATATCATATTTTTGCCAATCTAATTGCATAATTTAAGTTTTTTTTTTAAAATTATTTTTTCAATAAGAGAAAAATAATCTTACGTTTATTATTTTTTAAATATAAATAATATTTATCATTCAATTTGATTTTTTTATTTATGAAATGGAGTTCAAATGGGGACAAAATTACACTAATCCTGTCTTTATTGCCTGTTCACTTTCAGACAGGGAAGATTGAAAATTGATAAACATTTGCACTTGCACTGTAAAAGAAGTACTTCGACAATTGTCTATATCTACGGTTGGCAGCTTCTTTATGTTTGGTCTCAGAGATGGAGACAGCCTAATAAATTTACCTCAAAATCTTGCACTGTTGGAACTTCTTGAAGCCTTTGAAAAAATGCATGAAAGGTCGCTATTTACTTGTCACAGCATCTACCAGTCAACTTCCAGCTAATTTGAAGTTAAAAAGCTACATTTCTTTTTCTTTTATTTTTTTTCTCCTTTTAATTTAATTTAGTCAAATATTGATCAATTATATATCATCTATCTTTCAATCTTATCAAAATATATCATTTACATTTGACCCAAAAAAAAATAATAAATAAATAAATAAATAAATAAATAAATATATATATATATATAAAGAGTAGGCTCTTTGCAGTTGGATTCATTTTACCAAACCTATTTCTAGCTTAAACATAACATTTTCCACATTTCTTGACCATCCTGCACGTTAATATTGATATAAATATTGGTCCCTCAACCAGCATTGGATCACCAAGTCCTTCAATAACAACACTATGGTGGAAAGTAAACGAGTTAGGCAAAGCTTTCCATGGTGTGTCTCCACTACACTTTCCATTCTCAAGTCTTGGTTCTTTACTCTATTACTGAGTTTATCTGTGACAGCAGTGAAAATGGCGGATACAATTCTATCATTGAATTTCAGATTATGTGACATGTCACCATCCACAATTGATCTAAACAACCATACCACCATGCATCTTTGGATCACCAACCATAGGCGATTTGATAAACCCAATTTAGTACTAATTCATGGCTATGGAGGGCACTCGGGGTGGCAATTCATCTCTCAAGTCCGGCCGTTATCCAAAGCCTTCAACTTGTACATTCCTGACTTGCTATTTTTTGGCAAGTCCAGCACGAACCTCCCCTACCGGACGGTGGTTTTCCAAGCAGAATG
Organism: Kandelia obovata; assembly: GCA_021464305.1. Taxonomy (NCBI): domain Eukaryota; kingdom Viridiplantae; phylum Streptophyta; class Magnoliopsida; order Malpighiales; family Rhizophoraceae; genus Kandelia; species Kandelia obovata. The sequence goes on from CM038481.1 coordinate 9,684,383, forward strand.
TGTGAGGGAGGGGTTGAAAAAATTGGGTTTGGATAGGTACAACGTGGTGGGAATCAGCTATGGAGGTTATGTGGCGTATTGGATGGCAGCACGGCACCGGGAGGAGGTGGAGAAGGTGGTGATAGTGAGCTCCGGGATATGTTTCACAGAGGAGCAAAAGGAAGAACACTTGAAAAAGCTTGGAAGAAACCCAGGTGACCTTCTTTTGCCAAAGAAGCCAGAAGAAGTGAGGGCTATGGTCAATCTCTCTGTATACAAGTTTCATCCATTGAAATTCTTGCCTGATTTCTTTCTTTGGCCGTTCATCAATGTAAGTCTCTTCTTTTTCCCTTTGTTTTTCTACCAAAAAGGAAAGTAGTTGCAAGCATTAGAAAACAGACGAACTTATGTCCTAACTAAGGACAAAACTCATAAAGGCAATTAATCCAGGTTGAGGAAGATGACAGAAGATACATGCATATATGGAATCTGTTTTGCAGAATTTATATGAATTTATGATCTGGTGCTCTTTTGCCAAAGTCTTGCGCTAATTCTGCTGATCAGAGTAGTAATTAAGCTCGATATTATGAATTTAAGATCTAGTACTCTTTATTGTTTCTTGAGTGGAATGAGAGGCGATGTATTGGAATCCTTAAACATGTACTTACATAGTCCAGTACATGTTATTTGATTATTAGATTGACGAAGATGAACTCCAGCACATTTTAGATAGAAAATAATTCAACTATGAAACGCTTGAGGTCCTTTATATAAATAAATTTGTATATCAATGAAAGATGACAGACCTTTCCACCTTATGAGTGAACAGTTTTAATCACAGACAAAAATCTATGTCCATGCATCAAAACCAACAAACTATCTACATTGGATGTATGGCTTTTTTTTTTCTCTCCTTCTATGTATCGTATTTGAATTAGAAGGTAATGCTGTTGTGAATTGTCTGTGGTGTGTTTTTGATGGCTCAATTTGTTTTGTAGGTGATGGGTAGTGGTCAAAGGAAGGAGAAGGCGGAGCTGGTAGAGCATTTGCTGAACGAAAAGGCAAATACAGAAGAACTTCCCATTCTAACTCAGGTAATCTTTGCTTGAATGTCATTCTAAGAAAGAGTTAACTGTTTGATTCCCATTATCAGTTAAAAAAGAAACAAAAAGAAAAGAAAAAAAGAAAAACCAAATTGAAGATGGTCCGGAATGTGACCGCATGTAAATATTCAGTTTTGACCAAAGAATATTTGGGCCTCTTTAAGTTGGAATGGTCTGTATCAATTAATTTGTCAATCGTTTTCTTATTGGCTGCTTGGAACGTTTCTTATTGGAAGACGATGATTTTCCAGATTCTGACTAGATCACGAAACCATTCAAACCAAAATTTTTATTTATTTGAGTGTTAAACTCCAACATTTCTCTTTATGCGCCAAGTTCATTGGCCTGACAGTGTGAACTAGAGCTCAAAGCTAGAAATTCATATTAAAATTTGAAAAGTAACGGAGCATAGCTTGAACTCAAGACCTTTCAAAGATTCTAATTACATGTCAGTGAAAGCTTTTAAGTTGTTGAGTTAGGTTAAGAATGGACTGCATGATAAACTCTAAAAAGCTATGAAGAAAATTTAATTTTTTGCTTTCTCCAATGGAATTAATGCTTGCTGGTGAATGAATGTCAAGTCTTCAACAATGCTATTGTGTTTTGGGTTCAGAAGACATTGCTGATATGGGGTGACCATGATAATGTCTTCCCAATAACCCTGGCCTGCCAGTTGCAAAGGTACATCATTGTGGGGCATTTGTGTCCCTTCTCTGTCTTTCTCTTTTAAGGGTCAATTGACAGAAAATCATGCCGTAAACTTTAGATCTGTTGTCAGTTATCACTTTGAAGTAATGGTGACAATGTTTTTGTTGGATTACAGGCACTTGGGATCCAAGTCAAGGATAGAGATAATCAAGGACACAGGTCATGCTGCAAATATCGAATCCGCTGAAGCTGTCAACAACTTGATAGCTTCTTTTCTTCTGGGTCATTCCTCAAGTGAAAATGGAAAACCCAATTCATTCTAGAAGGGTTGCAAGATGTTGTCAAGACACTATTGTTAACATTTATGTAATGCCAAATTCTGCTGATATAAAATGCTGGCATGCGGCCCATCTGCAATCCATTTCCCAGATTTATATATTGCTTCGATGCTAAAAATTGATAAACCTGAGCTTTAGCTCAATAGTAGTGGAGTTGTTTTCACGGTTGAAAGTTTTAAGTTTGAGTCTCAGTTTCCAATTCTTCTTGTCAACTTTATTTTATATACTATAGATGCTGATGGAATATGGGATTTAGAATTGAAAACCTGAGACCATTGGAATCCAGCCTGGTAGTCTCTTGTTTTAGTTATCTTTTTGTCAGATTAGAAGTTTAAGATCATTAGAATCATAAAACTTTCAGGGAAAGTATTTTTTATTTTCCTGTTAAATGAAAGTTTATAGGTAAATTTCATGAACCAATTAGAGGTTAATACAAATTGCTTTGAGGCCACAAACAAATTGAAATTTCAAATATGAACTTAAATGCCGGTTTAAAATGTTGGATACAACACCATTATTTTGATAATGGGAACACAATTTCAAGCCTCTAAAAGTTGTAATCTTAATTGAATTTGACCATCTTTTGTTACAAGTAACAACAATTTCATATTCAAATAATGAAAAACCTAAAATTCCATAGAAAAAAAAAATTCCTAGAAATGCACTAACAGTCTTGCTGTAGTGTATAAGTGTAAAAGTAATTTTTGTACTTTCATATATATATATATATATATAAAAGAGAAATCATGTAACTGCATTATCTAGGCTCAATCAATCAAAATCACAATTATAACTTTGCAAAGCAAGTGAAAAGTTTTATGGGTTAAGTAATTGTATCATGGCCCTCTTAAAACAACAAAAAGCTTCAATAAGCATCCCTATAACATTACAGGGAAGGCACCTTGTTGCAGCTAATGGTGAAGATTCTAGCAGATTAATTTGAGCAAAATTTGACTTAGCTTGTTCATTCTCTCCCCCAATTACAGTTGCATAATATGCCCTTAATCCGAGCATTTCCAATCTAATTTCCCAAAAGCCAAAAATTAGTATCACAAGTGATCCGCTTACACATACAGATGAGCAAACAATGTGAGACTCACCAATTCGTCAGAAATTCAAGTTTCTTTCTTTGCACTCTGTTCTTTGTTTCATTTGGTGAGAATGATGCTTTTGGCATGTAAACTTATTAATAAATTATTATTGAGAGGTTCGTAAAGTGAATATATTATCTTGGTTCTAGGATACATTAGAACTGTCTCGTCCATTTATACTGGACCTTTCATGAATATGCCAACCCACGAAGGCACACTTGAACCACAGGAACTTGCATACGTTATCAAACAACATTGATAGGAAATAGGAATGTACATTCCAGATGATCGTTACTTCCCATATTGCTATGTAAAGAGACAGCCATTCGTCTTTTTAAGTACTTACAACAACCCTGTACATAGTCATTGTCCAAAATTAAGCACAGTTAACTACGGCTTAACTTGTAGCTAAGGGGCTTTATAGTTGCACTAACAATTCTGAACACTATGGCATCCCCGACCCCTTGTCTCTTGTTGCGCCTGTCCTTTGTGTTCTTTTGGTAATTGACATTCAAAAAGTAGTTTTGGGTTTCGTAATTGGCATCCCCATATAAGCAAATTGTGAAGTTTTGGTCGTGACTTTGGAAGTGTCGCACACACACTTGGTTAATAACTCCGGTTTTCTCTTTCTGTTTTTTTTTTTTTTCTTTCTTTTTCTTTAGAGAAAAGTTACATGAGAAAAAGGGAACCGGAAAATAACAAGAAGACGTTGAATAGTGACAGAGATAAAGTTAATTACAGGTTTGAACAGAACAATATTTGCTGTATGAACACAAAATAAAAGGGGGGAAAAGTTAACAAGTTTGGACAAATTGTTACAACAGAAGGCGTCAAGAGGCTATGGTGGTGTGGAGTGTGAGAAAAGTTTAGACATATCTCATTTTATTTTTATAAATAAATTACCCTCACAATTCAATTGCGTGATCTCCAAGTTACTATAGCGGAATAATTTCAACATTATACACAGCCTCGCCCTTCACCTTTCATGCTAACAAACACAACCAAAATCCGAACTCCAAATCAAAAAAAGCAAAAGAAAATTTCAATCTTCATGTTTTGTTAACTTTAATTTTGAAACAGAAAAGGACTTTTCTAACATACTTAATTCACTTAAATAAAAAAATATCTATAAAAAATATAATAGAGGATTTGACATAAAATATTCACTTGACTGCTACAAATCCATATGATTTTAGCATTTTGAAGTTTACTGCAATATGACTGCAACACTTTCTTGACTAACTAGCAATGTTCAAAATTAGTCTTTAACACTCTTCCTTGATTTTGCATTATTACACGCAAAGTTTCCTTCTTAAAAAAATAAATTTGGTTTTAGGGAGTGCCTTGGTAAAGATGTCAGTAATTTGAATAACTGTTTCACAATACTCCAGCTTTATTTCTTCATTTTTCTGCATTTTTCTAAGAAATTGAAACTTTATCTTGAAATGCTTGGTTCTCCCATGTTATACTGGATTTTTGGATATGACAATGGCGGCTTGGTTGTCGCAAAAGATAGATGTTGGTTAAGCTGATGTTTGTTGCAGGTCCATGAGAATTCTTTTTAACCAAATGACTTGATTAACTGCAGTAGTGGCAGTTATATACTCTGTCTCTGCAGTTGACTGTGTAACCATTGATTACTTCTTGGAATTCCAACAAAAGAAACCTCCACCGAGTGTAAAACAATAACCAAAAGTGCTCCTAATGTCATCTGCTGAACCTCCTCAATCACTATCAGCAAAACCTGATAATTCAAGCTATTCTGACTTACCAAACATGATGTCAAGATCTCGGGTGCCATTGAGATACCTAAGAATCCTTTTTCCTGCTCTGTAGTGCTTCTTGCTAGGACAATGCATGAACCTTGAAAGCAAGTTAGTTGCTTGAACAATTTTTGTCCTAGAAGCAGTAATATAAAGCAGATACCCTATGAGTCTCTTGAATAGTCCTTCATTGATCTTTTCTTCTCCATCATCTTTGGTGAGCTTCTCATTTGTAGCCATTGGTGACTTGCAAGCATTCATGCTAAATCTTTTGAGAACCTCGCTGATATATTTCCTTTGATGAATGAAAATGTCATGGTCTAATTGCTTTACCTAGAGACCTAAAAAGAAGGACATTTCTCCCATATCAGACATCTCAAATATCATCTCCATTTCCTTTTTGAACTGCTGGACAGATTCAAGATGGCTCCTAGTAACAAGCAAGTCATCAACATAGATTAATACAATAAAAATTTGATCTTTTGTAGCTTTGGCATATAGAGTTGCTTCATTTTTGATTTTCTTAAAACCAAGCTGCAACAAATGATTGTTGATTCTGCTAAATCAGGCCCTTGGTGCTTGCTTAAGGTCATACAAGGCCTTTCTCAATTTGTAGACCTTTTCCTCTTCCCCTTCATTTATAAAGCCTTCTGGTTGTTCCACAAAGACATCTTCCTGCAAATAACCATTTAAAAAGGCAGACTTGACATCAAGATGATAAACTTTCCAACCCTTTTAAGCAGCAAGAACTAATATAAGTTTAATGGTGTCAAGCCTAGCAACAGGAGCAAATGTGTCTGAGAAATCAAGTCCAGCTTGTTGTGAGTAGCCTCTGGCTACCAATCTGGCTTTTAATTTATTGATGCTGCCATCTGCATTCAACTTGGTCCTGTAAATCCATTTAACTCCAATTACATTCTTATCTTTAGGTCTTTGTGTAAGGAACCAAGTTTAATTATTTTGAATTGCATAAAATTCATCCTGCATAGCTTTCCTCTAACCTGCTGATTTAACAGCCTCATTATGATATGTAGGATCTGAGATAGCAACATTGCTTCTATCATAAATGTTAGAGAGTAGCCTTGTTTCCCCTTACAGGTACATCTTCAAAAGTATCATCCTTTGTATCCTCATCTGAGCTGTCATGACAGCAACATCAGGTTGATTTAGTTGTTGTATATCGACATCCAGATCATTAGATATAGCAATATTCCAGTTCTAGCCTTGATCCTCATTGAATTTGACCTCCCTGCTGATTATTATCTTCTTAGATTCTACATTATAAACTCTGTAAGCCTTTGAAACTGTGCTATAGCAACAAATATAGCTGTCTTGGCTTTTTGATCAAGTTTTTGCCTTTTTTGATTAGGTATCAAGACAAAATAAAGACATCCAAAAACTTTTAGATGCTGCACAAGAAGGTTTTGTACTAAAACAAAGCTCATATGGAATTTTCCCAGGAATGGCTGAGGATGAGAGTTTATTTTGAAAATATACTGAAGTATTGACAGCTTCAGCCCAAAAGAATTTTGGCATGCCTTTCTTGTAAAGAAGACTTCTCGCCATCTCCATGATTGTTCTGTTTTTCTTTCACATACTTCATTCTGTTGATGCATATATGGAGCTGTAAATTGATGTTTTATCCCTGAGATTTTGCAGATTTCTTCAAAAGAAGCAGAGGTAAACTCAGTGCCATTATCAGACCTCAAACATTTAATTTTGGCTCCTGTCTCAGTCTCAACAAGAGCCTTAAAGGTTTGGAATATAGATGAAACTTTTAATTTAGCTTTCATGAAATACACCTAACAAAATCGGGTATAATCATCAATGAATAGGATGAAAAACTTGCTTCCATTCAAAGATGCTATAGACATAGGTCCACACACATCATAATGAATTAGATTGAGTTTCTCCTTAGCTCTCAAAGCTTGATTGACAGGGAAGGGCTGTCTGGTTTGCTTGCCTTGCTGGCAGGCACTACAGACTCCTCCTAGATTGGATATTTCTGACAAACCAGTCACCAACTGGTTTTTTTGCATCTTTTGCAGTGCACCATAGTGAAAATGTCCTAATCTTTTATGCCAAATATTAGACATATCATAAGCAACAGGTAAGGCCCTATGTGTCATCTGGTCAAGTTCTAACGGAAAGCTTTTGGCTTTCATTAGAACATTGATGATCACATATCCTTTTGAATCAAAAATTGTGTAGCCATTGTTTTCAAACTGCAGTGTATAGTTCTTCTCTAGCAACTGACCAACACTAAGCAGGTTTTGATGAATTTCAGGCACAAACAATACATTAGAGATGAATTTTGTACCTGATAGAGTTGAGACAGTTACTGTGCCTTTTCCATATGCTTCAAGTAAGACACCATTTCCAATTCTAACTTTAGTTGCATAGGATTTGTCTAATGTTTTGAAGATTGATGGACAGGAGGACACGTGATATGTGCAACCACTGTCAATGAGCCATGTTTGATTGTTAGAACTTGTTGTGTTGCAATCAGCAACAAATAGTTCTTCTTCTGCTTGCTGAGTTTCTTCTTCTGCAACCTTGGCTTGTTGTTTCTTTTGTTGCTGCAAGTGTTTCCTTTTGCTTTTACATATTTTTTCAATATGACCTCGTTTGTTGCAGAAGGAATAAAGAGCATCTGGTCTTCTCCAACAATCCTTAGAGAGATGTGAAGTTTTGCTGCAATGTTCACATGGAGCATAGACTTTCTTCCCTCCTGTCTTGCTGGATTCTACATCCTTGTGTTGTATTCTTTCAGTTTGAGACCTTCTATAAGAAGTTTTTCCTTTGTAAGAGGCTTGCATAGCACCTTCAGAAGTTGTTGCTGACCTTGAAGGCTCTGTTGCTACTCCTCCAAGTCTGAAGGTCCTTCTTTGCTCTTGAGCTTGGAGTGCATTGATTAGTTCTACCACAAAAATTTGAGAGAGGTCCTTTAAGTCCTCCACGGAAGAGATTTTAGCTTCAAACCTCTCAGGCACACTAACCAGTACCTTCTCTACAATTCTTTTATCTGGTAAGTCCCCTCTAAGCAACCTGACTTGATTCACTATCCTCATAAGTCTATTGCTGTAATCTTTAATAGTCTCCGAGTCCTTCATTTTTAAAACTTCAAATTCTTTTCTTAGATTGAGAATTTGCATATTTCTGGTTTTAATGTTACCACTGTACTCATCTCTCAACTTCTCCCAAGCTTCCTTTGGTATCTCACATGTCATAATTCTATTGAATATAACATCAGTGACTGCCGACTGGATGCATGACAGAGTCTTGTAACTTTTAGCTACTTGCTCACTATGGTTTTTTAGTTGAGCGACAGTTGGATTTGCTGGATGAGCTGATGGATCATCCCCTTTCTTAGTGACATCCCAGAGATCATATGCCTTTAGGTATGTTTTCATCATAACAGACCATTGCATGTAATTCTCTCTAGAAAATTTGGGTGGAGAGACAAGTGTGAAGTTTGCAGAAACCATCTCAAATTGCTATCCTGCACCACTTGGTTAAAAAACTCACGTGTTTCACTCAATCTCTCGTGTGTCTCTTTTTTCCCTCACTTACCACAGGTCTTATAAGATCCTTTAGAAGCTCTGATACCACTGTTAGTTCCTCTACAAACCAATAAGCTAATTTCAGAGTTGCCTCTAGTTGATTTGCAGACAATGAAAACAACAATAGCTGGAAGAGTAATAGTGGACAGATTGTCTGTCGTTGGAAACACCTAAATGATACATTATCATTCAAATATATAATGTACATGGTTAGATACAAAAGACAACTAGGTCATACTTATACAAGTGATTAAATCACTAACTACTATGCTTATACTGTGACAATTTAGTCATACTTTTCCAGAAAAGACCATGCTGCATATAGTTTACCATACTTAATTTACTTAAATAAGAAAATATGGATGAGAAACATAATGGAGGATTTGACATAGAACATTCACTTGACTATTACAAGTTCACATGATTTCAGTACCTTGAAATTTACTGCAACATGACTGCAACACTCTCTTGGCCAACTAGCAATGTTCAAAATCAGTCTTTAACATCCTTCACCCCATTCATCTCCCCAATGTTTGTCAATGCCTTTGCTGCCTCTCCTTCCATTACCCTTCTTTCTTTGCTCTCGTGGCCTTTGAAAGCCGAGCTTGTCAAGTCAAGAAACCTCCACAAGTACTCTACTCTCCTTGAAAATCCTGTTGCAAAATCACCAAAACTGTTGCAGATGCATTCCATGTTGTTTTCACTCAGTATCACACCTTTTGGCTCCAGACTTCTCAGGAATCCCAAGAACTTGGTTCGTTCATCTGGGGTGTTGTGGTTTAGATGATGCAGCCTAAATTGTACAGAAATTATCAATGTTTCCTCAGGATTGGTGTTAATGACGTGTGCATTGAGATTTTGTAAAGGCTGGTCGTCGAGTCTATTGATTTGGAGATTGATGTTCTCAGACTTGGCAAAATTTAGTAGTCTAGTGGAAAAATTGTCTCCTGGAGGGCCTATTGAAGAAGGGATCTCAGTGTTTTGATCAGTGTCGATGGTGGGAGTGATGACAGTGATGCGTACTAGCGGAGGAGGTCTTCCGGATTGGCGAGTTAAGGCCTCGAGAAGTATAGGCCATTGCACGCCATGAGAGACCCCGACATCAAGAATACGAAGACTTCGCGAGCCATCGTTTTAATGAGTGAGAATTTGAAGAATGGAAGCATTTCCAAAGTTGTCAGGAAAGGCAAACCAAGGGCTATCTTCATAGAATTTGATCAGAGATTGTTGAAAGAACTTCGGCTCGGTGGAAGCAAAAGTAATTGGCCTGACCGAGGCAGAGGAGGATGAGGAGTAGGCTGATGCTGAGGATGACAGATGATGAGTCAGTGCTCGGAGGCCATGAGCCACTAGCCGGTGGTTGGCATCACCGGTTGGCGAGTTTAGCTCGTGGAGAACATAGAGAAAGTGTTGAACCCTTGACAAGTTTCCAGCAGTCATAGCAGATGCTCAAGGGTTAAGCAACGGCTCTGCCCACCTTCCTTCTTTGTTACTGTTGTTGCAGTTATTCCCCGTGGCTTTACTGCCACTCTTCTTGCTTCCACTGGATCTTTTTTCTTGACCCAACTTCTTCCACTGCTGCTCCTTCACCTTCTCGATCTTCATTATTGTTAGCCCCCCGATTCTGACTCCTCCACCGTTGAAGATGATTACGCAGTGGTTTCTGATCCGGGTCATTGAGACTTTTTCGTTTCTTTGATGAATCAGATGTTTGTAGAGGATTGGAGGCGTCGGAATTGCTTGTCACTACTAGTCTATTGGTATTGGTATCTATGGCAGTGTTGTTGCCAAGGTTGGTGTTATTGCTGATGGGATCCTGGCAAATTTCTTCATTTTTCTCCCACTGACGATCAGAAGTGTTGATATCTCCTGTGTTGTATGGATCATCCAAGAAGGATGGCAAGATTGAAACCGATTCTACTAGCCAGTCCAATATGTGATCAGAGCCATGGCATGGCTCCGGTTCTTCAATGTTCATTGTGAGCTTGATCGAGAAAGGGAATTGAGAGGAAGTGAAATTAATTTACGATTGGTCACTGACCAAAAATTAGAGGAACTCTTCTTCTGAAAAAGCTGCAGTCAATGTATTTAGTGTTACAAAAGGCATTGTCATTAAAACAATGAGAGTCATGAAACTAATATAGCGGCTTTGATCAAAAGCTATTACACAGCGAGGTGATTGACTTGGAGATAACCACCTATTGCTTCTTTCTAGTCAGATAACTTTTCAGGCGAAGGAAATATGCTTCATCCTTCTTTGCGCCTGTTTTTACATAATAACTGGGAAGGTTATGTATGATCATTGGGGGATTGTTAGGTCCAAATTATTGGCCAAGTATCTAAAAAGAATAAGGGACACATTCAGGAACATGAATCAATCAAGCTATGCATTGTTCACAATAACATAACAGAGACAGAATGTTTCAACTATATCTGGGACCAAGTTAGCATATGGGTCAGAGCCACAAAATCAACCAATAAACAACCAGAATCCACCGTAAAAGAATGCTGTAACTGTGCATACTTAAAAATACAGGTGACTAATTGCAAATTGAAAAATTGAAGCCATAATTATTACCGAAGTAACCTCTCAATCAGTGATATGCCCATCTATAATAAGAAGCAAATTATAGCTCCTCACTGATAGTTTGAGTCTGGACAAGGCTGACTTTGGAAAGTTTAAGCTTCAGGCTGTTTTTGTAACCTCCAGAGTAAATAATAGCAAGATAAGCCCAGAGGATTTTCCAAGTCCTATCTACTTGTTCCATGCACTCCTTCTTTGGAAGGTAGCAAGAGGGCTCGATGGCTCTCAATCCAAAAACTTCAAAACTTTAGTTTGTAGATCATTTTTTACTCATATAATACTTACTCTCTCTCTCTCTCTCTTTGTTTTTATATATATATATATATATATATCAGATTTCTTAACTACACAATTCATGATAAAAATCTCCAACACTTTGATAATTCAAAATCAATTTAACAACATCTACTATAGACAGCAATTGTAACACTGAATTTGTTTTCACAGCACTATGAGTTGAGGCTAAATTAACACTGATTCATTCACGCATATAACTGACTCAGTAGGCCTTGGCTCTCAGTGAAAACATCCTAATTGGGCAGTAGAACAAATCTGTGAAACTGAAATGCTTTAGGCAACAAATGCTCCACAGTAAAAGAATGACTAATATGGAAAGAGGCGTGTTCAAGGGAATTTGATCGAGGAAAATATATCTGGGTTAATGAATGAAAAGCTAGACCTCCCTCTAACCAATAGTCTTTCAGTTGCACTGTTACGGTATCCTTAGAAAATTTATTCATTTGAAAGTGAACTTATCCATTTGTACTCTTTCACTTCCCCCACTTTGACAGATAGGGAATTCATATGAATTAGGAGTAAATAAGTACACATTCTCTGTTATTTTCACTTGAATCCGATTCAAGTGTGAGTGAAATCCAATTTCAAGGCTTTATCAGTACACACAGATGATGCTTTAATGTCACAAATATGTGGCATTTTTTGTCATGCTAAGAAAACTGAAAGCATTGTCTACCCCTGATGGAACATGCCGGTAACACAAACGGAAATGTTTATAGAGAAAAAAACCTCAACATGATCTGGACCTGCAAAAAATAACATGATTGCATAATTTGATCAGACACATTGATCATTTCCCGATTGCTCCCAAAGCCAAACTACAATTACACACACACACACACACACATTTCATCTCACATAGAGAGTGGTCATCTTGAACATCGAGCCGCCATGTGACGGTGAGGCGGAGGGGGGGGGGGTTGGGGTGGTTTTTAAGGCTGATTGTCAGAGATAGTCTTAATAATTTGATAAAGGAGAATTTTCTTCTCTGTGTACACGTGTACCCTCTAGTGATCTCACAAAACACTAGAAAGAACACCGCGTGTAGCTACAGCTTCAAAGAATCACATGGCACCCATTTCTAAGTCGATGATGTGGAGGCCGCCAAAGCAAAGGGGGCACCCCCAAGAATAACATTGTATTTAATATTTTCGAATCTAAACTTGCTTAAAGAGATACGAAATTTAAATATCAATTTATTATAATTAACAATTAAATTATTATTTAATTATAATAATTTGTATTTGTTTTACATTTATTATAATTAATAATCATAACTAATCACTCCAAGTCTATTTTTATTTTCAAGTTTTCATCAACCTATAATGTAAGCCTGTTCGTCTCTTTGTGCAAGATGTCAGAGACAAGGGCAGCCACAGTAGCAGGGCAGAACTGCAGTCATTGTTAAGTGCAGAATAGCTCAGTAGTGTTGAGGGAAATAGAGGGAGTGAGAGAGAGAGAGAGTGGCGGCAGTGTTACCCCAGAGCTTTTAGATTCTGCAAAGCTATGGACTCTGCTTGAACGCCTAATTCAAACTCGCAGACCCAGCAAGAAGAACCCAAAAAAAAAAAATCCTTCCTTTTCTGTCTGTCCAAAGACAACTTACAATTCTTCTTTTTTTTTTTTTTTTTGTTCATTTTAAAAATTCCCCTCTTTATTAGTGGTTGTTTATTTTTATTTTTATTTTTAAAGATGCTGAATGCTGCAAGCACAAGAAATAGGTCATCTTTCACTGCAGCTCAAAGGCAAGAGCTTGAACACCAAGCTCTAATCTTCAAGTACATGGTGGCAGGTGTCCGTATCCCATCTGAACTCCTCTATTCCATCAAAAGAAGCTTGGAGTCCTCTTTAAACACCTCGGGGCTCTTCCCTCACCACCAACCAGGTTACATGCTTTTGTATTAAAGAAAAAAAAAAACAGAGAGAGAGAGAGAGAGAGAAGAAGAAAAAAAAGTAATTAAATTTAGGATGTGTTTGTCTTTATTTAATTTCATGTCTCTAAGTCAGAATGCGACTCTTGGGTGTTGCAGTTGGGTGGGGTTGCAATCAGGTGGGTTTTGGCAGAAAAGCAGACCCAGAGCCAGGGAGGTGCAGAAGAACAGATGGGAAGCAGTGGAGATGCTCAAAGGAGGCATACCCATATTCCAAGTACTGTGAGAGACACATGCATAGAGGCAGAAACCGTTCAAGAAAGCCTGTGGAACTTACATCAAAAACAACAACAAATGCTTCCAGCTCTTGCTCTTCTCACACTTTGTCCCCACGCCATCATCAAAATCCTAGTCATAACACTTATCTTAATGGCTTCTTTCACCCTCATTCTTCATCTTCCAGCTCACCTGACTGTGCTGTTACACCTCAAAATAGCACAGCCAGTAGCCTGTTTCAAGAATCTGGATCTTCTTTACATGCTAATAATGATTTCAGGTTTGTCAAATTAATTATTTGAGAAAGACTAGTTCTGCCAACTTTTTTACTGTTTGCTTTGAACATTTTGACGTTTCTTTGTTGCAACAAAGGTATATTCATGGAATGAGAAATGTAAATGAGAGAGCTCTATTCCCACAAGCTTCAGGGAGTATGAGAAGTTTACAACACCCTTATCAGGAATTGAAAATAAGCTCTTATGAAGGCTACCCAGAGCTGGGGTTTCATAGCTTTTCTTGTACTACAGAACATCAACAGCAACAGCAAGAGCAACACTTATTTGTTTTGGGCACTGATTTCAAGTCATCGGAAGCAGCCACAAGGCCATTCAAGTTGCAGAAGGAAGCTGAGAAACCATTGCACCATTTTTTTGGTGAGTGGCAACCAAATAACACGGATTCTTGGCTGGATCTTGCATCAAATTCAAGGCCTGCACACTGGCATAACAATCTGATTTTAGTGAACACATTTTTTTTTAAATAAAAAAAAAATTGCTTGTCAATATTCTGGCTTATTTATGAGCATTTTCTTTCAGACAAATCGGTTTCTTTTACCACGCGACTCCTACTTTAAACAATAATGCATCTACTAGGGATACGAATCCGACACCTTGTGCCTAACTTACGCTATTCTTGCTTCATACACCAACAAACATCGTGCTTGTCTCTATTCCCTTTACCTTTAACACACTGTTTTGTTCTTCTTCAGATAATTGAAGGACTTTGAAGCATTAACCATGCCATGGATCTTTTGTGTTATGGTCCAAAAGAGTAACCTCTTTGGTGGGTCAATGCCATGCTTCGGACTCAGAGATATTTAAGAGTGGAGACAGGCATAGTGTTTGTAGGGACACAGGGGGGGAGGCATCTGTGTCTTGCTTTTTTTTTTTTTTTCTTTTTTCTTTGATCATTTACGTTACTTGTTTTCTTCCCCTTCAGAGAAACATGCTTTGGATTTACAAGACTTTGCTAGATTTACTGGGAAAAACTTTCATTCCATGATGCTTTTGTAATCTTCCTTCTCATTCTACTCTAACTATTGTAATTGTGACCCATCTACAAATTATTATTATTATTATTATAGTTTTAATTTAATTCCGACTAGAACTCGAGCTCCATACATTGAATCAGAGACCTTGTAAATCTCTTCAATTCCATCTCAATAACCATTTGTTTGTCTCTTAACACGTGTTCTGGATAATAGAAGTATCACACGTAATTTTTATACCAAAATATACCGGATATTAAATAATGTAAGCAATCCGTTGTTTGGAATTTCAGAAATATAAGCAATATATTAAGAAATTTTTAAAATTTTTTCTTTGTGATTCCAAATTATCTGTTTTTCTTATGGGTTGGCTTTAAATTAAATGTTATTTTTCAAAACAAACACAGAATTTAAGATCCAAATTGGATCACCCAACAAGATGGTGATTAATAGCAAAGCCATGTGTAATTACCGTATATTAAAGCCAAGTGGTGGGATTTATTGACAGTGATTAGTAGCAAAGTGATGCTTAATTAATAATAAACACCCAATGCAACAGATAAATCTCAAAAGTTATTAATACATGTCTAGTCACTGGGGAGGATTCTCCGTTCCGTTTCCATCCAGCATCGTCTAAATTCAGTGAACCGTCAGTCTCGTCCATATTCGGCTGCTGGGAAAAGACATTCCATGCTTGATTGCGGGGAGGTTTCTCTTTACACGGGTTAGAATTTAGCACTATGATAATAATTAATTAATTAATTTTTGTATTTTTATTATTGATTGTGATTAGAATTTACCCGTATTACTTTTAAAATTTATTAAAATATCATGATAACTTAAATTATGATTGAAATATCGTAAAAATAGTTTATGATTCTAAATTTAAGATTTGCAATATAAATAGAAGAAATGCATGCACATAGGTATAATAATGATTTGATCTTTTGATCAATACTAATTAGGTTTAAAGTATAAATAATATTTTTCTTCATGGGTACAAAGAAAAAAAATTTAAAAAAATTGTGAAATAGAAATACTACTAACTGTAAGATCTAGCCACAACAGGAGCATAAATACAAAAGAAAAAATATATTTTTTAGACTAATAATAATAAAAAAAATTATGATTTCCATCTAAAAGAAAGATGAAAAAGTTCTCATATCAAAAATAAATAAATAAATAAATAAAAAGGGATACAGAGAGAAAAGAAGCTTATATGCTAAATGTAATAGGAAAAAAAAAAAAAGAATTTTGATTCCTTTTTAATATAATGGTAAAAATGATTTTTCAATTTTTCTCAATAATTATGTTAATTACTACAATTCTGTTGTAGTCGTAAAAGTTACAATATCTGCATCTAGAATGTCAATATCAATTCATAACATAATTCCCATTAAAACTAAAGATTAATAGCAATTGTAAGAACATCATTCAATGGTATGAAGTCATAAAGGCATGAAAATTAGTTTAAAAATTTTTAGAATATCTTCACTTTCTTTCTCTAGAAAGAGTCTCAAAAGAAACGAGATATGCTTAACTGACATCTTCATGCCATGCGCATAGCATATTATATAGATTAATAATTGTAATAATTATGACGTGTCGACATCTCTCCCACATCACGTCAATCCATCGGTGTAAAATTTCTGTTCCATTCCATTTGAATGGTAGATAAATATCACCATTATTGATTATGCATGAGAGCTTAGGACAAAAAAATTCATAAAATATGAATTTTGACTTATATTTGTCATTGGTGAAAAAATTCAGAATTTTCTATGCTATCTATTTATTATTATATCCTATAATCTTATAATAATAATAACTTTATTTATACAAACCAATCACTCAAAGTTCAAAAAATTTGATTTAGTATATAAAATTTTTACACATTTATAATTTAAAAAATAATTGAATATACATGATATTATTTTTATTTTTTCAAACTCCATTTTCACGGAATGGAATAACCCTACCCTTATAGAGAGACTCACCTACTATATTTGTTTATTGGCAAATAGTTAGTAACCATTCAAATTTATGAATGTGAGTCAATAACTTTCAATTTTTCAAATAAGATAAATAATATTTCTAAGAATATCAATATGGGATTTTTATTATTTTGTCATTTAGATATTAATGTTTTTTTTTAATAAAAAAAAAGGGTCACGTTGGATATCGAAGGAATATAATTAGGAATTTTTTATCATTCTCACCTCCTCTCCAAGCTTTTTCTCTCCCTTCCATAGCTAGCAGCTCTCCCCTCTTTTCTTGGGTAAACCCCTTCTCCAGACTCTTATCACCACCACCACATCTACCATTAATCTTTCGGAATGATCAGTGGCTTATCCCACAATAGAATAGCAGCCATCTACTTGTACACCATCATTAGTGATTTGCGTCTACCGTCTATGATAAAAATTAGAAAACTAAATTCAAAACAATCAATCAACGATGTCATGGATACGACCTAAAACAAAAGGTGTCATTTGGGAGATAATTTCTTCAACTGATGATTGTTTGATTCACTTCACTCTATCAGAATTATAAGCCGAGTAAATAATTAACAAGAAAAAGAAATAAAATGCCAATGAATTAAGTACCCATTTACAGAGAAAGCCCAAGGATCAAGTTGGAGAACCTGTTTCCAAATCAAGGCCCAATTTTGTAATCTTTCAAAGCTCAATCTCCCTACTGCCAAGCTCATTAATGACTCGAATCATCCATCACTGCTTACCAGAAAAACCTCAAAAAATAATAAAAATAAAAAATAAAAGAGGACTTTCAATTCAATACAACCCCTCAAAAGAATAAAAGCTGAGAACTTTTTACTTCTGGATGTACAACGAACTCAAGATGGGAACTTTAGCACTTCCGAAGAACGGCAATTCTCGTGTCTACCTTTAACTTTCAAAAGGTGCTTTCTCTTGAAAAACAAGTACCCAACAACACCAATCTGGAATATTGCCGCAATACCCACAAACAGTAATCCAATCTTCTTCCCTATATTCATCTTGCACCTTGGGGGCGGCGTGTTAAAGCTTAATAGCTCTGATATTGGAGGCGGCGGCGGGGGAGGAGGAGAAGGAGAAGGAGATGGAGGAGGAGGAGGGAGATTCGTAAAAAATAACGGTGATGCAGGTTCATTTTGAGATTGTGTCTCCACAGGAAGCGCGTAGAAAGTGAACAAAAAGCCTAAAATGACAGAGGTCAATGGTGGCGTTTCCATGAAAATGCCAAAAGCTCAAAGCAAAATAGAAACTTGATCAGAGAAAGCACTAATGACTCTGCATCTGGGTTTCCACCTGAATCCTTGAGACCAATAATTCGGCCTTCATCTAGATGTTTGGGCAATTGGCCATCACCAATGAGACTGGAACCGACTGACCATTGGCCAGGCGCTGATTTCTCAATCTGGGGGTTAAAGATTTCATTTTTTTTTAATCTTTTTGTGCGGCTAACAGGCCAGTAGTTGTGGCAATTGGCAAAAAGAGAGCTTTTTCTGAATCTGGGTGGTTGTGATGTTCTGCTCTTGTTGTGGAATCAAGGAAATGGGGAAATGGGTTTGGTCCCAAATGATTCAAAGTTTCAAACTTTGAGATAGAGTGTGTGTGTGTGTGTGTGAGAGAGAGAGAGAGAGAGAGAGGTATTCTTAATTTTGGATTTGAAGGGTATTCGGGGGAATATTGATCTTGAGTCTTTGTTTGTTTTGGAAGAGAAGTCAAAAGGATAAGAGAAAATGACTCAAAATGGATTAATGAGAAGGAAACAGTTACTGGTGAATGAAATTCTAGGATTTGTCCGGAGTTTGGACTCAGAAAGATCGTTTTCTTTTGTGTTGCAAGCGAGAGAAGGAGGAGGGGGAGTGCGAGAAAGCATTCACGCGAGCTTTGCAAGGTTGGGAGCGGACATAGCACGAGAGAGAGAGAGAGAGAGAGAGAGAGAGAGGTCAATTGGAATTGGGATCAAGTGGGCCCGGTTGTTGGAACCATCGGACGAATGGGATTCCACATTTAGGGATGGACTATGGTGGAATGGCTCTTGGGCCCTTCATGGCTGTCCTCGACTTAGCTCAGGTTTTCCAATGTCCATTGGGGTGTTTGGAAGGATTAAAAAGCACATCCTGACCCCTGGTCTCAAAATGGAAATTCCTTGGAAATTCTCACGTTGATGCGGCCAGCTCAACATTTAATGCCTTTGCTTTATTTATTTATTTATTTTATAAAAGTTATGAGATTTATCAATTTGAAGAGAGCTATTTTTCTTAGTTGTATAATTGAAAATATAATAAATATCTTAATAGATAAAAAAAAAACTAGCATTTGAGCGTCTTAAAAAAAATAAGCAATCACTCAAAGAATCAGTAACTAAAAATTTAAAATTTTATTTAAGAATTTTAAGTTTTTAACTTTAAAAAAATATAAAATTTATGAAATATTAGGAGTCTTTAACCAATAACATAATAATAATAATAATAATAGAAAAATCTTGAGTATCATGGGACATCTCTATGAGATATTTCTCTAAATTTTATATAGTATAGGTAAATTATTAACATATAAATGAGCTTTTGGTTAAGACTATTTAGTTACCATTATAAGTGAGAATTTCACAATAATCTAATATTTTATTTTTTAGTCAATAAATTTTAGATTTAATATTTAGTAGTTGAATTGAAAAAAAACTTGTAAAGAGTTATTGTTGTGAGAGTTATAGCTCCTTTTGGTGAGAAAAATTGATTTAAAAAATAAATAACATTGATGATTAATATTAGATGAATATTATTTTTTTATTAAAAAAGAAATTATTCATCACATTCAAACTCATTACTCTTCAATTAATTTGAGTTTAAAAAATTAAGTTCCTAAGAATAATAATTAATATTCTTAACTTCAAAACTTTCTCTTTATAAATATATTTAAATTTATTACTCTTAAATCAGTTTTAAAATCGAATGCAAATTTATTGTAAGTATCTAGCATCATTCTCGTCACCACTTACCTAAATTGATCTAACTTCATCACTCACATTACAATTAAAAATATACAAGGTTCATGGCTATATGAATACCAACAACTTTTCGATGGCTCAAAATGAGTCTTCTCCACACGTAATGTTGAGCACTAGAGTCATTGTCAATAACAGCAGCTAGTTCACTTGTTGTAGCCTCCCCGAGGCCATCGACTTGTTTGTTATTATCTCCATGTAATGTAATCCAGAGATGACTTTGATAAATCGATGAAGAGACGAACATCGCAGAGAAAAAGGCCAAGCCAAGATCACATGGTTGAGTGGAGGAGCCGGGCAATATCCAAACACTTTTAACTTTTCAGCCTTTTCAATGGCAACAACTAAGAAGCAATTTTTGGCTTCATTCACTTCGGCTTCAGCTTTTGAAAACAATTGAAGCCCAAAATTTTTCAGTGAAAAATGTCTTATAGCTTAAGATATTATTAAAAGTGACTTTGATGATTCCTGCATTTTAAAACTAGTCTAACGCCTTTTTTCTTTTTCTTTTTTTTTTTTCCTTCGTCTTTTTCTTCTCCTCTAAAAAAAATGATACGTGAACAATTACAGAAAAAAAAAAAAAAGAGAAAGAGAGAGAGAGAGAGAGAGAAAATGGCAAAGCAGACCACTTTTCTCTGTCTGTAACAGGATATACTTACATAACCTGACAACAGTACTATGAGATGGTGAAAAATTCCAATCAAATTCTCAATTATTTTCACTCTATCTCAATTCTTACTTTACAAACTAATTCCTCTTTGATCCAATTAGATAGCTTATAGAGCCATAACATTCCTCATTTCCTATTCAATAGATTTTTTTTTTTTAACTTTTTGTTAGGCAAAAAGGTATGATGTTTTTAATTTGAAAATCTGAAGTTTTTAATTAGGTACCACAGTGTACTTACTACTAACTTCCACTAGTTGTTTTTATGGTGGTAGGCTTGTGAACAGTATGAATACTTTGACTAAAAAAAAAAAAGAAGAAAAGGATAGATAGTTAAAGTAAGAATAAAACATCAAAAAGAAAGAAAGAAAAAAAAAAGGATTTGAGTTGAAATATATCATTAAATTTTAAATTTAATACTTGTATTTGAATATGGGGAATTTTGCTTAGAATATTCACAGCTCCAGTGATGATATTCCCTGTCAAGACATCAATAAGTAATTTTTGACTGGAATTCGTAAAATTAATAATTAATATTTGTACAATAATTTTTTTAAGTGAAAAAAAATCTTCATCTTCTATTTAATAATATATATATTATTTTATTTTTTCGGTTAGGAGAAAATATTGATATTTGATGTTTTTAATTTGTATATCTAAAGTTTTTAATCAGGTACCGAAGTGTACTTGCTTCTTACTTCCACCAGTCGTTTCATTGCATGGAAGTCTTGTGAAGAGTGGAAGTAGCTGAAGCACGAATGGCAGAGAAAGCGAAAAGGAAAAGAGAGAAAGAATGGGGGTAGTGGGGATGGGCCGTGAATTGGATTCATTTCCACAGTGCCAGAAATGCTTTACAGGTTGGTGGGGTGCCATTGTCGTTTGCAATGCATTGGAAAATGTTGCTTTGTTTCTCTTATTTAGAGTTGAAATCAGAGACCGAGTGCAGGCACGCGAAGTGCCCATTTGAAAGAAAGTTTGTCCTAACCTCATAACGAGAAGAGCATCCCCCATACAATCCCCCTCACAGAAAACAATTATTAAATAATAACAAACAAACAAACAAACTTATGACCTGTACCAATCCCTTTTGTTTTTTGGCCACAAATGGCGTTGGTTTATTGAACTTGTCAATCTGAATTTAATGAATTACTGCAAGTTTTTAAAATCCTGTTAAACTTATTCACAAATGTAATTTAGATGCAGGTCTTTTTGCTAGCCTGCATTAATCCTGAAATTATTCATTATGCCACTAGAATTAACGATAAGAATTGTATCCATTGAACGAATCACAGGTTTATTTTGAATTGTAACAGAATTTTGGGTTTAACCAGACCAGTTTATTACGTGTTTAAATGATCATTTTGTCCAACTAATCAGCTTCTGATAGCTCTGCAAGTTCCAACATGACCAAACATAGCGAGTGAAGCCAAATGTGACAGAGTGGGTGTGCATGCCTGCAGTTGCTGTGACATGTCCACTACAGAGCAAGGCAAAAGCACAGAGCAAGTAGTACCTATAGCTGGTAAAGCTCCTAGTAGTTTGCCCAGACCAAAACGAGAACCCCAAACCAGGCAACAAACTTTGAGACGCAGTGGCTATTAAAGCCCTAGCCCCCCCCCCCCCAAGCTAATCTGTACACCCTAAAGCCTAAAAACCCTAGTGCTGCTCATGGCTGAGACCTACCATATCTACACTTTAAAACACAGAGTTTCATGATGGAGAAATGTCCCTGCGTGTATTATCTTTTCCTATGGGTTTTGTACTTTTATTGTGTGAATATATTGTGTAATCTGGTGGCCTGGTGGCAGGATTTTTATTTTACCTAGATGCCACTTCTGCATGGCATCTAGGTATTCCAAAGCAAGCAAACATATTCTCACCGCAGAAACTAAGCCACTCCGTACACACTCCCAGCACAAAGCAAAGCATATCCTTCTATATGTATTTTAAAGATTCTTTCTTTTATCAATAAAAGCAATGCACGTGGTCAATACATGTCATAAATAAAATTATGATTCATTTACCATCAAATCAAATATCATAAATTTACATTATCTTACGTTAAATTAAAGTTAAGTCACGTTTTTAGTCACACAAACAGTATTGTTGACTTGAAATGTAGGTCTGCGTAAATTTAATTCTTTTGAAATTCATATTAATATAAGAATATGTTCATGGAGATGTCTTTGCCTTTTTTTTTTTATATATTTTTTATTTTGGGGTATTTGGTATACACGAATAAACAAATTGTTAGAACAGTTGATCTTATCAGAGTCTGTTCTTGTTTATAAAAATTTTTACTCCGCTAATCTTTCAAGAACATGTCGTAGTTCTTATTTATTGAGTCCATAACCATATTAATAGATTAGTATAGTCCTCCTAAGAGTTTTGCTGGGTATGTGCATGGACGCGCCATGGAAGGAATGGTAATAAGCATTGAAGAGGTAAGGGAAAAAGGGGGGTGGGAGGGAAGGATAGAATGGCTAATGCAGCTCCAAAATGGCACGCAATTTAAGGCCTTCCAACGCTGAAGGCAGGCAGAGAGGAGCAGGCTGATAGGGTTGGATTGTATTTTACTCTGTGTGTAAAAAGCTGCTCTCTCTGTCACACTCGCACACATACACTCTCTCTCTACATCTAGATGAGTCAAAGCGGTAACTAAGTTCTTTGACTTTTTTGGGTGCCCATTTCCACAGAGCAAGTTGAAAGAGATAATGAATATGTAACGCTGAAGACACATGTTACATTGTCATGATTAAAAATCTAGGTGTTTATCTTTTTGAAAATCTCATGTTTAATTCCAAGGTTAAAATAATGTATAGAGTGTGCTTTGTTCCGTTGACTTTCTTTTTGCAGTTTGGTTTGACTGACTTTCAAGTTCTCATCAATTCTCTGTTAGTTTCAATTAGCTAAGCTAAAAGAAAAACCCCGCTGTGTTATCTTATTAATTTTTCTAGGAGCTGATCTTGGCCTTCCAAGATTGAAATATTGATTAAGCATAAAAAACCATGGCCAAATTGAACAAGACAACAATCAGCAAAATCCTTTTCTCTATCCTACATCACACTACATTACAGCTTTGGTTCTCAAATCTTATCTAAACCCATCATATGTTATCTCACTCATTCCACAATGCAAACATTGGGACTGGATGATGCACCAAATTCAAGTTGCTAGTCCCATTTTCACCTGCATCAGTGCTGCCATTATTAGTCCCTTCATATTTTGCACCATGCAATGAAAAGTAACTCTCAGAGTAGTCTCCACCAGTACCATTGACAAAGTCCCCATTAAGACTAGCTGAATATTTTGGAGTCACTGTATTGGAGGGTCCCTTGCTACTTGATGCCACCAACGGAGCATCTGTGTTAATGCTGTTAACACCCTGCTGCTGCTGGTGATCTTCTGCGTTATTTCTCCAGACCATATCGGGCCATTCGCTGGCGGGTTCTCCGCCTTGTATGGTGAGAAGGGGTTGAGGAGATGCCGATGAGGTAGCGCAAGAATGGTAGGCCTCAAGGGCCATTGGTGATGAGTCTTTTGGCGGCGATCGTTTAGCTAGATCGCTTGCAATGAGTGTGGAGCTTGAACAAATTCTCATCACATCATACCTACTCATATCAAAATTGGTCACAGCACTTATACCCCTGAATTTTATGGCTGCAATATCATAAGCCTCAGCAGCCTCTTCTTCTGTGCCTATATCAATGTCACGAGCTAATTAGTATCTAGGCTTCAATTAATTGCTACACTTCAGGAAATTTTTTTGAGAATTACCATATTGACAAGTTTCAGTGTAACACACGTCATATTAACCTTGTAACATTATAGAAACTGGCTATCAAATAATAAGGACCACCATAACCATATATGAAAGATTGGACAGTCACGTGAACTTTCACAGTGGAATCAAACAGGTGTCTAGTGAAATAAGTAGAACACAGGATTGGTTATGTAATGAAGCTGATTCAAAGACATTAACATAGAGAAGATGGTTGCCTAAAGAAGAAATTTATTATTTTTTTTGGGGGGGGGGGGGGGGAAGATGAGCCTTACTAAATGTTCCAAGGTACAAGTCCTTGTTTCCTGCAACCCTTCCTATTCTAGCTTGCCACCTTCCATGTTGGTGGTGTCTGCCAGGATAAAAAGGAAAACAAACTTAGCAAATGAAGGGAAAGAAGGATGGATAACTTGATGAATGAATTTTAATAGTGTTCTATAAGTAAACACACTTGTTATCATGTGCACATGTAGAATAATGTCTGCCTATTATTGTCTATGATAATCGAAAAAGCTTCCAAAAATGCGGTAAATAGTGGAAAACTTTATCATTGAAGTCACTTTCCTGCCATTACCTTGTCACTCCTCTGTACACCGAAGCTCCTCTTGAAAACCCACTACTTTTCCTGTCAAAAATTGAATAAAGTGAAAACTCTCTCGTCCCATATTTCCTTATCTTTTTCAGGTTGATAAATAATAAAGAGATTTTAAAATAGGGAAAAAAACAGAGAGATAGAAGACCTGTCACCTTCTTAGATTGGCAACAAATTCTTGCCTTGTCATGTGCTTCATCTCCTCAAGCTCCTTCTCATAAGTACTCATCTAAGCACATATAAAAGAAAAGCTAAGACATCAATTACTTAGAAAAAAAATAAAAAAAATTCCGAAAATGTTTCGTATCATTCATTTAACTGGGGCCATTCAATAATCAAAGAAACTTACAGGGAAATTTATGTGAGTAGTTGGACCCCAATACTTCAAGGCAGCCAAGTCATAAGCCCTTGCTGCTTTCTCTTCCATGTCATAGCCACCTGATCAAAACATTTAACAAAAAGGATGATGGAGAAAGGGCATGCACACAATCCAATATTCTAAAAAATTAATATATATTGTATTACCTGTAAATCTTATTAGTCTTAAGTCCACAATGGAAAACAAATAAGTAAAGAATACAAAAATAAGGGAGATTGGATATTTGATTTTGACCTACCTAGGTAAACTGCACAGGGGAATCACAGTGAAAGGAGACACCCAATGCATGAAAAGTGAAAACACTGTGGTTAGTAATTTAGAATAATCTTTTCAAGAGGAAAAATGAAATAAAAATAAAAATAGAGGAAATAACTAATTGATATTCTTTTCACACATACCTTGCCTTCCTTTCCTTGTTTGTCCTTCTTTTCTGCAGCTGTTGTCCCACAAATGGGCCTCATATCTTCCAGTCCACCTGTGCCTAGTAATGAAAATCAAACGAGTACATGAAAAATGATAGATATACTTACAAAACCTTATAAACACACATATGGTGAAGTAAGGTTACAAAGAATATGTTCATTGTTCAAGAAAAATTTATATTTGGTACCTTGTAACACCTCTATATTGAGATGTCCTTTGTCCAAAAGTGTCAATGGATTTGCGAGGAACTGGTTCTCTGGCCAGAGGTTTCCCAATTGGCCTTTTGCGGTTGTCAAGCACTTGCATTGGAGAAATGCCAGCCATTTCATTCGGGGAACTTGGGCTCATTGTGAGTGATAGTGACTGAACATTGCAACCATTTGCTTCATTTGAAAATTTCTCACTAGAAACTGGTGCCTGCCTTAGCCAAGACTTGAACCCAGAAACTGAAGTAGCATTCTCAAATGGTACATGGTGGAAAATGCTGCCATTGTTTTGGTTATTTATATGGCTATGGCTATGGCCATGATCGGGGTTTGGAAAAAGTGTTTGTGGGTTTTCATTGTAATGGTAAGATTGAACAAAAGAGGAGGTGTTTCTGGGATACTTCTCTCCTGTCTCAAATATATCTCCATTGGTCTTGAAGCTAGTCGGTGCTACATTGACATTGATTCCATTAACAACTTGGTGTTGAGTTTCTTGATCTTCTTGGCAATAAACTTTGGTGGTGTCATCAGAGGGAGAGTTAGAATAACACCCCAAGAAATCCTCAAGCTTTGGACCACGCTCCTGATTACTTGCACTGGTTTCATCAATGGTGTTCTGATCATATAGCCAATATTCTACAAAACCAAATCCCATCCCCCGAAAAAAAAAAAAAGGAGTTTAAAACATCACAAAAGCAAAACTAGATCAGCTTTACATGCATGAAGAAGTTACCTTGAGCACCATTGGAGGAGGGTCTAAAGGGCTCAATAACACTAAGAGAGCCATCAGAGCGTAAAGGCATGACAGAGATATTTTCAGAAGAAGAAAAAGCAGCTGCTTAGCTATGGTGTTCTTGATCCCTACCAAACCCTTTATCATCAATCCTCAGGTGTGGAGTCAGAGAAAACCCCAACCAATTACTTATGCTGTTATGAGGTCTCTCAACACAAACCCCACCACACAGTATCTCGCCCTACTCTTTTTTTTTTTTTGTTGCCTACTTCACCTTGTCACTTGGGTTGGGTTTTTAGAGCTCAGCTCAAACTCCAAAAAAAAGTTTCCAACTAAAGGTGCCACTCGCTGTTACTCCCGCTAGCTGTGGTCTAATATTCTCAGTATCTGTGTCATTGTTTATCTGTTTTGCCAATGATGCATAGGGTTTGGTGCCCTTTCTTTCATTTCTTCTGAGTGATGTGGCCAGAGGTGGCGATGACACCATGACATTTATGTAGAGTAAAAAAAAAAGCTTGGCTAAAGTTAATAGAGTTTTTTTTATTGGGTATTATATTAATGTATAATAATTTTACATCAGCTTATATTATTCTGCAATGGGCTGCACATTTCTTCATGACATCACAATATACCACCTGATACCCTGCAAATCCATAGAAAGAATCATCACATCCTTTTGGAAAACTTAAGTTAGCCTAAATGGTTTAGCAACTTAAAATCTTAAATTCGAGACTTCTGAGTTTTGAATAACTTAATTTGGTACGTTGAAAAAATCAATGAAATAGACAGGATTTGCATTTGAGAAAACTTTTTAATAAGAAAAAACACAGAAAATTGTGAGGCAAGCTTCCGAGTATTGTGAATGCACTAAGTCGACATGAGTGAAGGTTTCATTATCTTTTAAAGAGAAACTTGGTTTCTGATTAATGCAAAAAATGAACAAAGTCTACTCTTTTTAAATTTCTTGCCTCAATAACAATAACGTGTTAGCATGCAAGATGAAAGAAGAAGGAGAGTTCCTAAAAAGTGTCTTGAAACAATGTCGTTGGTTTTCATACTTTGCACTCATTCAATACAAAATCACAACACCATAAATATACACTCAACCATCGTAATATTCTCACATCACACTTTTAGAAATGTGTCCCTGTAGTTAGGGCATTCCTAAACCGTGGCATTGACTATGAAGGTGGAGGAGGCAGAAGTAGGTTCATTAGACTAGATATTTGATCCGGCACTCTATCCATACACTAGCCTACATATTCGTGTATGATATTAAAGTGGTAGACCATGTTTTGGTCCTATGACAAGAGAGGCCCAAACCACCCCAAAAAAAAAAAAAAAAAAAAAAAAAGAAGAAGAAGAAAGAAGACACCGATTAAAGGCCTACATGAGGGCAAATCTGGAGAACCCATGTATGCATTGCTTGCACAATTCTTGGTCCCCCACCAAGACATCTGGACAGTACTAAAGTTCTTGGTTTAATAAAAGCAAATGGGGGCCTCCAGTGAATCCAAAACAAGTAAAAGCAGAAATAATAATAATAAAAAAAAAGTATAGAGTTTAGTTCCATCCCATGAGGTGAGGGCTAATAGTTAGATCGAATATTTATAATCATATTTGATCATTTGGGTCAATAACTGTTTAGGGCAGGCTTCAAATTGCTTAGTCCATTAATAGTACCATGAGAAGTCCTATTAATCATTGGGGATCATCATTGGTTCAGGCAGTCTTGAAATGGCTCAGTCCATTCCACCATAGAACTTCCATATTAATTTTCAACCCAAACCCAATCCACATCTCTTTCACTCTTCTCAAGCAAAGAGCCCCATAAAATATTGGCACTGTAAAACTCTCCAAGGAGGAGGTTGGGGTGTCGGCCCCCACTTCTTCAGAATTTCATTTTAATTCCAATAATAATAATAATAATAATAAAAACGTTACACTCATGAGTTTTATCTCCCGAGTTGCCTTTAAGATTAAATGCCTTGAATTAGAGTCTCAGTTGCTTGAATTAAATTACCAAAAAAAAAAAACAAAGGCACAAAAATTTACATTACACGAGACTTTTACATTTATTAAATATATATAAAAAACATAAAATGTATTTATTTTTATTTTCATAAAAAAAGACTATTTTCATAAAATTCTCTATTACATGAGTTTTAATTCCAATAAGTGGGAAAAAAAATTAGAATTGAGGAGTAGGATCTTAGTATGATACATGCTGGCTGTAAAACAGGTCCATACATGTCGGCAAAAATTTATTAGTAAAAGTATTGGTAATCTGCCATTATTTTTTCTGCCTTTCCAATCAGACCATCCCCCCCCCCCCCACAACTCCCCCGTTATTTCTGGTTTCTGTCACTAGTCCTTTTCATTTAGATATATGATAGAATATCTTGAAAATAAAATAGATGAACGCGGCACCTGGCATTTTCCAGGAGAATCAACAGTTTACACTTAATTTTATTTTTCTGAGTCTTCTCATGAGTTTCATGGACAGCCAGTCGGCCAAAAAGTGGTCAATAATTACGGAGTTGTACGGAACTTATGTTTTCACATGTACCAGTGGAGGAAAGAATATAT
This sequence comes from Kandelia obovata, assembly GCA_021464305.1. Classification (NCBI taxonomy): domain Eukaryota; kingdom Viridiplantae; phylum Streptophyta; class Magnoliopsida; order Malpighiales; family Rhizophoraceae; genus Kandelia; species Kandelia obovata. Next base: position 9,713,542 of record CM038481.1, read on the forward strand.
ATATATATATATATATATTTATTTATTTATTTTTGAACTTTTTCATTTTGTGAAAACAACAATAAGATTACCTAATCATTACTCAGGCTCCGTAATGTTAAAGCTTCCTGCGCTGGAACACATTTTCATGTAATGTGATCAGGGTGAGCTGGTGGAAAACGTGAGCATTTTCTACCCTTCATTGAACCTAGCTAGGAATTCCCAGTGTGGCATTGATGATTTCCGACTTTTTAGCGTACATAATCATAGATGTTGGAAAAGAAAATATCTATTTTCCCTTGGTTGTCAAAAACTTCCTAATACTCCCAAAGTTGTGCCAAATAAGTCAAAGCCCTTTTGTAAGCTACCATAAAATTTTTATGCCATCTACATCATCCTTGTCTAAATTTATAATCATCTCAGTACGGTCTCATACTAAGGTTCCGACTATTTAGTGATTACTAGCAAATTTCATTTTAAACCTTTTTCCAACCATCGGTTTCTTTCCATTGAATAATAATAATAATTCATTTGTTGTTCTTCTTTAGCGGTTTTTTTTTTTTCTTTTTTCTTTTTGGTGGGGGTTGGCGGTGGCTTCAGTTTTGAATAATGAAACGAAAATAAAATAGAAGAATCAACATGAACTCAATCCAGCTGACATGGGTATTCTTTGAAAGATTCAGTCGTTGGCATAGCATGAACATGTCTCACTGCCACACGCTCATTTCTTAATCAAACGGAAGAAACCAATTGTTTATCTCAAGATGGTTAATTGAAACTTGAGAGTTCTGTTTAAGAAACTCTTCTTATAGATTACGATATATGCATGCAAACAAAGTAACTAATTAAAGACATTTTGCATCTTTTAAAGAATCATCACATCTTACATGCACAGCTTCATTATTGATGAGATATATATATTGAAGTAGATGCATGTACACTAAATCACAGTACGGAAAAGCCAAAAAAAAAAAAAATCTTAAATATATACACATGTTGTGGGCGCCATTAACACAATATGAAAAGGGCTCTTTGCTTGGCTTTATCCATGCTGATCACAAGAATTCTGTCTCTATCTGCCAGAACCAATTTTCTTTAAATGTGATCAAATCGATTTTCAATTTGACACCACTTATGGGCTCATTATTTCTCTCTCTCTCTCTCTCTCTCTATTCTCTTTTTTCAATGCCACTAATTAATTGCAGTCCCTACCACAGACCAAAAGCCTGGCACGCGGTGGCACTCTATAAGTAACACACCTGTCACCCTATGTAAATTTTTGGGTGGGGTAAGGTTTTGATTTTTGTTTGATGCCTTTGATTTCATAAATTGCCCTGTTAACTTAATGCATCAATGTAATCGAACTTTGACCCCATCTGTCTTGTTGGTAGGCCGATCGAGCAGTTTTATCAAAGTCACTATTGCATTTCATGCGCGCTGTCTAATCCATATTTTAGCAAATAAAATATTTGAGGGACTTGAATCCATCGTCTTCAAATTATAATCGAGTAATTTCTTTTTTCTTTTATTACATCAACACCCTCCTTCTAATGTACTATTCATATGAATCAATATAGAAGAAATAGTGCAGTGGAGACACTCTATTAAAACCCATAGGGTTCATGTTCGAGTTATGATAAATTTATATTACAATGATTCAATTAAGGGATAAACTCTCTTAGACAAAAAGGGATTTTTATATTTATTTATTTAACGAAAAATTCTTTCATTTTTTTTTTTTGGGGGGTCAAAATAAGCGAGTCATACGCCTTCAATTTTTATTCATGTTACATGTATCGGTTTTGAGGCTCCATTGTTATCAGAAAAACTAACTCTTAATAAAGACAAGCATTAAAATTTGATCTATAAACACATGATTTATTGAGCATTTTGCAATCTAGGATTGAGAATAACACCATCAGCAATAATGTCGAACAAGTAGCAGTAAACTTAAAGACCCATTTATGATATTTTTTCATGTTCATAAAAAAAAAAATTCATCCAAAGGTACAATATTTGTAAGACACGTTAACCAGTACCTGAAAAATAACAACACGTTTTTGAACGTGAAGGCAAGTGGCAATCAACACTACTTATTTAACTCATGCAGTATTGTACGATATTAGGTATCAAACTTCGACATTAAGCATGGGAGATTCATTCTCGTAGTAGTTGACTGATAAAATTTTTTTAAAAAAAATATTAAAAGAAAATTTTAATAAGTAATGTTGAGTCTTGCTTCATAAATATAATAAATAATATATTTAAGATATATATTTTTACTTTTAAATATATATATATATATATATATAGTGCCAAACTTAAAGTTTAAGACGAAATTTCAAGCCGGAATCTCAAGTCTTATTCGTGGTTGACACGAAAATAAAAGTACTCAATTACTAGGCTATTAGTCAAGTTTGATAAGGTATGCAATCTCACAAGATAAAACAAGAAGAAAAATAAAAAGGGTTAACAGCCAGGGACATAGAAATGAAAGAGAAGGATAATCAATCACATTTTATTCTCTCTTTTTTCATAGAACTGAAAGTGCTAAATATTGCAGACAATTGAAGTGTTACTTTGGCACCAACAACATTATTTTGACCTCCTTGTCTCTTGATAAGCACTACCTTTTCAAAACCGCAAATATTTTATTTGCTAAGCTAAAGGGAGAAAGAACCATTATAATATTTAGAACATGCAAAAAGAGAGAAGCTAAGCTAAAGGGAAGAAAGCACCATACATAAATGGGATTTATTACTTCATCACAGCCGTAAGATCTAGAGACCATTTTACCTTTACTGGCCCTCAATGCTTTTGTCCCTTTCTACTTTTGCGCATTGTCCAGAAAGCAGGTGGAGGAGCACTTAGAGTGTTGGAATTGGTCTTTGAAAGCAATTGTTTTTAGTTTTTTTCTTTTCTTTTTTTTTGTTAGCAGCCTTTAAAATTATTGCAGAAAGGCATGCCAACTTGGAAAAACTTTATGGGATTCTCAATTGCTCAATCATTTTTTATGCTGACTAGAGCTTGGCTTTAGTCTCTCTGTCTCTTATATATAAGGGGTAGTTGAGTTTCTCATCTCCTACCCAGAAGATTAGATGCCACGGTAATCCAAAGCAGCACTCTGGCTAAAGAAATAATGGCTCCAATCTCTCTTTAGCAACAAACACACACACACACCACCTACAAAAATGGAGAAGCTAATAATGGCTCCTATGGCAGAAGAGTCAATTCTAAGAGAAGTCAAACCAATGAATACAAGTATGCCCTCCAAACAGGAAATCAACAAAGGAGCTTGGACAGCAGAAGAAGACAGAAAATTAGCTGAGGCAACTGCTGTTCTTGGTGCAAAAAGATGGAAGACAATTGCAGCCAAAGCAGGTGCTTCATTTTACCATGCTATCCCAATTTGTAGATTGAAATACGCTTCACTTTGGTCTAAAGATTGATGATGGGTCATTGGCTCTTGCAGGTCTCAATAGATGTGGCAAGAGTTGCAGGCTTAGGTGGTTGAATTATTTGAGACCAAATATCAAGAGAGGCAATATATCAGATCAAGAAGAAGACTTGATACTTAGGCTTCATAAACTACTTGGAAACAGGTTTCTGGCCCATACAACAAACAAATTGTCCTCATAGTTGTACATTATTTCAAAATTTCTCCAGCATAGCTGCAAGTTTCAATATTTTGAGCTGTAGTTCTGTTTAGATCAATTGAAGTCTCTGTATATTTTGATTTTGGGCACTTTTATGTTGACTAAACTTTTATTTTGTCTTTAGATGGTCATTGATTGCTGGAAGATTACCCGGACGAACAGATAATGAGATCAAGAACTACTGGAATTCTCATTTGAGCAAGAAAATGAGCCAGAGAGAGAAGCAAGTTGGAGCTTCAGCTAAAAAAGGGCTCAAGGCTGTGAAAAAAACAGTGAAGAAAGTCCATGTGGAAATGGGGGAAGAAAATATTAGTATATCTAATAATAACAATAATAATAATAATAATGGAGGTGAAGACTCAAACATCAGCTTTAATGTAGATGATTTCTTTGATTTCTCCAATGAAGAACCTTTTAAATTGGAGTGTACGAGTCACTTCCTAGAAATTGGCGATAGATTAACTGGCATGTCGTAAGGAGGAATATTTGGTTTCTCTCCATGGATTTGGTCCAGTTAATAGACCTAAACATCCCGATGTATGTGAGATTTCATGTTGAATAATCTTTCTTTTGTGTAAATGAATTGGGTAGAGTTGATGTTTGTGTCTCAGTTATTTTTTCATTTAACACTGCATGGCTGGATGACAAAAAATAAAGAAGAAGAATTTCTTTCATTAAAAAATTTATTATTATCTTATATATATATATATATATGATATTTTAGATTTTATTATATTAGGTATTATTGAGAAATATTATATTTTATTATTTAGTATAGATAATATTTTATTTTCTATTTAATTTTTTTAGTTATTTCTATGTAAAAATAACTCAATACTATTTTATAAGAAGAACTGTTATAAATATTGAATTAATATAAAATATTAAATTTAATTTTCAGTGAATTCTTAGGTTAGTTTATGTTTTTGGTTGAATTCTTGTGTTTTTCTTTTGTTCTATGATTTGATTTGTTTTTGTCTTAGATGACTTTGATCTTGTGATCGGGGCTAATCATCTTTTCTTTTTCTTTTTGTTATATTTTACTCTGGCTTCCTTGTTTCTTCTTCTTCTTCTTCTTTTTTTTATCACATTAACCATTAAATCCCATTCGGCCAAAATACAAATGGATTGTAGTAATTATGATGTAAGTAGGCAACAACAGGCCCGATGATTGTTGGGGGGGGGGGGGGGGCTTCCCTTTTTCTCTTTGTAAGTAGTGGTCTTAAGGCAGCAAAGAATGATAATCGAAATGTGTAGGGACCTGTTGCAAGATTGCTGACCAATGACAGATCGCACTCATGGGATAACACAAAAAGGCCAGGGTGCATGTGTGTCACGATATTTGCAATATGCTACGGAGTATTTCATATTCATACAACAGTCCAAATTGTGAAGGGTATATAACGGTAAGGTCATCTGCTTGATATTTGGATATCATGAATTTGACTTGTAAAAAGTAATTTCCTTGTGATACTAAGTTAAAACTGTGTATATATAACATTTTTTTTTTTAATTAATCTTATGGTATGAGAGTGTGGGACATTAGGAATATTCCTTTTGTATCTGTCCAAATAGTTTTTACATCTGGCTATTTATAAATTTGGCAGTAATCTCTCCTCGTGAGCTACAAAGATCTAGTCAAATTGGTACAACAAGAAAGGTCTAACACAACTTGTGCAGCATTTGATGACATCTCATCTAGTCAAGGATATCATTGTGAGCCACATTGCCAATTTGATTCCATTCCAGCTCAAGCTGACATTAACTGCAAGGATGTATTTGCACTTACCATCTCACTCATTTTTTTTTAATTTTAATATCTCCATGCCCTGTGCAATTGTGGTGGACCATGTGCAATGTGGCATGCCATTTGTAGTGCTCGGTTGAATTCACTTAATAGGTTTGTCTTGGTAACAAAAAAAAAAAAAAAAAAAGTTAATTATCACTACAATATCTACAGGATGATCAAAGGCGGCTGCCACTTACCTTTGTCGAGACCCTTTTTTTCACATTACCCAAAAAAAAAAAACTTTCTTCTAATCCAAGCTTAATTTCTAACAAGATTCCTGAAGATATGCAAATTTAATTTAGAAGTGGACAAATGGACAACTCTATTAAAGTGTTCCCTTCTCTTTCAAGATGCCGTTTGCTAGTGAATCACCCTGTGGTCAAATCCTTTTTACAGATTGGATCGCATTAGACTGAACTTTCTGCTAATTGACTGCCAATGACAGCCTGAAGATTCCAAAAGGGTATATGTTCAAATCACCATGAACCCAGGGTTTGCATCAACAAAAAAGGAATTAAATCATATGCATGAAGCATGTAGTGAAGTTTTGTCCAATCAAACCAGGTTAAAAGTATAATTCCATGAGATTCAGTTCCAAGCCTCCAATGAATTACTGTCTGAGGAATATTGACAAAAGAAATGAAAGAAACAATAACAAGAAAGAAGAAGAGGAGGAAAAAAGAAAATCTTTCTGGTGAAAACTAAAAAAATTCACATGAAATTTTTGGATGGGAACCCCAATCTGGAAAGAGAGAATATTAGCAACCTAAATGTCATGGACTATGCTAAATTGGATAGAAACCAACGTCAAAGATGAGCTGACGCCGTCTCCCGGTGAAGTTGCCGAAGCAGAAAGTCAAATCACTTTTAACAAATTTAACATTTCCAGCTATCTGCCATGTCATAAATTTCAGCCTATAAAACTTCAACGTCACTCTAATAAATGAAAATGCAAAGAGTGAAGAAATGAGCATCTAAACAAGTAAAACCAGCTAATATACACGAAACCAGAGTGAGTTAAATATCTAGCAACAAAAACGCCTTTATGCACAGAGTCGAAAAGTGTTCTTTCGTTGAATCTGACAATTTACTTGGCGTGACAGTCAAAACCAGTAAAGGCATCAAGAAGCAAGTAACTAGATTTTCCTTCAATAAGGTAATTTGCGGCAATTATCCTGAAGCTGCAGGTTTCAACCCAAGAAAAACAACAACGAGGCAAAACATCTCTTCAATCCACAAGGTTGAACTGCAATTAGATTCCACCTTGTCAAAGTACAATTAGAGTTCTTCAGCTTCACACAAACCATAAAATTGACCTCACTATCCAAATACGATCCTTACGTACTATATACTATCATTCCATGCCAATTAGGCATTAGAATCAATCATATACAGACTAAAACCCACGTACACAAACAAATTAAAAATTCATCACCAACCCAATATTTTATTTTCTCACATCACATAACTGAAATATATAAATGTTAATATAAAGTAAAATTGCACAAAAAAGACCGTACCTTGAACTTTGGTTTGCTTAAGTATAGAAGCATCAGCGGTAGCCTTCAATTGAACAACCACTGAACCAAATAAAAAACCCAATAAAACAACGAAAAACCTAATAAAGTTCGCATCTTTATGAATAAATAAATAAAAAAGAAAAGAAAAAACAAGAAGAAAAAAAAAACACACACACACACACACATTGGGATACCTTTACGAATAGAGCTGGTTGACTCGGCAGACATTGTGGCCAAAAGGGTTGCCTTGAGTGGTGACTGTGATTGCGTGAAGGCGGTGGTTAAGGCGGAGGCTGCATAGACGGCGGTGTAGATCTGGTGTGTGCGAGACCAGGTAGTTGACTTTTTGGAGAAATTAGATCTGACGGTCTGTAATTGTTTGTGACTCTTGTTTTGGTTGCACTCAATGGCTAGGATTTTAGCAATTAGTTTGGGTTTTTCTTTTATTTTTTTAATTATTAAATTGTTATTTATTAATTAATCAATTGCTTGAATAACTGATTACGTCAAGCTCTGTAAACTATTATTATTATTTTTTTAATGTTTGGTTACATTTTTTGTCAGTTTTATTTTTATTATTGTTTTGCAAATAGAATCATAAATCCTGTTTTTATGTTATTGGGGTTCTTTAAATTATGCATCTTAATTTTCATCCCTTAGATTGAAAGGTGTATTCCTCACATATAATGATTTGAGACCTAATTGATAAAATTAAGGTTTTAATTAATTTACTGTCAAATAATGTAATTAGTGATAGAAACTTTTTTAATCTAAACTAAACTATTTTAATTTTAAAATCAGTTTATAATATTACATTTGAGTTTAGTTTAGTTGTTAGTCATATATTATAATAGAGAGAGAAAAAATTAAAAACTATATGTTTAAAATTTCATTTTTATTTCAATGATTATCCCACTGAACTAGATAACAATGTGTAGAGTTTATATTCTCGTAATAATTAAAAAAAAAAAGAATTCTACGTGCTTTAATGTAAAGATTATTGTTTGGGTAAACTGAAAATATATGTAAATACTAAATAAAAAGAGAACTGTTCCGTTCCATTTAAAATTATTTGAAAACCAAACCTAAATCGTACATCTGAAATTTTAAAAAGTTCAAAGAATACTACTTAAAAAAAAAAAAAAAATCATCAAACCACACTACACGATACGATCAACTTTGGTTTGGTTTTGTCTGGTTTGTGCTATGCAACGAAAAATGCATACTCTAAGAACCCATTTGGTTATCGTTATTAATTATTTATTATTTATTATTTTTCATTTATTTAGTGCTGTTTACTGCTTATTTTTATTATTATTTTTTTGACCAATAATTATTTTCTGATAACATGTCTGCAGGAGTTGACAATAAGTCAACTCCTTTATGTATCTGTTCATATTGTCGATAACCACAAATTAGTGAAGCAAACGGGTTCCATAAAAAGGTAAGAGTGACCTGTAAGGAAAACTGTTATAAATTTGAGTTCCATAATCTGCCAAAAACAAAAAATTCCATTGTAAATTTGAACTATTCAAGGAACAAAATCATACAAGACTTCGACCTTCCTTAATCCAATACCAAGAAACTTATAAAAAAGGTTTAGATACATATATATATATATATATATATATATATATAGATATAGATAGATATAAGACCTAGTGAACTGTAAGGGGGGGCACCAGGCTTTAATTTTTTCCGTTTAAAGCTTGCAAAGGAATAAAATCCAATTTGGTCTTTTAAGTTTTTGAAAATTTTTTCAATGTCATTTTAAATTTTTATTTAAATCTAATATTTTTAAAATTCATCCCAATTAAACAGTTTTTTTTTTTTATAGAAATTATTATACATGTTAAGTATTTAATGAAATATACCAAAAAAATAAATACACAGTGAAATACTTTCCAAATACTCTACTTATTATAAGCCTTTTTTTTTTTGTCCTCCCAAATAAAATTAGAGTGATGATGAAAAAAAATAATAACAGTGATGAGGAAGAAGATGGAAGAGGAGGAAATTAAGAAGTATTTCATTACGTATTAATGTGTTTTGCATTTTTGGAATATTCCATTAATTATGTCAAGCTTATAATAATTTTCATCTAAAAAAGATTAAATTGGAAAGAATTCGAAAAGTTGCATAATTCAAATGAAAATTCACAAAAATTTAGAATTACAGTAAAAACATCTTCAGAGATTCAGAACCATATCCTTAAACTACCGATTTTGACTTCATTTCAATCGAGTTTTAGTTCAAACTTAGTTTGAACAAGAACTGGGGCAAGTCTATCTAAGAAATTTGAGGGGGAAAAAAAAAGAAAAAGAAAAAGAAAAAGGGCCCAACAAAGTGAGGATTGAATTGAAGAGGGGGGGGGGAGAGAGGGATAGTTTAGACGAGTGGTTGAGTCAATGCCTGTACCATTGTGGGGTTGGCCACTGGCTAGGCCACGTTGCCTCTACCATTCCCGCACAAAAAAAAAAAAAAAAAAAAAAGGGTTTTTAGAAGGGCACGGACTGTGTTCAACAAATAGACAAGTTTTCTGAAGAACCAACCCCACCCGTTTGCCCCTCTTTGTGGCCACCACTACGTTCGATCCTATGGTCCATAATTGACTATCATTTTACAAGAGACTGACTTCCTCGCTGCAAGCTGTCCCACGTCCTAGGTAATGTGCGAGGTCTGCGTGAGAAGCTATGTGTTGCTATGAACATTGATCTGCGACAGTACTATTGCTCAAAGGACGTGCCAGTAATAATAATAATAATAATAATAATAATAATAATAATAATAATAATAATAATAATAATAATAATAATAATAATAATAATAATAATAATAATAATAATAATAAACAACAAGAGGTCCAATTAACTGGACATGGCAAAATTAATGCAAGGAGGTGGATGGACGTGACAGGCGTCGTTGGCTATCCATTCTATTTGGTTTTTTCTTTTCTTTTTCTTTTTAGGGAAAATATAAAACTTACCAATAATAACCTGCAACGTGTCAATAAGAATATGCAATAAACTTCATATAATCTACTCTCATAATTTATATATATATATATATATATATATATTTTATGACGATTATTTGTACATTTTATCACTTTAGTTGCACATTTATTTTATCTTATTATACATCTTATTTTTTTAATAAAAATAAAAAATAAAAAATGTGCATAATTCTTTCTATATTCATTCCACGTTCCTCACGTATCTTTTTTCAATAAATTAAAAAAGAAGAAGAGAGAGAGAAAAAAAAAAGAAAGACAAAGAAAGAAGAAGAAGGGAATTCAGCCATAAATACTCTAATTAGAAAGTTTTAATTACATGCACATTCAATTCAACATCCGCAGTGCACATCCCAAAACCTTATGTACGTTGCCCAAAGGGCGAGCTGGTCTTGTCCACTCCAAGGTACGTTGTTCCATTGATTATGTTCACATGCACCTCCGGTACCATATACATATACTAAACCAACCACAAGGCCCCCAAAAAAAAAAAAAAAAATGCCAATCAACAGTGAGAGTTTTGCTACGTTATATAAGGCTGATATATTTTCGATGGGATTGAAGGCGAGGTGAAGCAAGGGTGGGGCATGTCACCGTCATACTATAAGGTTAAGATTGAATTAGCAATTTAATCTTCTATTAGCACGGTACTTAGTGAGTTATTAATCCTAAGTGGCAAGTGTTGTAATGAAACCAGGGTAGGCCAACTCACACTCCCCCAACACTACTTCAAATTGCTATGTAATTTCAGGAAATAAAAGCTACTCTCTCTTATTATCAATCAATGATCTCCTTTCTTTCTCTCTTTCTTTCTTTCTTTCTTTTTTTCTTAATAACATCGTAATTTTATTGTGTAGCCAAAAAATGTTAAACGGAACCTGCTAAGTTATATCGCAGAAGGCATTCCCAGCAAAATTACACGACACATAATGATGCTCTTAAACCGAAAAGAGATACCCAAACACCTATAAGTGTAAAACCTGCTCAACAAGAGCTTCGCTCCAATAATGACTGCAGAGTTCCAGACCCGCAATCACGTACAATAATAATAGGCTGTCCGACTAAGATGTGAAGTGGGGCTGCCGAGTAGTGAATGTCATGGAACCACGCATCACCATATGCAGATTATGGTGTTTGAGAATGTTATCTCCGATTGTCTTGAACCGTTGATTCCATGCTTTTAATAATTAATTTTTTAATATATATATATTTTACTATAATTATATATTTATCAATATTTAAATCAAAATTTTAAATTATAATTGTTGATAACGTAATAATTTAAATAATAATTATTTAATAATCAAGTTATATCATGATTAATTTTTTAATAACAGTATTGTTTAGAAATATTTTAATACAATTAATTGAGAACATTTTAACATTCTTTTATTTGACCTAATTAAAATCTATTAATTATTATGTGTAATATGTATTATGATAATTATATTTTATTTATTTAAAAAACTTCTTTTCATATATTATAACAGTTACAATCTATTATATATAACTTAAAAAGATACATATGATTTCATAATAATTTATAATAATATCTCATAAATATTTTTTTATTAATTTTAAAATAATAATTTGTATACAATTATAAAATAAAAAAAATAAATAATGTATACCAGAAACACATTATTGGATTTAGAATATTAGTACAATCACAAATAATCATTATTATAATCAATTCTCAGTTTGAAAACATGTTTTCTAAATAACTTTGTTTATAAATTTTTCGTCAAAAGATATGTTAGCTTGATATTTGTACTAAAATGTTCAATAAACATTTTTTATCTTTAAACATATTTCATAATGATAAAAAACTTTAACTTTATATACTTGACATCTTTTGAATATTTGTTATTTTTTAAGAAGAATACAACTTTGACATAATCAAAATAAATTTTCAATGGTTTGGTAACACTGTTGACAATTTCAAATTTTGACATAAATTTTTACAAGCATAATACATGAATTGTGGCTTCAAAATATGCCACAAACTCTACATCCAGGGTGATAAAGCAATAATAAGTTGTTTTACACTTTTCCATAATATTACTCCTTCAACTAATAGATATACATAAACTAAAGTGAACTACTTTTATTAAGATATTCAACAAAATTTGAATTTAAATATCTGATCATTACTAAATAATTGAATTTTCTATAAATGAGTATATAATATTTTGTTTGCATTATATTCTTTATTGCTTTTTAACAATTCATTCTATGATTACTTTAATATTTGTGTGATATTTTGATCGTAAAATTGATATATGGTCTTATATAAGTGTGTAGATATATCAAGCTACAAATAATAAAAGCATATGAAATAAATTTCACTTCCTTATGTTTTACATTATTTTTGAGACATTGTATGAGATTAAATTTATCACATTTTCATATATAAATAAGTTTAAGTAAATATTTATTCATGAAATTTCTCTAAAATTTTCTTGATATAGTTCTTCTAAAACAATTCTAACAATATTTCTAATTTATCATGAAATATGTCCATTTTAATCATACAAAATGTCTTTATCATATATTTTATTTCAAGATTCTTAGAAAAAAAAATTAGTTTCAAGCAATATATTTAAATCATTGTCAGTAAATAAAATATCTTTAACATATAAAATTAAAAAAATAAATTTACTCATTTTAATTTTTTGATAAATATATTGATCAACAATATTTTTCATAAATTCAAAAATATAATAATACCATTAAATTTAAGATATTATTGTTAAAATGTTTATTTTAATTCATATATTGACTTTTTAGATTTACACATTATTCAGTTTTTAATTTTTATGAAAAAACTTTCAAGTTGATTCATTTAAACATATACTTCAATATCTTTATTAAAAAAGATAATATATATATATATATATATATATATAATTTTTTTTACTATTCAGACAAAGTTATAATTATTTTTTAATAAAAAATTTATTAAAAATATTATTATTATTATTAATTAAGAATATTTTAACAGAAAAATGGAAAAGAAAATGATTTAATTGCATGACATTGCACGAAGGCTGTGAATTGTCAATTTCAAGCTGAGATGCATGTGGCTCATATTTAGATAACAGTGCAGACAGCTATGATGGACACATGCAATCAGAGATATATTTCCATAGATTCCTCCCACTGGGACGTGGTTCTCAGGACAGTGCCATCAGCATCGTCGAAGGCATAAAAATAAAAAATAAAAAATAAAAATCCAAGGAAAATCGGTTGTGGGCCCAGATGGTCCTCCAGAGTCACAGGAAAAATGGGAGAATTTTTGCTCCAGAAAAGCAATTGACCATGATGGCCCATGTGCTATGCATTCATGGGCAAATTGTCTTCGTTTGGGCAAAAGCACTGTGACTTGCAACCAAGCATTATTGTACATCAATCGAGCATAAAAGGAATCCGTTCTAGAGTTAGATTGGCAGCACGTCTATACGTCCACCATTGGCTCTCCGTTTTCGCAACAAACTTTCAAGGGCACACAAGAAAGGTAGCTTGCGAGAGAGAGCCGCCGTGACATGATAGAAGGGCAGGTGAGTGCATTAACGATGACTGTTTTCATTTTTTTTTCTCCTCCCCCCCCACAACAACCCCAAACCCCAACAAAAAAGAAAATATAAATAAATTAACTCTTTTAGTCGCTGGGTTACCAATTGAAAGGTGAAGAAAAAAGTTCAAAAATATTTTAAAATTATCTAAATTTTTAATTTTAGATTTAGATTTCAACCCTTAGTCTTTATCAAACCCCCCCCCCCCCTAAAAAAAAAAAAAAGACAAACAAAAAGCTTTCAATTACTGTAATGTCATCACGGCCTAAATGTCGGTTACAAACTGAGTTGTAAAACATTTGGTTAAAGATTTATGGAATGAATTAATATTATATATCTACAGAGGAAGAATTTTAGTGTGACAACAATATTTTTATGTTAGTATTTTTGTTAAAAAAAATAATAAGAGTAAACTCTTTTTCATAGTCTATTATGCAAGAGTTTCATACTATAACTTTATATATATATATATATATATATATATATATATATATATATATAAAAATTGATAATTAACGTGTATTTGAATTTTTTTTTCCTTTTGTAAGAAGAATATGTTAAGCAATATGATCGTCCCCCCCCCCCAACAACAAAAGAAAAAAGGAAAAAGGAAAATAGGAAAAAAGACCCAGAATTTCATGGGTTACTAAATGCTAAAAAGTGTAGGTGTGAAACATGTTGTGAAATGATTAGCTGATGGTGGGGACGCCGCTAACTCCATAGGTTCGTGGCCACCCACTTGATTATATAACTAAGCGAACTATGACATGCCCCAAGTCATATGTGACCATCCAAATAATAGAAGGTCGGCCCGCCTGTGTCTCTCTGCCGATTGTCACCCAATCAACGTAAAGAGTGTCACAGAGAGAGAGAGAGATGGGCAGAAATCCCTGCTGTGCAAAGGAAGGCTTGAACAGAGGAGCGTGGACAGCAACTGAAGACAAGGTACTCACAGAATACATTAAGCTTCATGGTGAAGGAAAATGGAGAAACCTACCCAAGAAAGCAGGTGAGATCATCTATAGTCGCCATGTAATTAAATTGCAGTTTATGTATTTATTTCCTTCACTTGGAGGAGGTGAAAACAAGGAACTTTAAGCTTTCCATGCAAAAAATTGAACAAGCCAACAATTTTAATGCGTCTCATGCAGGTCTAAAGAGGTGCGGAAAGAGCTGCAGATTGAGATGGTTGAACTATCTAAAACCCGATATCAAGAGAGGAAATATATCAGTTGATGAAGAGGAGCTCATCGTCCGGCTCCACAAGCTCCTGGGGAACAGGTGAACTGTTTATCTTTGATAAATCAGTTATATTATGAAAACACGGAAACGATCACGACATTAATTACAAATTTACAAATATATAATTATAATTGTGAGTTGTATTTGTAGTTGATACAAAAAAAAAAATAATAATAATAATAATTATTATTTATTATTATTTTTGTTGGGTCTCCCTGACACTCTTGTAGATAAAATATACAGATCACTCTCTCTCTCTTTAGGCCTCACTCATCGGTAGCACAGGCTGTTTTACTTTTCTAAGTTTGTTATTCACGTGCACACTTACACAGGCATGGCCACGAATGAGTACAAATGCATATATGAAAATATATTTAATGTCAAAAACTTCATCTATTATTATCATGATTAAGACTTGTGCATTTTCTTGAAGGCAACATAAATTACTTGATAAATGACAAAACCATGGAAAAAGTGAGCAAGAGCAACTCGCTGTCTTTTCTACCCCCCCCCCCCCCGGAAAAAAAAAAGGTGAAACACTGAAAGTGAAGTGACATATATACTATATACATAGCTTGGAGCGGTTCTCTAGAATGCAAATGCTTGTTGTTACTAATACTATTCAGAATGTTTGTCTCTGTGTGTGTGTTGTGGGGGGGGGTGTGTGTTTGTGCAGATGGTCCCTTATAGCTGGAAGGCTTCCAGGGCGAACAGACAATGAAATAAAGAATTATTGGAACACAAAAATTGACAAGAAGTTAAAGAATAATAAAGAGTATCACCAAAATGCAAATCCAAGTCATGATGATGCATCAAGAACCGGCCATCAAACTCAGGAACAGAAACATAAACCAAACCCCACAACAAATAGATCAACAGCTAACCTTGCAATTCCAATCCGGACTAAAGCATCGAGGTGCAGCAAAGTCATCATACCCCAAGAATTATTATTACACGATGATCATGAAAAACAGCAATTTGATGACGATCATGGGAATAACTCATTGGTAGTACCAAACTTGGCCCCAAATTCAACTGTGTCCGCAGGGAATCCCTCCTTTGACAAGTCACAGCCGGCGGCACTCGAGCAGGATGTTTCGTCAGAATATTTGTTTGATCTTGAGATAAATGAGCAGTTCCTGACTGATATACTCAAGATGGATTTCTCACGACAAGTTGATAATTTTGCTTCTCGGGCATGGTCTAGTACTAATGACGGTAATATATGTGACCTGGTGGGCCTCTTATCTCCAAATTCAAATTCTGGCCAAACCCTCTTGGCTTTTGATGACTTACTTCGTGATGATTTGGATTTTCCCACTGTGGCTTCTATAAAAGATGATCGGGCTGGACAGGAATTGGAGTAGGTTCAAGACCAATCAAGGCAGAAAAGTAACAAATAAAAAGTACCGGGTATCACTGTGGTGTTAAATAAACTCCATTTCATCACTGACTTTAATTTCCTAGCTAATGCCTTGCATCGCATGACTTGTATGACGTCTGTATGTACATATGAATCATTTTTTTTTTTTTTCAATCAAGTATATATGTAGAAAAAGATCGTTTCATCGATCAGCATCATGGCAGAAGCCTACATAAATAAAAAGGACTAATCTCTCCCTGTTTCTCCGAGCACATTTTACTTTTCCATGGGATGCAAGGAAAATATTGCCATCGCAGCGCTCCCAACATGAATTTAAGGTAGAGTTTCGTTACAGGGTATAGACAAATAGACATGAATGGACACCGACCAACATCACTCAATTATAATTACTAATTATTAATGTATAAAAAGATATATTAACTATAATTAATAATTATAATTACATACATATTTATGGATATGTATCTATTTATTTGTATCTTTTTTATTTAAGGTATTGAGACTAAAGTTAGTAAAGTCATTGATAGAAATAATTTTCAGTTGATTTTTGTTGAAATTTCCTGCATATATTTAATATTTAATTTGTTGTGACGCTTCCAAGCATAAATTAAATATATAGCAGACATGCCGCTCCAATCGTGGACACAAGCGCAATTACAAGGGAAAAAGTCAATACTTTTGGGCACAAGAACGAAGACCACGTTCTAGGCATAAACCTCAACCGCTTTTTCTAGAGTCCAACTACATATAATCAGAAGTCAGCTCGCGTCCTCCATATGGTCTAGACCATTGCATTATATACACTTGAGATTTCTTTTCTTAATTAAAAAAAAAAAAAAAGGAGACTGTAATATTTCAAATTGAGTAGTTTTCTTTCTTCTTCTTTAATCATAAATTGCATGTCAAGATTTGAATGCAAGATCTTTAAGATATATTTACTTAGGTTGTTAATTATTAGGGGGAGCCATTAGGATTGAGAGATTCTACTAAACATTTGAAGAGGAACCAAAAATTGAACCTAGCCTTTAGCAATCTCACAATTAAACACTCCCAGACAAACACACAGTGAGAGAGAGAGAGAGAGAGAGAGAGAGAGAGAGAGCTACTGTGCAGGCAATGCAAGGTAATTGCGGAGTGAAAGGAAAGATATTGAATGGCCCTTCCCAGCTGGGGCATGCAAGAGAAGGGCTAAGTAGTAGTAGATGTCTTAGTTAATACGTTGTACAATTCTCACCTGTAATTAAATACTTCACACAATATTAGCAATTTCTCTTACTGAAGAGCCAATTGAGCACTGAGAGACTTAATTGCAACCAACCATGACCATATATATAGATCATTTGAAGATATATACGGTCATGTTTGAAGATATATAGGGCATCTTACTAAATTTCTGTAGGGTTTTGAATGTTGACTGTTAGCTTGACATATGTCAATCGAACTACCTAGCAATCCTACTTATAGTTCCGGAGGAAAATTGAAAAACTCGTAGATGTATTTCAGGAAAGCGTCCAACTTGAGCAATGGAAACGGTTAGATAAGGTTTCATTTACGTTCGGTTTGCAGGAAAGATTAAGACACATATATATAGTTTATATAATAAACTCCAGCGGGTCCTTATAAGTACAACTTCATTGGATTGAAAGCTTGTAAAAAGTATAGATTATTTTCACCATCTTGTATCCGAATACAAAATTTAATAAGATGCACAAAAAAAAAAAAGGGGGGGGGTAATTAGAACATATGATCTCTTTGTTACTAAAAATTACCTTAATGTGTAGTTTTATGTGGTGGTTCTTTTTTATCTGCCAAAATTCGGTTTAATAAAAACGTGCCATCCCACTTGTATTGTCGAATTTCCGTGGACGAGGTAGGAATCGGATCATTTAATTGCAACCACATTTGAACATTTTGTGCTATATATATGCTTGAATTATATAGCTTATAATCAAGTATATATCCCACGTTACCATTGAACTCTTTAAATTGTTCACGAGTACTATGACTAAAAGAGATGAGAAGTCTTATTGTGGTGCCAATTAAACCACACACAAAAAAAAAAAAAAAAACACACACACACACACACACACACACACACAAGGAGAAGTGTTATTTATAGGCAAGTTTTAGCTTTATACACATTAAAACTGTTATCTTAGATCAGAAATTGTTGTCATAACTGTTTAAGGCAACAGTTTTCTGTATATAGAAACAAAATCTGCATTTGAATTTTAACTTTTCAGCCAAAATCTAGGCCTTGGAATCTGGAAAATGGTGGTGTAGGAGAACTAGTTTTCTTTTGTTAGGTCAATTGCTACAGGCAATTGTTGACTTCATAAAGCAACCTGAGGATCTCAACCCATTAATGGCCCTCGTCACTTAGCCCATTACTCAACAACCCTTAACGGGCTCTTTAATTGTCTGGATCATTACCCACACACACACACACACACGCCAGCCTGTGGATCATTGTTTGGACAACCCCTGAGAACACGGTACCCACTATTGAATCAAATGACTCTAGTTTGATATGACAATTGCTAATTCCCACTGTGTGAATGTTCACGCCAAATTGGAACTTTTTCTTCTTCTTCTTCTGTTTTTTCTTTCTCACTCTCTCTGAAAGGTTCTCGACCGTTGTCACTAGTCGCGTGATTTAGATAGAGATGTTGAACTCTTAGTTCAAGTAAAATAAAACAAAAAGTTCTGATGTTAATTTTTGATTAGTCAGTAGAAGTACCATATCTTATGACCAATTAAGCCATAAGATAGGTTAAATTTTGATCTAAAAGTATCCACCACCCATTGTTTGTGATAAACAATTGATCCATTTTCACCCTTATTTAATATTCACACTTGTATACGGAGACAACAAAGAATGAATTATGAACGTTGTCATTTAGTCCACGATGGACAGATGTGAATGATGACATATGTTTGATAGACGAAATAAAGAGAACCAGGCAAGATGTTTGATAGACACTAACATGAAGTCTGTGATCTACTAATTGCTTCTTTCAAGGAAACAAGAATTATATGTCTATGGACTTGTCGGGATGGTTGCTATGTCACAACCCTCAGAAGTCTGATACTCAATAATTGAACAAATGATTGTAAGTAAAGGTGTGAGGGCAAATAGCTTTCACTTGGAAGCGTTCTGTCAATGTTTTGTCATCTTGGTTCCTTAAAACGTTTAGAAGCCTCCTCATAGTAGTGTTGTTGGTATAATTCTATCTTATTAGCTACAGTCATTTCTTGATTTGGCCCTAGTCCCAAAGATTATGTCTATGACATTGATACTAGTTGCTAAATCATTTTCTCCATGTCAACACCAAGTCAACTGGGATTACTACTTTTTAAGGAAGTTGATAAGCGAAGCCACATAATTGGCAGAGAGTGTAGATGCTTTTTTGGGGGGTTGTTTCAGTTAGGTGCTGCTATTGTCTAGGAAACAAATCACCATTTTATGAAGATAATCCAAATAATTGCTTCATATTATGTTCGTCATCATCCTAGCTGGCCATTATTACGCTTCATTCCCAAGGATTGGATTAATTTGGATAAGAATCAAAAGATCCTAGGAATAATCCCTATTTAAAATGATTATGCCAATAGCTCTATGCCATTGGATCTTCAGCAGTTATAAAAAAAAAAAAAAAAAAAAAAAGCCCACTTGGCAGCATATTTGGCCTTTTTCTAGTCATCCACGACCACTTTAAACAAGTGGAGAATCATATGAAGTGGCAATAACATGACTAGTTGGAAAAAAAAAAAATTTTAACATAATTTTTAATAGTTAGTAGTTAGTAAATGGGTGGAGGACTGTGACATGTGAGTCCTTGAAGTTCCAAGTGAAAAAGACACCACAAAGAGCCCTTGGATCAAATCTCACTACATCTCCCTACCCCCAAAAGGCTCACAATTTTTTATTTTTTATTTTTTTATTGGTTACGAGAGTCGTTTTGGTTTTAATAAAAGTGTTTCAATCATTGTTGGGGAAAAAAAAAAAAAAAAGTCAAATAAGCTGAAATTTCGAGGAGTACCATTAACAGCACTTTTTGGAATGAAATCTTTGGACGTGCAGGATATTTGATTCTTTACACTTGCTTTTACTAAGAGGGATAAGGATAGAACATTCGTAAATTCCCTGATGATGAAAGTACATCATCAATCATAAACCACCGTCTACTTTTCCTTGTACTTTCCTGAAACCATGAGAGCATAATTTTTTTTTTTTTTTTTTTTTTTTGAATTTGGATTACGAGTTTGAATAAGGCAGATTTTCCAATGGATTTAATCTAGTTTATGGGAATGAGAGGGCTCTTGCCATGTCTCCTCAGCAGCTGTCTTATTGCCAAGAGATCAAAAGGCCTGGAAAGATGCAGAGAGATCTGGAGAGATTCATGTAAGTCAAGGCCAACTGGACAACTCAAATATAGATGTCACATGAGACAAAGGAACACGGGAAGGAAAATCAAAGTTAGGTTTCAACATTAACAATAATAATAATATATATCATGCTCACCAAATCAAAATCTTGTGTGTATCCATTTACACAACTCAATTTTCTTCGAGTATTGAGTCATTTCTCAGCGACTTCAAACAAATATCAAGGCAGAAAATTCCTCTAATAATAAAATCACGTGCCAAAGATTTAAGATTTTAAGGGAAAAAAGAAAAGAACAGAGAAATTTCATTTTCTGACAAGAAGTTCTCCTGTATTTAACAACTAAACAACTACATTTAAACACCTAACTCCAAACTTGTACATTTTTTTTTTCTTCCCTCTCTTCTCAATTGCATCTTATAAAATGGAATTCTTTTCTTCTCCAGCGTTCACTTCCAATTTTATTCCACACCCCAAAAGTGTGTATACATAATCTCAACCAGACAAAGTAGCGAGACTGCTTCCGGACCTAGTAAACTTAGCAGCGGCCCCTCTTATATCTCCATTAGTATTTGTGGGACTACTTGGGGTTGATCTTATAATATCTCCGTTAGTATTTGTGGGACTGCTTGGGGTTGATCTTAAAGCCCTTGGTGAAACCAAGCTTCTCCTTAGAATTTGTCTCATGGCAGATATCAAGTGGACTGTTGGATCGGGTGGCGGCCCTGAGGACACAAATTTCTTGCAAAAATTCATGTGGGTTGCCAGTGCTTCCTCGGTGCTAATAAGCCTCTCAGTCTTCACAATTTCATCTTTCACAACTTCTGCACATAGTCCACAAATCCACTTACCATGGTACCTTTCGCGTATTCGTTCGATGTACGTTGGTGTGCACTCTTCAGTCAGGCCACAGCAGTCACATTTGGCAAACTCCACCTCAATCTGGGAGGTGAGTTTTGCTGTTGCTGGTTGACTTTCTGGGGTTGAGACCACCAGAGGGTCACTCATTACGGTAGCAGGCATTTTGCCCATTTACCCTGTAGCCAAAAAGAAAAGGGACACCAAAACCATTAATAAAGCATAATTGTTTCACCAAATAGGGCAAATTTTCTTTCTTTGATTCTGTTTCCATTTCTATTGTAAATTTTCCCGCAATTGGAAGATTATTAACCAATATCAAGGGAAAGAAGATGCGTAAATATGTAATGTTTAACTCATATGGGAAAACTTGATTTAAAAAAAAAGAAAAACTAATATGGGAAACTAATTATTGAATATATGGCCTCAATAAGATGTAAAATTGAACTTGTCATTTTAATTATAATTTTAGAAACATAATTGACCAAACCAACAGGACATGACTGGAAGCCAGCTAGACTCCAAAACACTTTCCAAAACCATCTCACACAGACAGACTTTGGACATCCAAAGAATTCCGGGAAAAAAAAAAAACAGAAAAAAGAAAAAGAAAAAGAACAGAGTTTGTCGTCTATCGTGCTTGCTTGCTCATTGATTATCTGGCCAGAGAAACAAAACAGAACAGCCAGAGTAACATATTCATAGATGAAATTTCTCAATCTATTAAATCAATGGAGCCTCACTGACAAAAAAGAAAGATACACATCCCTTGATAACAACAATCATTGAGAAAACCAAAGGAAAATGAAACACAATTAACAAACAAACAAACAATAAAAAAGAAAAGAAAAGAGATCCTTATGGGAATTAAAAGGGAAGAAGTAGACCAAAAATACTTGAAAATAATATTTCCTGGTGTATTTACTTGTAGAAATCTCTCTCAACTTCTGCTACTTTTAACTTTGAGAGGATTTTTGTTATCTCTCTTTCTCCCACTTTCCTTCTTCTTTAACCTTTTCTTCTCCAGTAAAGAAGATCTCGCAAACCAAAACCATTGCAGAATGAAAAAAAAAAAAAAAAAAGAAAAGAAAAGAAAAGAAAGGAACTTTTATTTCTCTTTCTTTTCCTTATTTTCTTTTTCTCAAGAAATTGCCAACCCCAACCCAAAAACAAGAAGAAAAAAACCCCTTTTATTGGCTACTTCCAAAGAACCCGAATCTTTATAAGAACAAAACCAAGAGATTGCTTTTTGCTTCTCTTTCCACAGACTTCCCCACTCAAAGCAAGTATCAATAGTTGAGAGAGATGCCTCTACACAAGGGAGAGATGGTTGGACAGAGAACCAATGATTGAGGACTTCAAGGAGTACAATCCGCGTAAGCAATTTATTGACTGAGTGACTTAGGGCCGTTGATTTCTGGATTACCAGCTAAACATCAACTTTATCGCCTTGGGAGAAGAGTTATGTTACAAATGAGCAAATTAGACACCTGAATAATTAATAATATACTCGTGTTATTAACTTTTAATTATTATATATATATATATATATTTAAAAAATACTAATTAATTTATTATTATGCAAATATACAAATTAGACATATATTTAATAATATATACATGCAATTAATTAATTTGCATCTCTGCAATGGTGAAATGACTAATCATTATTCGCCAACTGGTTGGGAAGCTTTTTTTATCCTTCTTTTTTTAGTGGACCAATTAGGGAGCGCCACGTGTAGAACACAAGAGCGTTGAGCGACACCTTTTGGAGATTCCCTGGCACGTATGTTAAATTTAAGTTTGCGCTACTCTGCACTCAACAACACAAAAAAATTTTAATTTTGTGTCCGAAAAGAATTTTCATTCCCAACTTTAATTTCTAAAATAAAAATTTCATTCTAAATTTAATTTGTTCTGTCATAAACTGAATTTGATTGAGTTTTAATCGTTCTATGTCTTTCTTAATATATATATATATATATATATATATATATATATATATATATATATTTTATTTATTTATACTTTTAGGTCAACTTAGTCCACTCTCTCATTCCTTTTTCTTTTTTTCTTTTTTTCCATTTAACCAAATTTTGTTATTATTCTTCATTGAATTTGAGTGCTTATGATGCTTATTAAATATTTTTTCTTCCAAAATAATAGTCTAATCTAAAAATTCCTGCTATGCCCCATCCTAATTGGGGTGGACTATGCCCCTAATTATCTCACCCAACTGTTTCTAGAAGGCAACTTGGTCTACAATCTTAATTATATAAAGGCCACCATGCAAGAAAGATTGGAGAATTTCTATGTAATTTCCTCTCTTTCTTTTTTTTTTTTTTTTTGGAATAATAATAATTATTATTATCCTTCCATGTAAGGCCCAAAAATACTGCTAGTCAAAATGAGCTGCCCCAAGACATGACCTCTGTCCTTTTGGGAAGAAAATTGTAGTAATATCATGTCGCATTGACATCTTTTGTTTAAGTTCATTAGGAGGAGACTCGAGTAGGCAAGCCCTTGTTAGCCAACCCCTAAAGTCTACAACTACAAATATATGTTAATCTTCCGTGTCTTTATAATATTAGTTAAGTCTTTATTAAACAACAAATCCACAAGTCTCGTGTCATAGTCAATTTACTAATTATGAGTTAATTAACAATTTCTTGGTATCGTCTATTTGAAACTAATCTGAATTATTATTATTATTATTATTATTATTATTGTTGGATATCAATTTCATAAACTTTATGACATTATTTTTCAGCTATTTTAATTATTGGGCCTGATTAGATTAACATTCTAATTTACGCAACCCCCTCCATTATATCGGCAATTTTTTTGCTGGTCTTAGTGGAGGGAGTGTAACAGTAATATTATTTTATTGTAATTTAAAAATTAATGTTAAAAATAAAGACGCCCTTCTTTTGAACATTTACCGAAAATACCATAACATCATAGAGCAGGAATCTTGTGCTTTCAAGCACTCTCACTGGTCCAAATTGCAGATCAAGGATAAAACATGTCATAATAACTTAATCAATGCGTGGACCAAGTGCAGCCAAGACTAAAGCAAAGGAAGAGTGGGGAAATTGGTCGGTTGTTGGCATCAATTGGTGAAAGAGACTTCTGCACACTTTCCAAAGGGAGACGAAGAAGTAGTTGTAGGACAACTAATTTCAATATCTTGTTCCGATCTTTCCCATGTAATTTGGCCATGGAAAAAAACAAAAAAGGATAAAAAAAAAAAACAGGGGTTTTGCAGAAACTGTCCTTTTGAATGCCTTAATCGAAGTGTTGCTGATATATGTACCATTTTCACATGACAAAAGTTTGCAGTTTCACACTAGGAAGAAGACTTTTGTTCCACGCTTCTGCATGTGAAGCATGCGCCTCAATAAAAGCTTTACCTAAAGGGAGCAGGGACATGTTTAGGTTTTCATGTCATGGGTTCGGAACAGATAACATACACTTAGATATATTTTTACCGACCACATGTTTAAATTAAGGGTAGTTAACAACCGTGAGATTAACTCATTCAGATCAGCATGTCACTTGTCAGACTGAAAACTTGAGTCATTATTAAGACTCATATCCAAATCACAAGGAAGTTAGTGAACTTTATTATATAAATTTAATACTTTATTCTCTCTCTCTCTCTCTCTCTCTCTCTCTCTCTCTCTCTCTCTCTCTCTCTCTCTTGATATGAAATTTTGTAAATGTAATCTCTCCTCTTTATATGTCTTACGTCTATTTTGTATTCTATCTTCTTTATATGTCATACGTATCCTCGCATCTAATCATGCAACTAATTATAATCTCTTTGTTATCTTTGCTGACAACAATATTTATAGGGCTTTGTACAACGATCTAAAATAATTGCATAATCATATAATAATAATAGAGAGAATCCTAATCTGAAAAGATCTCACTGGAATTGTGTTATGAATGGAAATGAATCCCAACAATATTTTTTAACACTAAGAAGAATATAGAGGCTATGTAGAGACCAATTAATCAGAGACAATTTAAATAATTACACAATCATGTAATAATGGAAAAAAAAAATCATTAATATTATCTTAGTCTGAAACATAACTGTTTCTGCACTTTAGTCTTAAAATCTCCGTACAATTCACAAGCAAGACTTTGAGATGGTTATGAAAGTCTCAACCATTTCCCTCGGTGAGTTTGTTTTGGTTAATGTTGTTTTGGGAGGTATATATATATATATATATATATATATATATATATTTATATATATAAAAATGTGTGTATATATGTATATATATATATATAGATATACACATACATACATACATTTATTTATTTATAAAAAAGTTCATTGTGCCCAACCCTAGAAGTATAGAAGTATAGGGGGCACATCTATGGGGGTAGCTTTCCTTGTTAGGGAAGTAGAATTGGATTATTTGAAGATCAAGCGAAGCCGACTTGTGCCTATAAATGTTGAAGAAGAAAAGCACAATGATTATTTATGCGAGTGGTGACTAGTTGACAAGGACAAACGGTGCCACTTGAAAGATATAGAAATAACTTTCGTGTTTGGCACTTATCACGTTGATTGTTGGCCAAGTGGCTGTAAAGCAATTCGAACTGGGATTTAGCAGATGCCTTCCCCCCCCCCCCCACCAAAAAAAAAAAAAGAAGTGACTTTGATGTAAACATGTATGATAATTGAAGCTTGAGTGCTTGATTCATTAAGTAAACTGGTTACGGAGGTAACGCATTCAATATATCCCCAACTATATATGTTTTTTTTTTTTTTTTTTCTCAGAGGCGATGTGGTCCCCTGTTTTTCCAAACGATTTAGCTTTATATGAAGGGTTGGTTTCCAAAGCTATTAAGTAAAGGGAAATGGACATATAAAACTTCATTACTATAGTTGAGACTGTACCTAGTGTCACATAACTAGGTTTTGGTTATAGATTTATGAGAATAATTAAGGGCTATAATCAACAAGGTCAAAATCGTGATTATATCGCCATTAAATACTTGATCAAGTGAGTGAATCTACACAAACTACGTTGGATCATGATTGGGACTTGGAAACAATGGTGAATCAATTTTACTTTAGAGGCTCATATGTTGTTTCGTGAGTATTAATTGATTACAATTCCACCCCTTATGTATGGTATGTAAAATGGGATTTTAATAAAAAATTCATTATATTTGTATAAATACAATTAATTTAACACGCCTAATTTACATTAAATTATCATAATTATTAAATATAAATTTATAATTTTTATTATCAATTATAATTACGTATTAAAAGAAAAAAATATATCATAATTAGTAATCATAATATAATATGTAAAATTAATATTCGTATAATTTTTTTTATTATTATATCAATAAAATTATCTCATCACTTCACGATAGCATATATTGGCCACTATTTTTTCTGGAGTTGTCAAGATTAAACCATAATTGAGGTGGGGGCAAAGCAAATTTGATTTACGGGTGATCATGATAATTAATGGAGAAGATATTATTATGATGTTGGGTCTAACTTTGACATTGCATGTGAGCTTCTTTTATAGCCCATCATCAAGCACTCATGTGGATTGTAATACCAATCAATGGTTCTTAATCGTACGGTGGATCAATGAATCTTGGTATGGTCGTGATGGGGGTGACAATTGCATACCTTTCAGTTTGATTTGTCCATTTTCGATTTTTGATAGAATGATTTCACGGGCCACATATATAAATGTGGTCTACAATAATTGTGTACAGTACATCAATAACAATAACGCCAGGCTTATTGGTTGGTCTCCAAATTCCCTCTGTTACATCTCATATCTTTCATTGAAAAATGATCCATGAATGAACTACAGATGATGCATGATCAACGCATGACAATCACCCATGTACAAATGAGGTTAACCAAATCTTGAGTATATTAGGGACAGTCTATATACATAACTACGGACGATTATTGTCATACGCTCGACCAACTGCATATTCGGACAGCAGATAAAACTGTTGATGGGAAAACTTACACAAAGCAACATCAGCTGAATTGATTGGAAGTTTTATACCGTAGCAATGACTCATTTAGTTGGCAGCCTTGGCTTCATGTTTTGGCCTGAAAAGCTGAACCTCAATGACGTCCAAACCCAAAATGCTTTGGTTTGATGGGTGTTTTCACTGGACCTGTGGGGTTCTCCCTGGCTTGAAACGTAATACAAAACGTACAACCTGCGGCAAGGTCCTTGATTTGCCTTCACAATAGACTCCATTTGTAGGTTCACTCCCTATTATCAAACACACTCAAAATTAAGCAAAAATTAAACACCCACACAACACAAACCAACCAAAAAAAAAAAAAAAGCAAAAATAAATAAATAAAATCTAAGAGAAAGGGGGAGAAGGGCGGTATGATGTCTCGTTTCATGGTGTTCCTCAATAGCAACAGCCACAGAGTCCTTCGCCCAATGGGTGGACAAGCTATTCCCGCTTTCCAAATCAACCGGTCGAACCCCGCCGTAAAAACTCACGTTGGGAACAGAATCAACATCAAAGCCCCGCTGACAGTGATACCCAAAAAAAGAAAAAGCATTATGGAAAATAATTTTAGCTTATATTAGTCAAAATATGAGTAGATGATCACAACTGATATTTACACAGGAGGAATGGTCTTTCATCAGTTTTCTCTTTGTTTTGTTGGTGATTAGGTATACTTTTTATAATTATTCTTGCACTTCTCAAACCGAATTAGCATCTAATTCTACATCTTTTGTTCATTTCAAACTTCAGTTCATAAAGACAAGAATCTAGTACCCCGAAAGTTGCAAGGGCATTTGCAAACTTTACTCGTAGATGAAGTATTGCATGGTTCGTTAGTGTATTCTCAACATAAATTATTATGATATCGATTTCAATAGAATAGAATTTAATTTAATTTATTTGGTATGATATTCACTTATCACTAACTTCTTTTTTCTTTATGCATTTTTCTTCCCTCACAAAGGATATAGTTGTTGTGCACATCTTTAGGAACAAATGTAAACTAGCATGACATTAAAGGCCTCACATGGATAACAATAAGGAAGAGAAAGTGTATAAATAAACCTACTTCATTTCAGTCTCCACTCGCAAGATCATATTCCAAACAAAGAGTTCTTGGCATCTGTTTTGTATCTCTTGTATATATATATATATATATATATATAGGCACTGCTAATTAGTAGTCATTAATTAATTAGCAACCAGTCTTGGTTACGTTCCTTGGGGCTTCACGGACAAGATGGTGATGATAGACTTAGATGGCGATATCATGCCGCGAACAAATTGTGTAGGGGAGAACATGTGTTACCTTCTCAAGAAAATTGATGTAAATGACAATCGCAAGCTCTCCAGAGAAAGCACGTTATCACCAAGGTAGAGTTAGATCGCCTTATGGCTACCAAGTTGACTAGAACATGTACATAATAGCTACTGATGCGTACGCAAGTGTATGAATCCAATTCTGATGCAATTGGGTTCTTAAGATATAGAGTAGTGTATAATAATAATAATAATAATAATAATGATATGATGTGCGTACCTACAAGAGTTGTGCAAATTCAACTGTCTTTCCTTACGTAAAAACAAAATTGGATGTGCGATTCTACGCTATAATTACAATTTCAATGTTTTCCATTTCCAATTAATCTTGCATGCTCATATTTGATATTTATACTATATATCCTCCGTATCTCAATCAAAAGACCAAGTGTTATTTATGTTTGTCTTCACGAAGGTGGTCCAATCACATTCGAAACATTTTTATCTTTTCTTTCTGGGGTTTCTTTTTTTTTTTAAAAAAAATAATAATAAATTAAATTTATTTATTTATTTTATTTGAATATTCTGGGATAATATGCATAGAAAATGATGTAGATTGGTCATGGAGAGAATGGTATGCTTGGGAAGCTAAATTTGGATTACTTGATTTATTAAACGATGGCATATAAGCTTGCGTTACTACATAACCTTTAAGTTTGAAGCCCATGAAACAACCTGTTTGATTTACTTGTTTCTTCATTTTCGTTGCTTTCTTTCTTTTGTGTGCGTCTGGAATTGAATTTGAAAAACTTGTATTCCTAACGTTGTTGTTGTTGTTGTTGGATATGTATATTCTTTGATGTAGGACAATTAACAAGTGATTCTTAGTCTTGATTCAGGTGAGGTTTGGAAGCGATTAAGTAAAGTGGAAATGGGCGCATTAAAAACCATAATTGAGACTACAGCGTCAAGTAAATAATTAAGCAAGTTGTTTAGAGGAGTCATAGTCAGCAAGGTCAAAACCATGATTCTATCCCCATTTGATTATTTGTTCATGCCGAGACCACCAAATCTCAAAATTAAAAAAAAAAAATTAATAATAATAACATAATATAAAATCATGGGTGGGAGAAGGCTTGTCATGGCAAGACAATCCAATGACCCAAAGAAACCACATATGCTTACTCATGTTAATTGACGTTTGAACTTGGGATCCCAAAATAGCTTTCCAACCTTTATATATATATATATATATATATTATTTTTTTAACAATTGTTTTTTTTATATATATGTTGAATAAAACTTAGGTGAATTGAACTAAATTAACATACATATTAACAAAATGAAAAACACAAAAATATTTTATTACCGACAAAAAAAAAATGAGATTTTTTTTTTTGAAATTTAACTAACTTGATTCATTGGTAATTTTTTGCTATAGGAAAAGTCGGTTCCAAAAATCGCTTATCACCGATCGGGGA
The DNA here is from genome assembly GCA_021464305.1 of Kandelia obovata. Classification (NCBI taxonomy): domain Eukaryota; kingdom Viridiplantae; phylum Streptophyta; class Magnoliopsida; order Malpighiales; family Rhizophoraceae; genus Kandelia; species Kandelia obovata. The sequence goes on from CM038481.1 coordinate 9,743,723, forward strand.
TTATAATTAAAAACAAAAACAAAATAAAAATAAAAATAATAGAAAATTTTGACATGTAATAAGTCCACAGAATATACTATATATTGTGTCCTCACAAGTTACAATATCTAAATTAATAATTATAATTATAAATAGAACAATATATAGTACTACTAAACACGTTAAAAACAATAACCAAATAATTTCTATTACACGTGATTGAGTCTCACAAAACTATAATTAAAAAGAAAAATTATTTGCAAATGCCGCTTCTTTCCTTTCCTTTCCTATTCTATTATAAATAAATAAAGTAACTTTATTATTATTATTATTATTATTTTAAAAAAATTAGAAACAAGAGAAAAAAAATAAATAGCTAAGTTTTTAATATATATATATATATATAGAGAGAGAGAGAGAGAGAGAGAGAGAGAGAGAGAGAGGGTGGTGGTGGGGGGGGGGAGGTGCTACGGTATATAATTTGTTGATTATTGGCTAGAAAACAAAGGCTATTGTTAGTAATATATCGATCAATCAAATCAGGTTCGTCAATATTCTTATTTGAAATTTAAGCTTCTGCAAATCCAATGATGGTGCTTCTTAGGTTTAATTCACTCTCTTTCTTTTAATCTTCTCGAGTTTTTCAAATATCGTCTGCTCTTTATTTTTATTTTTTTGTTTTTTTTCCCTGTTAAAGATGTTGTTTGGGAGCTTAGAAAATGAGGGGAAATGTTTGACGATGGGCAATTTGTGAATTTTGCTTCGTTTTCTCGGCAACCAAACAGAAGTCGTCTACTGCCATCATGTAATTTAATTTAGTCATTCATTGGGTTTTTGTTTCTGCGGTAAAGATTCGATTTTTAGGTTATGAGATATTTTTTATTTTTCTTTCTAGCAAGAGAAAAAATGTTTAATTCTTGAAATTGATTCATTTGGGTGTCTCTCATTCGTGGGCAGCTGTCAGTTCTTTGTGGAAATTATATCAATTTTTGGACTTTTTCCATCGTCATGAGAACTGAATTGCTTTCATGTTTTGTAGCTATATTGATTACTGAAAGATTTTTGAGGCCTGATTATGATTCTTACTTTCTCTCTCAATCTCTCTCTCTCTCTCTTTCTTTTTTTTCTTGAATTTGGTTTTTGTTTGGGAAAATTAGGTACAGATTCATGGCAATTGCAACTATGGCTACAGCAGCCAGTGTGGCTGCTTTTTTGTACCATACATTGAACCGTAAACTACAGTCAAGTAATTCACATGATGGTGGTAATGAAAATGGAGGAGATGATGTGCCTAGTAATGTACGTTTAGGAATTGATCGAGTATCACATAGGTTAGTTCAAGCACCGGCTACATGGTTAGAGACTATCTCAACTTTGTCAGAGACTCTTAGGTTTACTTACTCTGAGACCCTGGGGAAGTGGCCCATCGGGGACCTGGCATTTGGGATCAACTTTTTATTGAAGAGGCAGGTAGGCATTTTGTTTCCTTGTTTGATTTTTTTTTTCGGTTTTGATGTTGTGGTTATAGTGGGACAAACTGTGATTGTATGATTTCCTGAATGTTGCCATTGCCCAAGATAATATGCTCTTAGCGGGAGAAGCTGTGATTGCATGATTTCATGCATGTTATCATTGTCTAATAAGATGTGCTCCCTCAGAAGGTATTAACTGGTGGTGTCTTTTAGATATTATACTTGAAAAGGACTTTTTCTGAAGGTCCAAGGGGCTGCGTCAGGTTCTAAATGATCTTTTTATAAGATAATTCTGGAAACTGAAAATAGCGCTACGATGTTCTATAAGGAAATATGTTAATATAATAGGCATATAACTTGATAATGTCTCAATTCCATTAAATTGTGCTACTAAAGTCTGGTAAAGATCATAGTTTTTGTTCACTTGCATTTGACATGTGGTGAGTATCAGTTGCTTGGAAAACCGGTGAGATGTTTGTTTACTAGATTGATTTTGGAAATCAAAATCTTAACATTTTGGCTTTATTATTGTGGGCATGCTGGAATATAATTGAGCAAATTCTACACAGAATATTTTGTACCTTGAGACTTAATGACAGTGAGGAATGAATACTAGTGTAAGCCTGTTGCTGAATTGAAAATCAAAACATCTGGATGCTTTAAAAATTTCTAGGATGATGAACATCCTTGTGAGAAATCTAATGGATTTTGGCCACCCACTATATTGTTTTCATCACCAGCATCAAAACTGCGAGAAATGGAATTCTACTGTGTGTGAAGCATGAGTCATATTTGGTAATGGTAAAATATAATTGTACTGCTTTGAAATGATAGCCTTGAACAGATCAAAGAATGCTCTTGCCCCTATGACTTTTATCCCATGTATTTTGCTCTTGAAATCACCAACTAGTTTATGTAATGTCTCTGGGAAAGAATGACACAGAGATATCCACAGAACATTGTTCTTTATGTACCTTTTTTGTTTTGATAGTCAAGTAATCTGATCCTTTAATTAGATTTGCAGGGAATCCTACATGTTGGCAATGTGTTTGGTGGTGAAGATAGTATACACCTCAAAGGACGAGAATTGGCCATTGAACTTAGAGATCTCTTAAACTTGTTGACTTTGTGTTGGCATTTTTCCAAGAAGCCGTTTCCTTTATTTCTGGAGGAGACAGGATATGTCGAAGAAAACACTCTTCTTCAAGAACCCAAAGCAGGAGTAAGTTGCATTTTAATTGCAATCAAGTCATAATGCTGTTCTTCAATAATTTATTTACTCTTCTGTTCGGTTTATATATATTTGATTATATCTATAAATTTATTTTCTTCCTATGAGTTCTGGTATCTATGAGGTTGTAGATATACTTAGTGTCTGCCCTCAGTCTGGATTTTGTCTTCTTGTAGATATTGAAGCCAGCTTTTACAATTTTGGTTGATCATGGCAAAAAATATATTCTGTTATTGATCCGTGGAACACATAGCATCAAGGATACTTTGACAGCTGCAACTGGAGCTGTTGTGCCATTTCATCATACCGCTGTGCATGAGGGAGGAGTTAGTAACTTGGTTTTGGGTTATGCACATTGTGGGATGGTTGCAGCTGCTCGGTGGATTTCAAAGCTTGCAACTCCTTGTCTTAAAAAGGCTCTTGGGCAGCATTCTGATTACAAAGTGAAGGTAAATTGCCAACTTTTTTGTTGCTTTGATTTTCCTTTATTTTTGAATGACTATGTTGGCAATGTCTTAATAGTGTATCACACTCTCTCTACTTCTATGAAAGTTACCACAAAATAATAATAATAATAATAATAACTTTGCATCTCAGCTTGAGGGAAGAAGAAGCTTGGGTTCTCATTGTTTTTTCTATGTCAGGATTCATAGTCTTCCAATAAGTGTTTGATTCTTAAGTGAAAGCTTAACATCTTCTAGTAGCCAGTTTGTTCCAATAGGTTTTTTTTTTTTTCCATGTACCTGTTTGTTCCAACAGGGCATGGGAATTGTTTAGAAATTGCTTGATCTGAAGCCTTCCCCTGCCTTCTTTTCTTCCACACTTTTCAATGCATGGTGATTTTGACCCATGATGTTACTATGTCATTAAACTACATACTCTTCATATATTGTCTGGATACACGCATCTTTCTACCTGAGATTGTTCTACTCAATGTCTAATAACTTTGTCCTAAGAACATCATACCCCATGTAGCAGATTAAACAGCTAGTTTGCTTAGGGTTTGTAATCTGCTTCTTCTGGTTCATTTATCAGTAGTTGCCTCTTGCAAAACTGCATGATTTACTTTGAAACAATATCAATGTATTTGAGAGCATACTTGTTTCTAAACAGGTATGATTCTTTGACATCTTGTTTGTTATGGGTTTTAATAGAAAGCTAAGATTCATCTCTTACTCTTGAAGGTTGTAGGACACTCGTTAGGTGGAGGCACTGCCGCACTTTTGACATATGTGTTGAGGGAGCAGAAAGAATTGTCAACAACCACATGTGTTACATTTGCTCCAGGTTTATATTGATGGATATGAAATCATTTGCAATACGCTCTAAAGGTTGCTGAGTTGGTGCTGGGCCTAGAATATGTACATGCATAGACATTTATGCAGTTGGATGCATGCATACTTGCATATGTGTGTTTCCATATGTGGGTTTTGTTTGAGGTGTTCTCTGACTTGTGGTTCTTCACACAGCTGCATGTTTGACATGGGAATTGGCTGAATCGGGCAATAAGTTCATTATTTCAGTTATAAATGGTGCTGATTTAGTACCTACATTCTCAGCTGCTTCAGTGGACGATTTGCGTGCTGAGGTTTTGCACCAACTCCTTCACTGGGTAGACCATGTCCTCATTTTAAGTTAGTTTTTACTCTTCTGCTTCCCATATCTGTGATAAAAAAAAAAAAAAAATCTCTTTTAGGTTACTGCATCTGCCTGGCGGAATGATTTGAGGAATCAGATTGAGCGTGCAAGCATTCTCGGTACTGTTTATCGTTCTGCATCTGCACTGGGCTCCCGTCTCCCACCGATGGCCAGTGCAAGAGCAAAAGTTGCTGGAGCAGGAGCAATTCTACGCCCTGTTTCCAGTGGTACACCTGTCTCTTATACACATCTTCGTTCTGCATCTGCACTGGGCTCCCGTCTCCCATCGATGGCCAGTGCAAGAGCAAAAGTTGCTGGAGCAGGAGCAATTCTACGCCCTGTTTCCAGTGGTACACAGGTGACCTTTTTTAATACCACATTGAACTAGTTTCTCTTTGAGCCCATATGGTTCTTCTCTGCCTCATCCAGGGCATTTCATGTGTGTTGGCATCTACTTGCTTTTGATTTGTGATGTCATATTTCTCGATTGTTATGTGATTGGGTTAAACTGGTTCATCTTTTTCTTTGTAACACAAATTAAGCTTATTGCTAAATGAAGTAGTTGTTGATGATGAGAACAGATGGCTATCTTATACTTCATTGTAATTTCCCAGGTTGTGATGAAGAGGGCACAGAGCATGGCTGAGGCGGCATGGACAACACATTCCGCCCTACGCTTGTCTTCCTGGTCATGCATGGGACCCCGTCATCAAGCCACAACTGCATGTTCAAAATCAGAAGAAGAATCCTCTTCCAAAACTGACACATCAGAGCCTCTCCTCACGTCTCCTAGACATGCAATGACTACGAATTTCGTTGAAACCCCTGAGCATCCTTTGCCCGAGAGATCAGAATGGGCCTCAGAAATTGAATGTTGTCACAATGATGAAATCATTCCACAAGTTGATATAAGTGTTGATCTCGATGATGTTGAGAACCTAATAGGCCATACACACGAAAATCAAATGAATGAAGTTGAGTTGTGGGGACAACTTGAGCATGAGCTTTATGTTAAAATGGATGGTGAGGGTGCTAATGTGGCAAATGAAATGAGGAAAGAAGAAGTGGCTGCGATTGCAGAGGTAGCGGAGAGCCAGACATATACTGCAGCTCCGGAAACAAAGGAAGCTCACAGATTCTTTCCTGCTGGAAAGATTATGCATATTGTTACCTTGCAAGCTGATAGTGCAGAGGGCGAAGATGGCACTTCTACATCTAGTGATTCAGACAGCGGTGGGCTGCAGGTGGAGGAGCCTAATGTTGGGATTTTCCTGACCCCAAGATCTCTTTATAGTAAACTAAGGCTTTCTAAAACGATGATTAGTGATCACTTCATGCCCGTTTATAGGAAACAGATTGAAAAGCTTATTAAAGAACTAGAAGAGGAAGAAGTGACTGATGATCATGTTTGCAGTCACAAGGAAGTTGATCTTTAACACGGATGAACTGTAGCTTGTTCAAATGGAGTTCTTGACTCATTCTGACATATACTCGGGAAGAGAAAGTACGCAGGATTGCTGACATCATTCTTATCACTCGTATTTCCATTTGTTAAAAATGAAAACATGGGCTTTTCGATCAATGGCCATAGAGGTGCAATGGAGAAGCATTGTGGGGGACCGGCGGACATGGTTAAAAGAAGATAGTTGTTCCGAGGAGAAAATTACTTTTCTTGGATAGGTATGAAATTTTTTGCACCCCATAATCTGATTCACTCTATATTAGTCTATCTGTAGCATTTTCTTTCCTTATGATGATTTTATAATTCTCCAATAAAATTTAAAATACTTTAGCATTACATTCACATTATAGGACGGTAAGAACCGGCTTACATTTCTATCACCTCATACACAAATTTTAACTTTTCAAACGTCTATTTTGTATTGTATTACATTACAAGATACCGGGTAGTTTTACTGTCACTGGTCAAGAGAGTATTAGTTAGTGATATGATCTAAAGTCCTAACTCTTGATATAAGTATGTTAATTTTTTCTATATTGCTATGGTATGATCAATATGAACGAATAACTATCAATTTTTATTTTTATGTATTAATTTTTTTTATTAAATTATGAGTTATATAATAAAAAATAATACTTTTTAATTTTATAAATTATATATATGTATAGGTATAGGTATAGGTATAGGTATGAAAACCGCATACATAGATTTAGAAATCTAAATTGGGGCGGAAGGTGGGCTTTTTTACGCATGGTTCCTTGATCCTTGAGCATTGGTCCAATCTACTTCGTTGGCTTTTCCTTTCAGTTTCCAAAAATATCGCTTTGCAGGAACCCACCTGGGCTTGTTCAAATGGAAATTGGGAATTGAACACATAAAATGGATAAATCGACTCTGTTAACCTCTCAAATAACCCACCCACCACCCCCCCCCCCCCCAAAAAAAAAAAAAAAAAAAAAGATAGAGAAAATAAATCCCATCATCAATCTCCTTTTTTAGCTCAACCAATCATTTACAAGTTGGGCAGCTTGATCATTTTAGTCAAGCTGCATGTGGTATGATGGTGGTTGCTCAATATCAGCACCTTTTGTTGTTGTTGTCCGGAGGCTGAACAAGTGTAGATATCAGAGAACGGGGATTCTTGCTCTTGCTTTCCTTGAGGATCAAAGCAAAGCACTCTATTATCTTCATGGCCTGCCTAGTTTTTCATTCTTAATGTTTTAGATTGACTGATTCTTGACCAATTTGGGATTTATACTTAAATTATGCTGGAGTTAATTTAAATGTTTTTCTTCTTCTTCTTCTTCTTCTTCTTTTGTTTTGTGGTCTTCATTACAATCATAAACTTATTACTTTTTATATTCAACACTAAAATGATACTTTATACATACAAACAAACAAATCATATAAACAATCAAGTTTCATTTGTTGTAGTTTTATAGTAAAAAAAAAAATTCATTCATGTATTAAAAGTCACTTTGTAAAACTAAAAAGCAGATATAATATTATACAATTGTCAGAATAGTTGATAATTATTGTTGAATATTATATAATTTATCATTTGATAAATGCAATGAAGTAATTTAATTTATTATGCAACAAAATTAGTACAATTTATTTTAAGGAGACAACGAAACATGAGCTATGTTTTCTCATTTTGTTTATCAAGAGAAGAACACATTTTACAGATATATGGGATAAAAAAGGAAAAACCGAATTCTATCATGTCTTGTAAATGGGCTTTAAGAAAGTTCCTGTGGTGCCGCTAATTGTGGCACATTGAGCACATTTTGTCGACCACATAGCTGACCAGCCAACGTAGATGTCTTTGGGGTTGTTAAAAAGTCCTCCAGGAACAAAAAGTGAGACACCGAAGAAAAAAAAAAAAGAAAAAGAAAAACAAAAAAGTGAGGCACTTATTCCACCGCAAAGTCATCACCATCACGACTGCAATGCGGGTCACACGGGACCATCATTCAGAGCCTAGAGATTGGTGGCTGAATTCAGCTTGGCAGCCGCATAGACTCTGGACCACAACGGAAACCCATTAGCCCCTTCTTAAATAGGCTCTCCGTTAATTATTTTAATGGATAATCATAACTTTAATTTATGAATATTAAATATTATCTATAACATAAAAAAAAAAAATAAACATTTATCTAACAAAGTTGAACTCATTAATTCTAACTCAACATAACTGAGATTCCGGTTTTAAATCATAATTTAACTAGAATTAAATTGATTTGAAATTAAATTTAACTAATATTAATTAAAATATTTTAAATTAAACTATAATATTAAAAATAACCCATCTAAGTTATGATTAAGTTCTTCTCAAAATTTTAAATTATCTATCAAATCAACCAATTTTTTCTTTTTTAAAAAAATTAAAATAAAAAATAAAAAAAGTAACATATTGAACAAAGTTAAGTTAATTTATATGGGACAATTTTAAATTAAATTGAAATTTAAACCTAAAATCAAACTGAAACCATGACCTAAAACCAAGGAACGAAAACCGACATTTCAACGTTAAAATGGAAGCGAAACGAGCCTTCTTGAACTACCAGTCGTCTCTTTCGTCATTCGATTCGTTAATTACTTATGTCAGAAGACACACCTCCACTGCCCTTAGTTAAAATAATAATAATAATAAATTTAATTAAATAATTTCCCAAAACGCCTAATGTTATTTATTATTATATTAATTTTCTACTTACCGGGCAAATAAATAAAACCATCCACCGCTCCGTCTTCTCTCTTCTTTTCACCTGCCTTCGAAAAGAGCCAAGCGTCTGCACTTTCTTTCTGTCTGCTTTAACGCGTCGGAAAATTTCTCCGGTGAAATGGCCAGCGAGTTCGAGACCTCGGTGGAATGTGGACTGAAGCTCTCCAAGAGAATTTTCTACGGAAAAGAGCCGACCCCGGCTCCGGCGCCGGCACCGGCACCAGCGATGTCAAGGAAGCTTGAGAGTTACTTGCCGACGGCGGTGACGGTGTACGTGCTGGTTCCGGAGCCAGAGGCCGTGGACAACCCGGACGTACCGAGCTACCAGCCGTACGTGCACGGGCGGTGCCAGCCGCCGGCGATGATACCGCTGCACATGCACGGGGTGGCTATGGAGGTGGATTGCTGTCTGGATTACGCGAGTATAAGCGTTAGCGGGACATGGCGCGTGCATTGCATCAAGACCAGTAGTAAGTGTGATTGCCGCATCGCTGTGCCCATGGGAGACCAGGTAATTAGTTAGTTTCCTAGCAAAATCCAACGTTAATGCTATGTTTAACCTAAGGAAAGTACGAGATTTCTGTTTTTTTTTTTTTTTTGGTCTCTTGTTTTGAATAAGGGGTTGTTCATATAGTTGTTTCCTTTTAGCATTGGAAGTATAGGGCCATGAATTTGACTGAGTAGTAAAGAGTAACAAAGATTCGAGAGGCTCCCACACCGTGTGTGTTTAAAGTTACACAATTTTACTCGTCGTCAATATGTTTTAGTGACTCGCCTTTTAGTAAAAAGACAATTGTCGACGTTTTCTTTTCTAACTTGGTTTTGATAATTTTTTATTTTTTATTTTTTATGTATCTTCTTTTTGCTCAAGAAATACATGATGTGGCTAACAGGGTTCAGTTCTAGGTGTTGAAGTTGATGTTACTGGAAGATCATGGCACAGCCAATTGATTACAACAGAAGATGCAAAGGAAAAGGAAAAAATAAGCCAAGGTGGAGAGGGACGCTACCTGAAAGGCAGCATATATACTTTCAAAATTCCACAGGTGTGACGACTAGTTGTATCTAATTGTTAATTGTTGGAGTAGTCTTTATTTGCTTCTGATTGCAGCGTAATTGTCCGATGTTTTCCATTTTGGCTTTCAGGTGGATGGAGGATCAACCATTTCAATTAGAGTGACTTGGTCTCAAAAGTTGTCATATAATGAGGGCAAATTCTCCCTAAGTGTACCATTTAGCTTTCCATCCTTTGTCAATCCAATTGGAAAGAAAATTTCTAAGAGAGAAAAGATACTCTTAAATGTGGACTCTGCTACTGATAGAGAAATTGCGTGCAAGAGTGATAGTCATGCTCTAAAGGTATTCCCAAATCCTTTATGTTCCATTTGGCTTGTAAAACACAGGGAAACTGATCTGGTTGTTATGGTCTTGCTAGGAACTAAGGCGTGATATCGGAAAAATGGGTTTCTTGTATGAATCAGAAGTGATGAAATGGTCGAGTTCCAACTTCAGTTTTTCATATTCTGTAAGACCTTGTACTGGTGGTCTTTCCCATTTTCATTTTTTTTTTCCCGGTAACTGGACATATTTGTTTTCGTTGCACCAGTTTTTTCAAAACTGATTTATTCTTGTTCTGCTTGACTGCTGCATTTTCAGCACGCTTCGAATGAATTATTTGGTGGGATGCTGTTGCGGTCCCCACTTTTGCAGGACTTTGATGACAGACAGATATTCTGCTTCTATCTTTTCCCTGGAGATGATCAGAGATGGAAGGTTTGTCAATATTGACCTGTACCCAATCTTTTTGCTATATATTTGGGTTTGGGTCCTGAAAAAAACAAGGTTCTGCTTCATCTCGGTTTTCAGTCAAGTTCCTTGAAAGCTTAAAGGAGGACCAAAGATCCTTGTCTCTAAAAAATGTCTTCGTGATTCATTTCTTTCTGTATTAAAAAAATCTTTTCTCAATTGATGTTCTTGGATCCTGTAGGCCTTCAGGAAAGAGTTGATATTCTTAATTGATATTAGTGGAAGCATGAAAGGGCCTCCTCTTGAGAGTGTAAAGAATGCATTGTTGGCATCACTCTCTAAGCTTAATCCGGAAGATTCTTTCAATATCATTGCTTTCAATGGGGATACCTACTCATTCTCATTGTTAATGGAACCAGCAACCCAAGATGCAATACTAAAAGCTACTCAGTGGCTCAACAACAATCTACTTGCTGATGGTGGTACCAACATCTTGCTTCCCATTAAACAGGTGCGGCCAATTTTCCTTCATGTTCTGATTATGATCACCTGTACTGATTCCCAGGCATCCTATTGTTGAGTATGTGTTATCTCTATATAAATAACTTCTATATTTTACCTCACCTACCCCTTTCTGCATTTTCTGAGTTACCTCTTATTGTTTTTGCTAACAATTTCTTCAGTGACTTATTCTGCCTGTAGTCTCCAACTTAATGCCATCTTTCTCATTTCCCTTCACATTTCTAGAGATAGCCTTTTTAAGGAGAAGTAGTGGAGATTTAATAGCTCTTATTTTCTAAACTGATTCGTTTTAGGCTTTTAAGCTGTTGGCCGATGCTACCGATTCGATTCCTCTCATTTTTCTTGTTACTGATGGGGCTGTTGAAGATGAAAAAGAAATTTATAATTTTGTGAAAGGTTCTCTTGCACATGGGCAATCTATTTCCCCTCGCATATGTACATTTGGTATAGGTGAGAGTTTATTAAATGAGTAATATATACAAGCTAGTACATTTAATTACATGCATCATCCTTGGAGTTCTTCCCATTTTTATCAATTTGTAAAAGTATACTAGCTGGATTTTCTTCAGGCACATACTGTAACCACTATTTCTTGCAAAAGCTAGCGCAAATTGGGAGAGGTCACTTTGACAGTGCTTATGATTCAGGTTAGTTATGTTTCCTTTCCGACAAGGAAGTTCTGGCTCCATTAGGCCAACTTTGTAACAACCTCTATAGTCAAGTTAGAGACTAATAAGGAATTGGGAATTCTTATTATGTTCTATGTTTCCAATCACTTTCTGTTTGCCAGATTCAGTTGACTTTCGAATGCAGAGATTGTTCACAACTGGTTCATCAGTCATTCTGGCCAATGTATCTGCAGATGCTTTCAAATGTCTTGATTCACTCGAGGTGCACAGTTGAATAATTGGCAATGCATCTTTTTTTCCATGTTCATTCTGAGTTGAGATATACAATTTTTCATATATGACACAAACAATTGTTTCCATAATGGGAGGGTCTTTTTTTTTCTTTTTGGGTCATCTCCTTTGACCTGTCTGACTGCATCTGATGTGTTCCCTTCTCCGGTTTTGTTGCAGCTGTTCCCATCTAGTATTCCAGACCTCTTGCATGGCAGTCCATTGATTTTATCAGGCAGATACACTGGAAACTTTCCAGACACAGTTAAAATTAATGGCACCTTGGGAGACATGGGAAATTTTGTAATGGACTTGAAAGTCCAAAAAGCAAAGGATTTTCCTGTTGATATGGTAATATGGACACCTGCTTACTTGACACTACTCATTTGTTTCAAGCAGGTTGCCAAAGACTTCAATTACATCTTCAAACAAAATATTTTGTTCCCAATTTTCTACACACTCTTTATCAAAAACATAGGGCTTGTTATCGAATTCCTGCCTCCTAGCAAGTTTGAGATGATCTGGATCCTTGAATTTCATTTTCATTATTTAGATGCACCGGATGGTAAAATTCCTTAGCGGCATGCTTGTTGCAGGTACTTGCAAGGAGACAGATTGATGCTCTGACAACTGAGGCTTGGTTATCAGAAAGTAACAACCTTAAGGAGAAGGTTTGTGACTGAATTTGTTAGTCTGATAATTGAAAATCTGGTGCTTCTCAGCAAAATATGAGACCTGCAATGTTGCCAAGGAACCCAGAGCATGAATAAAGCTTTCAGATGGCATAGTGCCAGGCTGACATCGATTTTAGGTGATGGCATGTGTTACAAACCTAATTCATTTAACATGTTGCCGTAGGTTGCAAGAGTGAGCATACAGACTAGAGTTCCATCTGAATATACCCGAATGATTTTGCTTCAAGCTGATGGAGGGGAAAAAGCACCAGAAACAATTCTGGTACAACAGGTATACCAAATTTTGCTCAACTTAAACATTTACAGGGAAAGCATGTTACTGGCTTGTTTACTTTGTATGTCCTTATTAGCATCTAACCATATCATGCATGTTAACTACTGAAAGTACATGTATAAATTACACCAAAACAGGTGGCCAACAGAATGAATCCTCTTAAGCAAGTTGACGTAGAGGGCCACAAGATAATATACTTGGGAAGCCTAGGTGTTGGCTTTGGCAACATGATCGCAACAGCAGAGAATGTTCCTCCAGGAAGCGAGGAAGGGAGGCCACTTGAAGCTACAGAAATGCTTGTCAAGGCAGCTTCCAAATGCTGCAGCAGGCTGCTTGACCGATGCTGCTGCATGTGCTTCATCCAGACATGTTCATACATGAATAACCAGTGCTCTGTTGTCCTCGCGCAGCTGTGTGCCGCCCTGGCTTGCTTTGAGTGCCTGGATTGTTGCTATGAACTTTTTGGATGATCCCTTTGTAAATAATCATGTATATGTTAATAATTGTGTTATCCAACATCATAATTCAAGACACAGGAACTGTAACATAAAATATATGCATACATCTCGTGTAGCATATTCGTGTATATGTTAATAATTGTGTTATCCAACATCATTATTCAAGACACAGGAACTGTAACATAAAATATATGCATACATCTCGTGTAGCATGTTCGTGTATATGTTAATAATTGTGTTATCCAACATCATTATTCAATTTTTCAACATGTGACTCTTAACCCAGGAGAGATTTTTGTGGTAATGACCGAAAAACAATGAGATCGATCCACTATGCGAAAGTTGCACCCTCCTCATGTCTTGCTGGTTTAGATTGTAAACCGTTTCAAGACACGAAGAAATTGCATATATCCAACAAAATTCTACACACATAGTTACCTATTTCTAAGTCTTTAGCAACCTGAAGGATAAACGTTTGTTTATGTAGAGAAATGCGTTCATAGAAGATGATAAAAAAAAGGGATACTGAAGGAAATAGAATTTGAGGCTCAGTAAACAAATGGAAGCCCGTGTGTAAGAATTTATTTACATTTCAATCCTCACTTCATTAAAATTTCCAATAATAATATATGGGCCACCAATTAGCTTTCTTGATTTACTAAGACTAACCAATCAACAATGCACACAACCAACAGCATAAAATGAACTTATCTTCAACAATAGATTATTATAGTTATACAAACAATTAGTGATATCTTAAATCGAAAATTAAAGTGGACTTGATTAAAAAAAAGAAAATCTTAAAACCTTTTGAGATTGAATTATATCATATTTAGAAATATAGAAATTAAGGCGTAATTCAATGGCAAGAAATTCTTTTTTCTTTCTTTCTTTCTTTCTTTCCCAGGTAGGATTAGAGAAATTAAATGTTATGATTTTTTTAATATAATTTTATTATTTAAACTACGATTTCACTATTTAAAGTTACGCAAAATTATTTAAAAATTTTTATTTTTTTGTTTAAAGTATTTTCTATCTGATTATATATTTTTAAATTAGTTATCAAAGTGATTTTTATTTTAAGTTAGAATATTTTTTTTCAATTAATTTCCAAGTAATATGTATAAATATAAATGACTAAAGCATCTCAATGAATAAAATTTTAACAAGTATTAGTCTGACGGCTATTATTAATCGAAGAATTAGTCTTATTTTTGATAATCACTGTGTCAACTAATTACGTTATACCCAATCTATTATTAATGGAAAACAATGACACCGATTATGAGTCCGTGGGACATATGGAGCAAATGTATATAAAATAATATAGTCCAGGCCCAAGCCAAGCCAAGCCAAGCCATCTGTGCCATTTGTTTATTATAGGTATAAACCATGTTCACATATGCATAAATATAAAGGGCAATGACTTTCATATTCCCTTCACTGAATATTTTTGGTCTTGCTACTGATTTTTCGTTTCTGCCTGAATTGGACAAAAAATATAAAATAAAAAAAAAAAATGCACGCTACTAAGCATTTGATGGAAAAATAAGTGCCTTTAATTTTTCACTTTTTAGGTAAATTTTTGTTTATTATTATGAAGTTGACCATAATGAAGAGACTATATAATAAAGAGAAACACACTTAAATTCCTTCTTCTATTGATTGATATAATGTGCTGTGGATTTTGGTAATTTGATGACGTGAGCATAAGAATGATTTTATATACACACAAACCTCCTCCTCCTCCTCCTCCTCCTCCTCATCTTCCTTTGTTTCCTTGTTATTTTCTTTAGGGTTTTGATGTAGACTTCTTTGTTGTTCCGAAGGTGTCCTTTCTTGGTTGGTAGTCGTCTGAACAAATGTGATTTCTTACTCGCCAAGGCATTGATGTAGTCTGTCGATTCTGCTGTCGATGTTCACACTCGAGAACAGGTTCGTTTCATCCTTAATG
Organism: Kandelia obovata; assembly: GCA_021464305.1. Lineage (NCBI taxonomy): Eukaryota > Viridiplantae > Streptophyta > Magnoliopsida > Malpighiales > Rhizophoraceae > Kandelia > Kandelia obovata. The sequence goes on from CM038481.1 coordinate 9,758,781, forward strand.
TATTGTAATGTGATGAACAGGTTCGAGATGTGAGCTCAATTATGTTGAAACAAAGAAACCAGCAAAAAGAAAAACCGATCTAATGTACACATTATAGCGATATTCCCGCACAGTCTAGTTTTTCCTTTTTCTTCTTTATGCTCTAATTCATTTTGAAATTGGACTCCATCATGTTTGTTCTTACTTTCTGTGGTTGGTAGATGTTTGCCAGAGGAACTGGATCGTGTATTAGTTTCTTATTTATAGCTTAAGAGGTCCTTTGATGTTCGTTCTGATTTTGTGGAATGGATGCTCATCAGTACCGTGATGATGTTGATGATTATATGGACACAATTTTTGTTGGCACATTTATTCCTTGTACTTGTTAGTTCACTTGTGGGTTCCAAATGACTGTTGTTGCATTACCCATTGAAGCTTCTGAATTTCTCACATGATGTTTAATATAATATGGATTGCAGACGCATAGCCATTAAGAATGGGTGCATGTTATTATAACGGCAGTCTTGTCTTTATTGGGTTGCTAATGTTTGTGATAGCTGATATTGGTTTTAGCATTCATGTAGAATTGCTGTTACCGTCTCATTATCATTCACTCACACAATTCCTTCTGTGGTCTGGTGTTGGTTGTGATATTGAAGAAGAAGAAGAAAAAAAAAAAAACAAAAGGGAAAAACGTTGCTGGAGGAAAACACTTGTGTGTCGTGCCCCTTGCACGTTTACAGTAATCTGTATTAATAATCACATTTAGCAAATATAATTATAAATACATATTGTATCTCACAAAAAAAATATTATTAAAAAAGAAAAATTATTTGCAAAAGCCCCTCCTTTGTTTCCCTATTTTTAATAAATAAATAAATAAAGTAACCTTATTATTTTATTATTATTGTTTTTTTAAAAAAATTAAAGACAAGAAAAATAAAATAGTTAACTTTGTAATATATATATATATTTTATATATTTATATATAGTGATTTGGGGGGGGGGGCGCTCCGGTGTATAATTGGGCGGCTTCTTGGCTAGAAATCAAAGGCTATTGTTGGTAATATCGATCGATCAAATCAGGTTCGTTAATTTTCTTATTTTAAATTTAGGCTTCTGCTAATCCAAGGATGATCCTTCTTAGGTTTAATTCAATCTCTTTCTCTTAATCTTCTCGATTTTTTCAAATATTGTCTTGCCATCTTTTTTCTGACCTGTTAAAGATGTTGTTTGGAGCCTAGAAAATGAGGGGAAAGGTTATGATGATGGGCAATTTGTGAATTTTTCTTTGTTTTTCTCGGCAGCCAAACAGAAGTCTTCCACTGCCATCATGTAATTTAATTTGGTTATTCATTGGGGTTTTGTTTCTGTCCTAAAGATTCCATTTTTAGGTTATGACGGATCTTTTTTTCTCTTCTAAATTCTAGCAAGAGCAAAAATTGTTTAATTCTTCAAAATTGATTCATTTGGGTGTCTCTCATTCGGGGGCAACTGTGAGTTCCTTGTGGAAATTATATCAATTTTTGGGACTTCTGCTATCGTTACGAGAATTGAATTGCTTTCATGCTTTATAGCTATTGATTACTGTAAGATTTATGAAGCCTGATCATGATTCTCTCTCTCTCTCTCGTCTTTTACTCTTGAATTTGGTTTTTGTATGGGAAAATTAGGTACAGATTCATGGCAACTGCAACTATGGCTACAGCAGCCGGTGTGGCTGCTTTTTTGTACTATACATTGAACCGTAAGCTACAGTCAAGCAATTCTCATGACAATGATGATGAAAATGGAGGAGATGATGTGCCTAGTAATGTACGTTTAGGAATTGATCGAGTATCACATAGGTTAGTTCAAGCACCGGCTACATGGTTAGAGACAATCTCAACTTTGTCAGAGACTCTTAGGTTTACTTACTCTGAGACACTGGGGAAGTGGCCCATCGGGGACCTGGCATTTGGGATCAACTTTTTATTGAAGAGGCAGGTAGGCATTTTGTTTCCTTGTTTAATTTTTTGGCTTTGATGTTGTGGTTATAGCGGGAGAAGCTGTGATTGCATGATTTCATGCATGTTGCCATTGTCCAATATGATGTGCTCCCTTAGGTATTAACAGGTGGTGTCTTTTAGATATTATACTTGAAAAGGACTTTTTCTGAACATCCAAGTGGCTGCATCAGGTTCTAATTGATCTTTTTGTAAAATAATTCTGGAAACTGAAAATAAAGAAACTATGTTAATATAATGAGCATATAACTTGATAATGTCTCAATTCCATTTACTTGTGCTACTAAAGTCTAGTGAGGATCATAGTTTTTTGTTCACTTGCATTTGACATGTTGTGAGTATTAGTTACTTGGAAAACAAGTGAGATGTTTGTTTACTAGATTGATTTTGAGAATCAAAATTTTAACATTTTGTCTTTATTATCGTGGGCATGCTGGAATATAACTGAGCAAATTCTGCATAGAATATTTTGTACCTTGGGACTTAATGACAGTGAAGAATGAATACTGAAGGGGAATTCTTTACTTTTTTTATTTTACTAGTGTAAGCCTGTTGCTTACTTGAAAATCAAAACATCTGGATGCTTTAAAAATTTCTAGGATGTTAACATCCTTGTGAGTACTCTGATGGATTTTGGCCACCCACTGTATTTGTTTTCATCTCCAGCATCAAAACTGTGAGCAGTGGAATTCTACTGTGTGTGAAGAAGCATAAGTCAACTCTGCTAGTAGTCAAAAATATAATTTTACTGTTTTGAAATGATAGCCTTGAACAGATCAAAGAATGCTCTTACCCCTATGACTTTTATCATGTGTCATTTGCTCTTGAAATCACCAACTAGTTTATGTAATGTCTCTTGGAAAGAATGATGCAGAGATATTTACAGAACATTGTTCTTTATGTGCTTTTTTGCTTTGATGGGCCAGTAATCTGATCCGATAATTAGATTTGCAGGGAATCCTACATGTTGGCGATGTGTTTGGTGGTGAAGATAGTATACAGCTCAAAGGACAAGAATTGGCCATTGAACTTAGAGATCTCTTAAACTTGTTGACTTTGTGTTGGCATTTTTCCAAGAAACCATTTCCTTTATTTTTGGAGGAGACAGGATATGTTGAAGAAAGTGTTCTTCTTCAAGAACCCAAAGCAGGAGTAAGTCACATTTCAATTCCAATCATGTCATAATGCCATTCTTCAGTAATTTATTTACTCTTGTGTTTTGTTTATATTTATTTGATTATATCTATAAATTTATTTTCTTCTTATGAGTTCTGGTATCTATGAGGTTGTAGATATACTCAGTTTCTGTCCTCAGTCTGGATTTTGTCTTCTTGTAGATATTGAAGCCAGCTTTTACAATTTTGGTTGATCATGGCAAAAAATATATTCTGTTATTGATCCGTGGAACACATAGCATCAAGGATACTTTGACTGCTGCAACTGGAGCTGTTGTGCCATTTCATCATACTGTTGTGCATGAGGGAGGAGTCAGCAACTTGGTTTTGGGTTATGCACATTGTGGGATGGTTGCAGCTGCTCGGTGGATTTCAAAGCTTGCAACTCCTTGTCTTAAAAAGGCTCTTGGGCAGCATCCTGATTACAAAGTGAAGGTAAATTTGCCAACTGTTTTGTTGCTTTGATTTTCCTTTGTTTTCAAATGACTATGTTGGCAATGTCTTAATAGTTTATCACACTCTCTCTACTTCTCTAAAAGCTACCAGAAAATAATAATAATGATAACTCAACTTTGCATCTCAGCTTGAGGGAAGAAGAACCTCAGGTTCTCATTGTTGCTTCTATGTCAGGATTCATAGTCTTCCAATAAGTTTTTGATTCTTAATTGAAATTTTAACATCTTCTTGTAGCCAGTTTGTTCCAATAGTTTTTTTTTCTTTTTTTAATTTCATGTTCCTGTTTGCTCCAATAGAGCATGGGAATGGTTTAGAGGTTGCTTGGCCTGAAGCCTTCCCCTGCCTTCTTTTCTTCAATGCTTTTCAATGCATAATGATTTTGACCCTTGATGTTACTATGTCATTAAACTACATGCTCTTCATTTATTGTCTGGATACATGCACCTTTCTACTTAAGATTGCTTTACTGAATGTCTAATAACTTTGTCTTAAGAACATCATACCCCATGTAGTAGATTAAATGGCTAATTTGCTTAGGGTTTGTAATCTGCTTGTTCTAGTTCATTTATCAGTTGTTGCCTCCTGCAAAACTGCATGATTTACTTTGAAACAATATCAATGTATTTGAGCGCATACTTGTTTCTAAACAGGTATGATTCTTTGACGTCTTGTATGTTATGGGTTTCAAGAGAAAGACTAAGATTCATCTCTTACTCTTGAAGGTTGTAGGACACTCATTAGGTGGAGGCACTGCCGCACTTTTGACATATGTGTTGAGGGAGCAGAAAGAATTGTCAACAACTGCATGTGTTACATTTGCTCCAGGTTTTTATTGATTAGATATGAAATCATTTGCAATATGCTTTAAAGGTTGCTGAGTTGGTGCTGGGCCTAGAATATGTATATGCATAGAGGCTTATGCAGTTGGATACATGCATACTTGCATAGGTGTGTTTCCATATGTGGGTTTTGTTTGAGGTGTTCTCTGACTTGTGGTTCTTCACCTGTCTCTTATACACATCTAGATGTGTATAAGAGATAGCGGAACCACCTCGTACACCGTAACAGCAGTCGGCAAGTAAGTCTCAGGCTTCCTTGACATCTCCGGCGCCGGGGTCAGCTCTTTTCCGTAGAAAATGCTCTTGGAAAGCCTCAGTCCGTATTCCACCGAGGTCTCGAACTCGCCGGCCATTTCGCCGGAAAAAAATCCCGGCGATGGGGACGGCGTATTAAAGGAGACAGAAAGAAAGTGGAAGCGTTGGCACTTTTGCAGAGGGATAAACAAAATGGTCAAGCTGCGCAAATGAGAGTTAATTTATCCATTTTCATGTGTTCCTGTCTCTTATACACATCTAGATGTGTATAAGAGATAGCGGAACCACCTCGTACACCGTAACAGCAGTCGGCAAGTAAGTCTCAGGCTTCCTTGACATCTCCGGCGCCGGGGTCAGCTCTTTTCCGTAGAAAATGCTCTTGGAAAGCCTCAGTCCGTATTCCACCGAGGTCTCGAACTCGCCGGCCATTTCGCCGGAAAAAAATCCCGGCGATGGGGACGGCGTATTAAAGGAGACAGAAAGAAAGTGGAAGCGTTGGCACTTTTGCAGAGGGATAAACAAAATGGTCAAGCTGCGCAAATGAGAGTTAATTTATCCATTTTCATGTGTTCCTGTCTCTTATACACATCTAGATGTGTATAAGAGACATCCTGTGTACCACTGGAAACAGGGCGCAGAATTGCTCCTGTCTCTTATACACATCTAGATGTGTATAAGAGATAGCGGAACCACCTCGTACACCGTAACAGCAGTCGGCAAGTAAGTCTCAGGCTTCCTTGACATCTCCGGCGCCGGGGTCAGCTCTTTTCCGTAGAAAATGCTCTTGGAAAGCCTCAGTCCGTATTCCACCGAGGTCTCGAACTCGCCGGCCATTTCGCCGGAAAAAAATCCCGGCGATGGGGACGGCGTATTAAAGGAGACAGAAAGAAAGTGGAAGCGTTGGCACTTTTGCAGAGGGATAAACAAAATGGTCAAGCTGCGCAAATGAGAGTTAATTTATCCATTTTCATGTGTTCCTGTCTCTTATACACATCTAGATGTGTATAAGAGACAGCATCTGCACTGGGCTCCCGTCTCCCATCGATGGCCAGTGCAAGAGCAAAAGTTGCTGGGGCAGGAGCAATTCTGCGCCCTGTTTCCAGTGGTACACAGGTGACCTTTTTTAATACCACATTGAACTAGTTTCTCTTTGAGCCCATGTGGTTCTTCTCTGCCTCATCCAGGGCATTTCATGTGTGTTGGCATCTACTTGCTTTTGATTTGTGATTTCTTATTTCTCGATTGTTATGTGATTGGGTTAAACTGTTCCATACAAATTAAGTTTTTTGCTAAACAAAGTAGTTGTTGATGATGAGAACTGATGGCTATCTTATACTTCATTGTAATTTCCCAGGTTGTGATGAAGAGGGCACAGAGCATGGCTCAGGCAGCATGGACAACACGGTCTGCTCTTCACTTATCTTCCTGGTCATGCATGGGACCGCGTCACCGACCCTCAACTGCACGTTCAAACTCAGAAGAAGAATTGTCTCCCAAAACTGACACATCAGAACCTCTCCTTACATCTCCTAGACATGCAATGACTGCAAATTCAATTGAAACCCCTGAGCATCCTTTGCCCGAGAGAGCAGAATGGGCCTCAGAAATTGAATGCTGTCACAGCAATGAAATTATTCCACAAGTTGATCTAAGTGTAGATCTCGATGATGTTGAGAAACTCATGGGCCATACACACAAAGATCAAATGAATGAAGTTGAGTTGTGGGGACAACTTGAGCATGAGCTTTATGTTAGAATGGATGGTGAGGGTGCTAATGCGGCAAATGAAATAAGGGAAGAAGAAGCAGCTGCGATTGCAGAGGTAGGGGAGAGCCATACATATGCCTCAGCTCCGGAAACAAAGGAAGCTCACAGATTCTTTCCTGCTGGAAAGATTATGCATATCGTTACCTTGCAAGCTGATAGTGCAGAGATTGAAGGTGGCACCTCTACATCTGGTGATTCAGGCATCGGGCCGCTGCAGATGGAAGAGCCTAATGTTGGGATTTTCTTGACCCCAAGATCTCTTTATAGTAAACTAAGGCTTTCTCAGACGATGATTAGTGATCACTTCATGCCCGTTTATAGGAAACAGATTGAAAAACTGATTAAAGAACTTGAAGAGGAAGAAGTGACTGATGATCGAGTTTGCAGTCACAAGGAGGCTGATCCTTAACACGGATGCACTGTACCTTGTTCAAACGGGGTTCTTGACTCATTCTGACATACTCAGCAAGAGAAAGTATGCAGGATTGCTGACATCATTCTTATTACTCGTATTTCTATTTGTAAAGAAAGAAAACGGGGTCATTTCAATCAATGGCCATGGTTGCAACGGAGAAGCATTGCGGTGAGCTGGAGGACATGGATAAAAGAAAAGAGTTTGTTTCGAGGGGAAAATTACTTTTCTTGGATGGATACGAAATTTTTTTCGCCCCCCCCCAACCTGCAATCAATCTGATTCAGTCCATCTGTAGCATTTTTCTTCCCTTCTGATGACTTTATAATTCTCCAATAAAATTTAAAGTACTTTAGCATTTACACTCACTTTCTAGCACGAGAAGAGCAGGCCTACTCCTCTGCCACCTCGTACACGAATTTTAACTGCACAAACATCTATTTTCTGTTACTGTTATATTACATTACAAGATCTCAATACTACGGTTAGTCAAGAAAGTATTAGTGAGTGATATGATTGATATTAAGTCCAAACTTTGTTGTAAATACATTAATTTTTACTATATATTGCAACGGTATGATCAGTATCAACGAATTATTATAAAATTTTATTTTTATCTATTGAAAAGTTGATTAAATCGTGAGTTATACACTCAATTGGTGAACTCTATTTTCGTAGGTTTTATCCTTTTTTTTTTTTTTTTTTTTTGTGGTTTCTGTTTCGCCGGGGGAGAAGGTTGGGGGGGGGGAGCGGAGAAGAAAACCCGGAGACATAGATTAGAAATCTAAATTCGGGCACAAAGTGGGGTTTTGGAGCATAGTTAGCTGATCTACTTTGTTGGTTGCTCCTTTCAGGTTCCAAAAGTATCGCTTTGCGGAAACCCACTTGGATTGCTTCAATTAGAAATTGGGAATTGAACACATGAAAATGGATAAATTAACTCTCATTTGCGCAGCTTGACCATTTTGTTTATCCCTCTGCAAAAGTGCCAACGCTTCCACTTTCTTTCTGTCTCCTTTAATACGCCGTCCCCATCGCCGGGATTTTTTTCCGGCGAAATGGCCGGCGAGTTCGAGACCTCGGTGGAATACGGACTGAGGCTTTCCAAGAGCATTTTCTACGGAAAAGAGCTGACCCCGGCGCCGGAGATGTCAAGGAAGCCTGAGACTTACTTGCCGACTGCTGTTACGGTGTACGCGGTGGTTCCGGAGCCAGAGGCCGTGGACAGCCCGGATGTGCCGAGCTACCAGCCGTACGTGCATGGGCGGTGCTTGCCGCCGGCGATGATACCGCTGCACATGCACGGGGTGGCCATGGAGGTGGATTGCTGTCTGCAAGTATAAGCGTTAGCGGGACGTGGCGCGTGCATTGCATCAAGACCAGTAGGAAGTGTGACTGCCGCATCGCTGTGCCCATGGGAGACCAGGTAATTAGTTAGTTTCCTAGCAAAATCCAACGTTAATGCTATGTTCAACCCTGAGGAAAAGTACGAGATTTCTGTTTTTTCTTTCCTTCTTCTTCCTTTTTTTTTTTTTTCCTTTTCTTTTTAGTAAGGGTATGTTCATATATCCTTTTAGCATTGCAAGTATAGGACCATGAATTTGATTGAGTGGTAAAGAGTAAGGATGGTGCACGAGTCCGTGTTTAAAGTTACGCAATTTTACCCCTTGTCAAGGATATTTCAGTCACTCGAATTCGTGTCTTCTAGATTATAACAGAGACATTGTCAATGCTTGCAATTTAGTAAAAAGATCATTACTTTCATACAAATATAAACCCCTACTACTACTACAGAGGCAAGCAATTTCCATTTTCTTGAGCTATTTTTGGGCTCGTGGTCTGTTTTTACTTGTGGAAGTTTGCACCCCTTTTTTTTTTTTTTGGGGGGGGGGTTACATGTTGCCTAGTGGGCATGGAATGAGAATCTAGTATTTGCTTCTTGCCTTTTAAAGATCATTAGCTGCATTTTTACACAATTTTCGTCGTTTTCTTTTCTAACTTGATTTTGTTAACTGCTATTTTTTTTATCTTCTTTTTTCTCAAGAAAAACATGATTTGGTTAACAGGGTTCAGTTCTAGGTGTTGAGGTTGATGTTACTGGAAGATCATGGCACAGCCAATTGATTACAACAGAAGAGGCAAAGGAAAAGGAAAAAATAAGCCAAGGTGGAGAGGGACGCTACATGAAAGGCAGCATACATGCTTTCAAAATTTTGCAGGTCTGATGGCTAGCTGCATCTAATTCTTAATTGTTGGAGTAGTCTTGATTTGCTTCTGGTTGCAGCATAATTGTCCATTGTTTTCCATTTTGGCTTTCAGGTGTATGGAGGATCAACCATTTCAATTAGAGTGACTTGGTATCAGAAGTTGTCATATAATGAGGGCAAATTCTCCCTAAGTGTACCATTTAGCTTTCCATCCTTTGTCAATCCAATTGGTAAGAAAATTTCTAAGAGAGAAAAGATACTCTTAAATGTGAACTCTGGTACCGGTAGAGAAATTGTGTGCAAGAGTAACAGTCATGCTCTAAAGGTATTTACCAAATCCTTTTATGTTCCATTTGGCTTGTACAACACAGGGGAACTGATCTGCTTGTTATGGTCTTGTTAGGAACTAAGACGCGATATTTGGAAGATGGGTTTCTTATATGAATCAGAAGTAATGAAATGGTCAAGTTCCAACTTCAGTTTTTCATATTCTTTTTCATTTTCATTTTCATTTTTTTTCCTGGTAACTGGACATATTTGTTATTATTGCACCAATTTTTTCAAAACTGATTTATTCTTGTTCTGCTTGACTGTTGGATTTTCAGGATGCTTCAAATGAATTATTTGGTGGGATGCTGTTGCAGTCCCCACTTTTGCAGGACTTTGATGATAGACAGATATTCTGCTTCTATCTTTTCCCAGGAAATGATCAGAGATGGAAGGTTCATCAATATTAACCTGATACCCAATCTTTTCACTATATAATTGGGTTTGGGTCCTAACAAAAACAAGGTTCTGCTTCATCTTCATTTTCAGTCAAGTTCCTTCAAAGCTCAGAGGAGGACTAAAGATCCTTGTTTCTAAAAAAAGTCTTCATGATTCATTTCTTTTTGGATTAAAAAATCTTTTCTCGATTGATGTTCTTGGGTCCTGTAGGCTTTCAGGAAGGAGCTGATATTCTTAATTGATATTAGTGGAAGCATGAAAGGACCTCCTCTTGAGAGCATAAAGAATGCATTGTTGGCATCACTCTCTAAGCTTAATCCACAAGATTCTTTTAATATCATTGCTTTCAATGGGGATACCTACTCATTTTCATCATTAATGGAACCAGCAACCCAAGAAGCAATACTAAAAGGTACTCAGTGGCTCAACGACAATCTACTTGCTGATGGTGGTACCAACATCTTGCTTCCCATCAAACAGATGTGACCAAATTTCCTTCATGTTCTGATTATGATCAACTGTACTGATTCCAGGCATCCTACCGTTAAGTATGTGTTATCTCTATATAAATAACTTCTATATTTTACCTCACCTACCCCTCTCTGCATTTTCTGAGAGTTCCCTCTTATTGTTATGGTCTTTGCTAACAACTTCTTCAGTGACTTATTCTGCCTGTAGTCTCCAACTTAATGCTGTTTTTCACATTTCTAAAGATATCCTTTTTAAAGAGAAGTAGCACAGATTTAAATAGCTCTTGTTTTCTAATCTGATTCATTTTAGGCTTTTAGGATGTTGGCTGATGCTAGCAATTTGATTCCTCTCATTTTTCTTTTTACTGATGGGGCTGTCGAAGATGAAAAAGAAATTTATAATTTTGTGAAAGGTTCTCTTGTACATGGGCAATCTATTTTCCCTTGCATAAGTATGTTTGGCATAGGTGAGATTTTATTAAATGAGTAATATATACAAGTTAGTACATTTAATTACACAGCATCCCTGCAGTTCTTTCCATTTTTATCAAATTCTAAAAGTTTACTAGCTGAATTTTCTTCAGGCACATACTGTAACCACTATTTCTTGCAAAAGCTAGCGCAAATTGGGAGGGGTCACTTTGACAGTGCTTATGATGCAGGTTAGTTATGTTTCCTTTCTGAAAAGGAAGTTCTGGCACCATAGGCCAATGTTGTAATGCCCTCTAGAGTCAAGTTAGAGACTGATAAGGAATTGGAATTTCTTATTATGTTCTACATTTTCAATCACTTTCTGTTTGCCAGATTCAGTTGACTTTTGAATGCAGAGATTGTTCACAACTGGTACATCAGTCATTCTGGCCAATGTATCCGCAGATGCTTTCAAATGTCTCAATTCACTCGAGGTACATGGTTGAATAGTTGGCAATGCACATTTTTTTTTCATGCTCATTTGAGTCAAGACATACAATTTTTCATATATGACACAAACAATTGTTTTCATAATGGGAGGGTCTTTTTTTTTTTTTTGGGTCATCTCCTTTGACCTGTCTGACTGCATCTGATGTTTTTGTCTTCTTGGATTTTCTTGCAGCTGTTCCCATCTATTATTCCAGCCCTCTCGCATGGCAGTCGGTCGATTTTATTGGGCAGATACACTGGAAACTTTCCAGACACAGTTAAAATTAATGGCACCTTGGCAGACATGGGAAATTTTGTAATGTACTTGAAAGTCCAAAAAGCAAAGGATTTGCCTGTTGATATGGTAATATGTACACCTACTTACTTGGCACCACTCATTTGTTTCAAGCGGGTTGCCAAAGACTCCAATTGCATCCTTAAACAAAATATTTTGCTCCCAATTTTCTACACTCTTTATCACAAAATCCAAGATGCATTGAGATTTCTCTCAAAAGTGTAGGGCTTGTTAATGAATTCCTGCCTACTAGTGAGTTTGAGATGATCTGGATCCTTGAATTTCATTTTCATTATTTAGATGCACCCGATTGTAGAATTCCTTAGCAGGATGCATGTTGCAGGTACTTGCAAGGAGACAGATTGATGCTTTGACAACTGAGGCTTGGTTATCAGAAAGTAACGACATTAAGGAGAAGGTTTGACTGAGTTGGTTATATTCTGATAATTGAAAATTTGGTGCTTGTTAGCAAAATATGAGACTTGCAATGTTGCCAAGGACCCCAGGACATGAATAAAGCCTGCAGATGGCATAGTGCCAGGTTGACGTTGATTTTAGGTGATGGCATGTGTTACAAACCTAATTCATTAACATGTTGCTGTAGGTTGCAAGAATGAGCATACAGACTAGAGTTCCATCTGAATATACCCGAATGAATGATTTTGCTTCGAGCTGATGGTGGGGAAAAAGCACCAGAAACTATTCTGGTACAACAGGTATACCAAAATTTGCCCAACTTCAAACCTTTAAGGGAAAAGCTTGTTACTGGCTTCTTTTCCTTGTATGTCCGTATTAGCATCCAACCGTATCAAGCATGTGAACCACTGAAAGTACCTGTAGAAATTACGCCAAAACAGGTGGCCAACAGAATGAATCCTCTCAGGCAAGTTGACATAGAAGGCCAGAAGATAATATACTTGGGAAGCCTAGGTGTTGGCTTTAGCAACATGATTGCGACATCCGAGAATGTTCCTCCAGGAAGCGAGGAAGGGAGGCCACTTGAAGCTACAGAAATGCTTGTCAAGGCAACTTCTAAATGCTGCAGCAGGTTGCTTGACCGATGCTGCTGCCTGTGCTTCATCCAGACATGTTCGTGCATGAATAATCAGTGCTCCATCGTCCTCGCGCAGCTGTGTGCCGCCCTCGCTTGCTTTGAGTGCCTCGATTGTTGCTACGAACTTTTTGGATGATCCCTTTGTAAATAATCATGTATATGTTAATAATGATGTTATCCAACATCATAATTCAAGACAAAGAAACTGTAACATAAAATATATGCATTTATATGTCATGTAACATATTGGTTCTTTGTGCCATCTATTCAAATATGAAAAAAAAAAAAAAAAACATGTTTGTGTTTGTGCTCCCGTAAGATATTGAAGACACAGCCTTCACATTTGACAATTAGAAAGGGGGAAAACGATTAAGCAGGTTTGAGGCATGAAAACGGTAATTGCATACATTTATTAAACTGTGCGTGAGAATGGTATTCCGTATATTTCTCTTTTAATTTAAATTTCAAGATCCGAGTCAATATTTGTAATCTGAAAAGGAAAAAAAAAAAAATCAATAACTATTCTCTTGTTAGATATATAGCTTATCATGTAAAATGTTTCCCCCGCAACCCCACTTCCTTGTAATTGCTGTTCCATGGTAAACGTAAAACTGCTACGTACTATAATATTTAAAATAACATTTAAAAAAAAAAAAAAACTCAGAACAGTAAGTTTCTTTCTTTAAAACTCGGAAGACCGACACGTCGATGGCCCCAATTCTGTGTGAATTATATGTTCTAATAAAAGTTGCTTTCTTTAAATGGTTGGCCAGGTCTGCGGCGAGACCGCGGTGGGACCGGAAGTAAGATCACATGATTCCCTCCCTTGCACCTCCTATTGTTCTGGTTCTGATGAGTTGAAGGAATCGGGCATCGAAGAAGCGGAAGAAAGGAGGACATGTTGATGATGATAATGACGACGACGACAGATATCCATCCTTATTATCCATTCTACAGCGACAGCAGCGACGAGGAGTTGATGGAGCAATTTCGTCGCGAGGTTAATCTCTCTAGCCTTTAATTCTAAAATTGCCGATTCTATTGATTTGATTTGATTGATAATGTGCCGTGGAACGGATAAAGACTTGATATACTTTTTTGTTGTGTGTTTCTTTTTTCACTTCAGTTCGGGGTTTTAACGCAGATTTCGATGTTCCAAAAGTGTGGCGTTCGTTCGTCCGAGCAACTGCGGTCACTTAACCACCACCACCAAGGCATCAAAGGAGTCTGTCAATCGTGCTATCGAATTTCACAGTCGAGAACTGGTTCGTTTCATTCATTATGTAATTGTACTGTATTGTATTGTATTGTAATGTAATGTGGATTCGTATTTTGTTACACGTTCAACTTCGTTAGCAACAACTATGGTTGGCAGGATCATAGATTCTGCAGTGATGTTTGTTAAACTCTTCAGGCCAAAACCTGGAGTTAAACCCTAGTAGCTGCTAATGGAGTTTCACGTGTAACAACGCCTTCTAAATTGAAGGGGTTTCGCGTGTAACACCATTGTTGTTAACCACCATATTATGTGTCACAAGGTCAAAATTTTCAACTAAAATTTTGAACCTCGATACTAAGATATTTCTTGATCTCAACTAAATGCACACTAATTAGTTAATAAAACATAATTATAAATAAATTCACACAATTCTATGTGAAATTTTTTTTTGACTTTATTACTTTTCATATAAAAGTAAAAAGATGTTAAGATCTCTTTTACTCTCTCAAGTATTATGTGTTTCTTGTTATGACTCTTGGTTGTCACTCTAAATACATATTTATAGTATAGTAGTTAACACCACCAATTATCTAGAGATATGCATGACACTTTGAGATAATTTTTTCACTAACTTTCAATATCATGTCTCTTCGTTCAAAGAGAGACGGTCACCTTATAATAAATTTGTTCAAATATTTTCTACAACCACTCATGTTTCCATTCACTTAAAGAGTTCATATAACTTCACTTGGTTTGGATATGACTTCCAAAAACATGTAGATCTGTCACCATTATCACACTTATATTTTTTTTTGGAGATAATCACTCACTATTTTCTGTTTTGGTGACCTATGGAGAGTCACTTCTGTCATGATTTGTCTTATCACTTTCCAAACACTTGTTGGTCACAACCGATTGTGGTTTGGTATTAGTCTGAGTTTATACTCGTGCGCCAACATTGCTGCTGTTGTCAACATGCTACTGCACTCTCAATGTGCCTACTGGTGCTCTCAAGCATGCTGCTGTGCTCCTAGTGTGTCTGCTACCGTGCTCTCAGTGTTCCTACTGCTGCCCTCCCAGTATACCTGTTGTCGCGCTCTCAACATACCTACTGTTGCTTTCCCAGCAGTATGTAATGTTTGTTTCACTTGCTTGTGTACCCAATCCTATGTTCTTTCATTATTTTTTTTATTTTTTTAAATACAAATATGAAATTTATTGATATTTATTAATATTTAAATGCATTTAAATGTTGATAGTTATTAATTGGTCATAATTCATTCAAATTTTTTTTATCTATCATTATTTTTATTTGATTCTTGATTTTTTATATTTTTTCATTTACTAGTGAAGTGATTCATTAAAGTCTTTTATCTTTGTGGATACTGCTAAAAAGAACTTTTTGGCTTTTAAGAGTGTATGCTCTATTTTGGATGTACGATATTTTGATATCATTAAGATGGTTTGATATTTACTAAAACTTATGGATGACATTTATGAATTATGAATTCAGGCTAACCTCTAAATTATTAATCATATCTTTCATTGCTCTATTGTTAGCTACTGCTAATTAAAATTTTCATATTAGAACAAGGTTCTTTAATCTTTACTTATTCTAGTAGTTATTATATTCTTAGTTTATTTGGTTGTCTATACAGACAAGTTTTGAATTGAATGAGATTTTTTAAAGTAGAAGTGTTTGAATTTTGTAAACTCAATTATTTCTAAAATTTCTATGTAATAAGCTATGACTTTGTAAGATTTAGGGCTTGAAATGTCATCATAAAGGGAAAAATTTTGAAATAGTAATTAAAAGGTTTTTATTATAAAAATAAGCTTTTATTGTAAAAATATTTTAAAAATGAGTTTTGACAAAATATGTCAATTTTTTTTTTGTATATGTGGTTATGATAAAAATAAGTTTTGAAATATTTGAAAATTGCTAGATTTGTAAATTTTTTTTTTGACATAAGAGTCTAATAAAAATCTTATTATTTGAAAAATCACTTTCTTGTACTTGAGAGAGGGCTTATAATGCTAGATATAATTTTGAAAATTAGATAGAGATTCTACCCATTACTAAATTTGAATTTGTATTTTAAAGAATTTGGTCTCATTTTCTTTTGTAATAAGGTCAATCAATAATTTAATAGGTTGAGTGGAATTAGTAGGTTCTATCGGGTTAAAGGTAAGAATGAGTTTTGTTTCCACTTTTAGGGTTTAGAGAGGAGTTTTTTCTTTCACTTTAGATTTTCATTACATATTAGATTTGAAAAAAAAAATTCTTTGGTTAGAAAATTATGTATAAAATTTTTATCTCTTGTATGTAGTCAATATCAAAATAAAAAAAATCAAAGGATGACTTGCTATTGGGGAAAAATATGTTTTGATGTAATATTTTGAACATATTTTTGTAAAATTTCTTTTTCAGATTTGTAATTAATATGAAGAAATTTTTATTTAATAAATCATTTTGAAAATTTGTAATGGACATGGTAATGAAATTTTTTTTATAGTTGAATAATTTTTTTGATAATTATTTCAATGTGAATAAGTAAATTAAACTATTTTTTCTTTCTCATTTTTAAGTTGTTTTAACCCCAACAAAACACACTCGTCAACATTGTTTTCCTTTATGCCAAATTGACATTAAATAGCCTTATGTTCCTAAAAAATGTATTCAAAAGAAAATATTAAGATGAAATCCATATGACTTATAATTAACATAAAAATAAAAAATAATATCAATTTTTTCTTAAGTCAATAAGGTAGCTTGTTTGTTCCTTTATATGGGTAGCCTTGTTCAAATAAAAATCTATTATTGTTTAAGACATAATTATAAACATTTTTTAGATTAAGAACTTTTTTTTCCTTATTTATCCTTGCTCAATTCAATAGTTCTTAGATAAAAGTTACACCCTTTTACTTATGTTTTATTAATTTGAATTGTAAACAAATTTAAAATAAGAAAAAATTACATATGCCTAACATAATTCAACATATATGATATTAGGCTAATATCATTTAAAATTATACATTTAATTTTTCTTCCATGTCATTTTTTAATGTTTAAATGCTTGGATGAGCTAAAATTGCATTTTAAAACTCTTATTTATATTAAATTTTAACATATAATAAATGACTTATTGATAGATAAAAGTAATTGTTAAATATAGAACATTTGTTTGGACTCGATTATTTAAGGACTTTGTAGTAACCTTCATA
Organism: Kandelia obovata; assembly: GCA_021464305.1. NCBI lineage: Eukaryota > Viridiplantae > Streptophyta > Magnoliopsida > Malpighiales > Rhizophoraceae > Kandelia > Kandelia obovata. Next base: position 9,775,766 of record CM038481.1, read on the forward strand.
TCCCTATTTTTTAATATATGAGTTTTTTATTAGAAAATAGTTATGTTAATATTCAATACCATATCCGACTATCACCATAAAATGTTAAAACAATTCTAAAAGTTCCTTATATATCTATAATATTTTTAATAATTAAATTATGAGAAACTTACAATTTGTTAGCAATCAATTTTTCAATTACTCTTTATTATATCTTATTGAGCTTAACATAATCTATCAATTACTTAATTATAACTAATGTGGTTAAAATTAGATGTTTAGCTTTTAACCTAACAAAACATACTCAATAATATTATTTTCCTTCATGCCAAATTGACATTGAATAACCCTATATTGTTTATGATATAATTATACACCTTTTTCAAATTAGAAACCCTTTTTCCTTATTTATTCTTGTACTACTCAAAATCTCTTGGACAAAAAAGTGTATCTTATATTTTTCTAGTTTGAATTGTAAATGGCTTCAAAACATAAAGAAATTGTATACGTCCAACAAAATTTTACATATATAATATAAGGTTAATATCATTTGAGATTTTACATTTAGTTTTACTTTTATACCACTTCTTAATGTTTAGATACTTGGTTGAGGTAAAATTACATTTTAAAACTCATATTTTATACTAAATTTGAACATATAATAAATGACTTATTACTAGATAAGAGTAACTGTTAAATATAGAACATTTTTTTAAACTCAATAAACTAATGACTTTGTAGTAACCTTGATCTCCCTATCTTTCAACTTATGAGCTTCTTATTAAAAAATAGTTATGTCCATGTCAAATGTCATACACCGCTACTACCATTAAATATTCAAGCAACTTTAACCTTGTCACTTCTAAAGGTTCTTTATATATCTACAATATTTATAATAGTTAAACTATAGGAAACTAACTATTTGTTGATAATCAATTTCTTAATTAGTTTTTATTATACCTCGTTGAGCTTCACACAATTTGTCAATTATGTAATTGCAAGTAGTGTGATTGAAAATGGATGTCTAGCTCTTAATGCAACAAACTCACTCATTAATATTATTTTACTTCATGTCAAATTGAAATTGAATAGCTCTATAATGTTTTTTATATAATTGTACACATTTTTCAAATTAAGAAATTTCTCTTCCTTATTTGTCCTTGTATAATTCAAGACCTCTTAGACAAAAAAAAAATGCATCTTTTTACTTATGTCATGCTAGTTTGAATTGTAAATGACTTTAAAATATAAAGAATGTGTGTACATCAAACAGAATTTTACCTATATAATATGAGGTTAATATCATTCAGGATTTTACATTTAGTTTTTCTTCCATGCCAATTCTTAATGTTTAGATACTTAAACAAGATAAATTTGCATTTTAAAACTCATATTCATACAAAATTTTAATATATAATAAATGACTTATTACTATATAAAAGCAATTGTTAAATATAAAATATTTTTTTGAACTTGATTATCCAATGACTTTATACCAACTTCTATCTCCTTATTCTTCATCATATGAATTTCTTATTAAAAAATAGTTATACCTATGTTTGTTGCCATAAAATTGAAGTTGGCAAGGTAGCTTTTTTAAACTTATATATTGGTAATATTCTTCAAGTAAAATCACTTTATTATTTGTAATATAATTTTACAACTTTTTTTAGATTAAGAACTCTCCTTCTTTTATTTTTTTCACGTGCAATTTAGGAACTCTTGGACAAAAAGGAGCATCTTTTTACTCATATCCTATTGGTTTGGATTATAAACAGTTTCAAGACATAAAAAATTTGCACATGTCCAATAGAATTTTGCCTTTATAGTATAAGAATAATACCATTTGAGATTTTACATTTAGTTTTTCATCCACACCACTTCTTAATATTTGGATGCTTAGATGAGCTAAAATTGAATTTTAAAACTCATTTTTATACTAAATATATATATGTATAAAATAAATGACTTACTATTTGATAATTATTCATAATAGTTAAACTATAGAAAATTAACTATTTATTGATAATCAATTTCTCAATTAGTCTTTATTATATCTCATTGATTTCAACACAATTTGTCAATTATTTAGTTACAATTAATGTGGCTAAAACTATATGTCTACCTTCTTACCCCCAACAAAACACACTCATTAACATTGTTTTTGTGAAATTTTGATGGTATTATTCCTTATTTTATATAATTCAAATCTACTTCACTATTAAATAAGGAAATAATATCAATTTTAAAATTATCAGAAAAAAAAAAAAAAAAACCTTTTCTCATGGATGAGCAACATTTAGTTTTTCTTCCACACCACTGCTAGATATTTGGATGACCCATTAAAACTTCTAAATTTCTCACATGATGTTTAATTTAATATGGATTGCAAAGGTATAACATTAAGAATGGGTGCATGTCATTATAATGGCAGTCTTTCTTGGGTTGCTATGTTTATAATAGCTAATATTGGTTTAGAATTCAGGTAAAATTGCTTTTATTAACAAATTATCATTCAATGATACAATTCCTTTTGTGGTCTGATGTTAGTTGTGATATTGAAGAAGGAAAATGGAATTGTTGATTGGCATTTCTGATGCAGGCAAAGCTAAGGGTAATATTTAGAGTAGATACAGAACGTAATTGTGTGCATGGTTTTTGACTCTCTTAAGAGAGACTTCATTTTTCTTTGGAGATGCACACTTGGGTGACTTCCAATGTTTTTGTCATCTTAAGTTCTTTTGAACTAGATACAGAATTGCGAGCCCAAAGCCCCCTTCCTTATTGTTACCTTTACCTTGTGCTTGAAAATATTGTACAGAATTGGCGTTTCACTCAACATGACACGGACAACTTGGAGCTCTGGAAAATGAACAGTGTGAATCCAGTACGTACTAGTGAATGAGAATGCTTAGGCACACCACTGCAAAGCAAGTGTTTGTGTGACACACCTCAAACTCACGGTAAAGGAGAACTGCAGGCTGCTTGGGATCCACTAAAGAAAAAAAAAATGAAAAGACAGATCTTCTATATTTAATCTTTCAATGGGGCCCAAAGGATTAACTTATTACTTGAATTTGTGGTTTAAAAGCGAATGCTGTCAATGACCTTAACCATGCATTTCCATCGCTAATGAAAATTTCTCTTTTTTGTTGTTTTTTTTTTAAATAAAAACAATTTAAGCTTACCTTTGGTTGTCTTAAAATCTTTAGACAGGCGAAGCAGCTGAATTTCATGGTGGCCTCTGAGTAGAGAGTGGTCAAAGAAAAATAATGCGTTTGTCACCCTCTTGAACATAGCTCTCCCATGAAAAATGCCTTACTTCGTGGTGTGAGGAATTTCGCGGAAATCTTAATTGTGCACTTCCACAAGCTAGCTTTTTTCTCTCTCTGGACATCCTTCTCCCTTTGACTCTACTAAATAGTGAGATTTACGATTGTCTACAAGCAACTATTGATGGCAATTAATGCTGGTTTCCAGCCCTACATCTGGCTTTATGTTACTTGATAGATACCTCTCCGTTTTTGGCCATATGGAAGAACTATGTTCCTTCAATTTCTATTGTCATCTGATGGGTTCGTGTAAATTATGAGACATGCTACATGCATACTCTCATATAATTGACCATTCTTCGACTTTCATAGTAGGACGATATTATCATTAAACAGGAGTAACACGTTTGGTGTTACATTTGCTGAAGACTCAATGAAAGGGCACAAATAATTGCATCGCTTATGTTTGAAGTACAGGCTGATATGTTGTGTGATACGATTTCTAGTCTATTGATGGGGCAAATGTTCCTGTCAGAATTTTGAGTGAACGTGAGAATTTTGAAACAACGCGGTGAATCGATCTAAAGCTTCTCTTGTAGGCGAAATGCTACCTGAGTTATGCCTTTCGAGTCATTGGAGATGCAGGATTTATTGATTTCCAAACGCTCCAATTGGGCTGGTGGTGAAACAAGAATTCTGTTATCATCGATTGAGCATCACGTTTAGGATCAAACAACGTATAAACGGAATTACGAGCTTCAATGGAATTGTCAATTTATGTTGGAAATTAAAGCCTTAGTACATGCATGGAAAAGATAATTGAATTCATGACACATAAAGTAGCATATTATTGTAAAAAAGAAAGAAAGAAAGAAAAACTTGTATTCTACGGCGTCACTCGTGGTTCTGGTGGATCAGTGGGTTACTTATCTGCGGATGAAGATTAGTTGAGCTATGCACAATGTGGTCTCTATATATTGAAATTTATAACACAAGTGGAGCACCAAACAAGGAAGAACAATACACATTGATTATGTGGGCAGATGCATTTTTGTCTGACTAGCCATGGGGCATTTCAAAAGATCTCCACAGTAATTATAAGGAACATAGATCAATGCATTTATTTGTCTACCCTATTGAGTGTTTAACTTCACATTTAAGCACACACATGTACATAAATTTTCCTTGGTCTGATAGATTTTGCCTGTGAATCATTGTTCTCCTCTATGTAGCTTCTTCTGCTTGTCTGGGCCTCTCATTCAGTCAAGGACTCTTGAAATTGATCTTTTCTAATTATGGCACTGCTTATTCTCTTCGTTAAAAGGAAGGTTAATGGGTTTTCAGAACTGAGTGACTCGCTATTGTTATCATCGTTAACTTCAATTGATTGATTAGTTTTATTGGATAAACGGGTTTAGATTGTGGAAGAGAGAGAGAGAGAGAGAGAGAGAGAGAGAGAGAGATTTGTACCGTTGAGAACAAAATATAGTCAATGTTGTGTTGGTATACGATGTGGTTACATTCGTATATATGCAATATTAACCAATATGCAGAATTGCAATATTGACTTACATCATGGGATGATGGACTCTGCAAATCGCAAAAATGGGTTTAAACCTACTAAATTTATGCTTATTATTTGTTGCAATCGAATGAAATCTATCGAGAAACCCTTCAAAAAAAAAAAAAAAACATGTTAATTTTCTTTTCCTGATCCCCAAAAACACATGTTAAATTTTGACACACTCATTACGCGAAAATTAATTTGGTTGAAAGGATAAATAATAAAAAATTAAACACAAACTCTCCTCACATGGATAAAGTTGTAATTAAATGCAAAAAAAAAAAAAATATAAAGAAAGTGTAGTTTTAATTCAAGACCTCAGCCATCTTGTGAGATCTAGTACTGGATAACATAATAAACTCTAACGAAATCTAATTCATTAGCTACACCAACGATGTCCTGCTTAGAGGCCAGGAATGACGGGTTCACTTGTTATTCTCGAGAAACATGCTACAAAATTTCACTTTAGCATTGATTATTAAAGCATAACATAGCTTTAGGGACCTTCGTGGAAGATCGAAGAATTTGCCTAGCTACTCTATTCTTAATGCAAAGAATATGAAGATATTTTAATTGTCAATGAAGGATTAGACCCAATGAAAGGGGAGCTAGCTAGTCAAACCCGCGATGGCCACTAGCTTCTTTCTCCCTGGACGAAAGACGTCCACGTCTCACAAGAATTCTACTTTATGTTTGGACAAAGTTTGAAACATTCCAGAAGTAGTAACTCTTTGCTAGTTTCAGCCCAATTCCTCAATCCTAGGCATCTAGCAGCTGCGCTAGCTCACATGGCTTCTCACCTTTTCTTGGTGGGAGCGATCATCGATTGACTCACTACTACCCTTCTTGCATTTTCTCCTTTGTACTTGCAATCTCGAGGAGCTATATCGAGACTTTCATGTAAAAATTTCAGTCTTAAATAAGCATTTTGCTGATCGGGTTGGTGGCGATATTGACAAAGGTCATGTGTTTTCTTGTTACCATGTCATGTGTCCCATGGTGCCAATAGTAGGAACCCTAAGTTAGAATCTGTTGATTCTGGTAATTTTCTTCAAAATGTTAAGGTTTTTAAAATAAAAACAAGTCGTGTCCTTAATTTATTCTATAATTATAGAAAAATATATCTTTCCATAAAAAGGTACATCTAAAAAGAATTTGTCTAGTAAATCTAAGAAATTTTTTACTTAAACAAACAATCTTTAAATTATTATATATAGTTGGTAGGAGAAAATTTGTTGTAATTTTTGATTGTACAATTATAAAAGTAAATTTTATTTAAAAAATTGATATTAAATATATATTTTAAAATAATTTTTTTTATTTTTAATATAACTCTTTTTTTTTTTTTTCATTCTAACACAAAAAAGAAAAAGAAAAACCATGTCAAATTGTTAATATGGTTTTCTTATATCAATGTAAATTATCTTAATATAGGTATCATGATGCTGTTATAATAATTGTTGATGATACATTTATTTTAACTGAAAAATATTTCAACTAATATCAATAATTTTTATTCTACCTTTGTTGCATGAAGGGTTGAACTCCAGTCTCTTATTCGTGAAATTGGGTGATTATCATTGTTCTAGTGTAAGATCAATAAAGCAAAGAACATCCCCCGCCCACAAGACTCAATTGTGCTCTTAAACTAACTAATATTTGTGATGATTGCTACAAAATAGTACTACTAACCGCATACGTAAAACAACAAGAACCACATAAACACCTTTACACACACACAATTTATACAGTGGTCCCAGGAAAATTCGCTTCAACCAACCAACGACATACCTTAATCAAGTCGTCCAACTCGACTAAGAGAATAAGAAATTTACTTGATTCCTATTAAATTTTCACCATGTTAACTTTTTTGAAGCCATAGATAGTTTCATTTGTAGTTTGACTACTAAGTGGACCCCAGTTCATTCAAAAGAGTTGTCCTTGCCTGGAAAAGGAAAATGGTGGTGGGCTATTTCTATTGGCATCATTTTAGGGTTTTAGTGGGATCAGAGAGCAACCAATGGGCAACAAGGGCGGTTGGGGGCATGCAAATTTTGGAAATGGACATTTAAGGAAAAGTCAACCAAAGTCCTTTGAAACACTTGTTGGTCCAACAAGAGTTGATGGATGTACTTTGTGGTGATTCGTAGGCAGCTAACTGCCATAACCTCAACCCATTAGATTTCTTCCACCAAGTGATCATAACCCGCAGAATCACTCGTCCATATTTTCAGTCCTCTGTATGAAACGATATGTTCCATATCACGGGTGTGTGGAGAAGGTTAGGGGATGCTCAATTTTCTTTTATTTTAAGAGAGAGCTTACTCGAAGCTATGGTGTATGGGTTCAACTCTTGGTTCAGCTAGAATCTCGTTGTGCTCATGTTAGTCGGATCTAATTAAGATGCAACAAGGAGCTGTTTGAAAAGTATGAAGCCTCTAATGATAATTATGTTAATTGATTAGCAACCATTGATATAGTTGATCAGATATTTAAGCATTTAAATACGATAAAATTGTGCAGGAGGAATAGCTCTCGTAAGCATTTAATATCAACTGCATTGATATTACTGTTGTATGTGAAACTAGTTCATAGCAGACTCCTCTCACAGGGAATAGCTCTCGTAAGCGTGCAAACTTGTTATACAGCAAATCAAATTTTTTCAACGTCAAATAATATCATGAAGCTTTGTATTTAGCTAAAAATTTAAGCTAGTAGATAAAAATTAAAAAAAATAAAAAGAAAAAAGAAAAAAAGTCTATAGGCTTTATAAGTAATATTAAATTTATTTATATTTTAATAATATAAAATATGTATAGTCTTTAACACTCTTGAAGCGATATAATTTAATAAAAATAAGTTAGCTACGAACTATACTTCTTTATTGTTCAAGTTTCTACATCTTAATCGACAATAACATTTAAAATTCTCGCATAATTTGAATTTTGCAGTGAAGGAGTGAGGACCCACATGTCCATCTTCTTTCTGGAGTAAATCCGACGTCAAGGGGACCGGCTTGAATGAGGCATTCACGAGATGGGGGAGTTGCCCTGAAAACAAAGTTCATGTGATCGGGATATGGAATTTTCTTTCCTGATTCTGCCCATAATCCAAGTGCAATCAATTCAAACCATTTTCATATAACTAATAATTAAGAAGTCTCTGTTGGCGTTGGTGTTGGTGTTGCTTTCATGTTTGGCCATGGACTTCTTGAATTACAAACCAAAATCCTGATAGGTGACCTTAAAATGAGATTCTTTGTACTTGTGATACCAGAATTCGAATTCTTAACGTGCAGTCTTAGGTCTTCGATCCGACCTTTTTCTTGGATTATCACGTTGAACTTTGAACTTTGATTATTGGAACTAATAAGCTTATAACTATTCTAGCCGTTTCTAACGTGACAAGAGCTTTGAGGATGAAATGTGATGCACTAGCTGAACTCTCTTTCCATCTGGAGGCAACCAAATCTTTTGCTTAGAAACAATAGATGAAATGCCCAAAGGAACATTAATTTTTGTTTTCATAAGTTTGAGATCATATATGTTTTGCTACCACTCTTTTAAAAAAAATGGGGTGAATGCTCGACTACAGCTACGCCTTATCTCATGAAAACTTGTGCCTGTGAATGTGTGCATGTCGAAGGCCAGGCATGCACATGCATGTGTACTTGCTTTTATCCCAGCGAGAGAGAGAGAGAGAGAGAGAGAGAGAGAGAGAGCTGTCTCTTATACACATCTAGATGTGTATAAGAGACAGCATGTGTACTTGCTTTTATCCCAGCGAGAGAGAGAGAGAGAGAGAGAGAGAGAGAGAGAGATTCACAATCTCACACCATCCCAATCTCATTTTTATCTTCCAGAGAAAATCAAGTGCTTGCCTTAATTGAACTCCATTTTATGGCATATCTCAATCTTAGTTTTGGAATTGAATTGGGAAACAATGTAAACTTTTGGCCTTGATTCTTGTCATTTGAGTTAATTGGAACAACCTTTTAGTGCTTTACATCTGCAGGGAGCAGGTAAGATCACTAGAAGCTGATGTCGTCTGGCGAGAGGAGACATGGACATCCAGGTGTCTACTGCATTTTTTCCTTTCTCAAAACTTCATCTCCAGCCGTTTTATTGGACCTTAACATTGTTATTTCTTATATTATATGCTATTCCTCCATGTTTCCCATCTTTTGGTTTTTGAATCCTTTAGATCATTTTTCTGCTACAAAATGTGAATTGTAACATGTATGTTTGTTTTGCCAAGCTACTGAACCAAGAATATATATATATATATATATATATATATATATGTTCTCTCACTTGCCAAATTGTGCATGTAGAAGCATATACTGTGAACTTCTTCCCCACTACTTTTGTTATATTATTGTCGTGCTAAATCTTTCGACCCAATAGTCTAAGTTTTTAGTTAATATAATTTAAAGCGAAAACTTTTAAAATTATAAATGTTTTAATATTATATCAAAAAAAATCATTTAACTTATAATTTGTTAAGGAAGACTACAAGTGGATTATCTATTAAAGTCTAACAATTATAATTCAAAGCATTGTATTTTAGTTAGCATGCTAGGAAACAATTGTAGAGAAGCAATTCTGTAATACAAAGATTGGCATGGTTTTATGGTCTAGAGAGAATTGAGATGGATCCTTAAAAAGTCGAGCGATCATCCAATGAAAACCTTTGCAATATATATTATATAGTTAGCATTTTATTCTCCAACTATAAACGGTAATTAACGGGCTAATTGTTAGTTTAATTTAGTTCAATCATAAGGTATTAATCAATGTCAACCCTTTTCAAGGAAATCTAGTTTCAGGAGATGAGTTCAGTTGATCAAAGTTCGAAAATTAAAAGCCTCCGACATAACCATTATCTTCGTTAGCCGCCTCGTGTTGCCCCTACCACCGTTGGATCTCAAAACGTATAGAGATTGATTCTTTAATTTTCGTACTCGATACATGTCCTTGGACATCGCATGGACCAAATGGAGCCACGAAAGCAGATCGGATCTGAAGGTTTGTTCAAGAAGAATGTCTATTACTTTCTCAACCCCAGGTGTTATAGAAAATGGACAAGGGAATTAAATAAAGTAATATAGTCATTAAAATAAATTGGAGAATGTCCTTATGGTTTGTGGGGGTAAATGGGTGTGTATATAATTGGTTGTATAAAGACTATTGACGATCTGAATAGAATAGAGCATAGACACAAAAGGGTGGGGAAATGTAGAGTGGCAGGCTGGCTTGGTGTGTTTGGGGACTTGAACCACAGTAGAGGAAATTAAAAGGAGGCTTGGCCATAAAATTCGTCGAAAGGCCACCTTGCAGCAAATTTTATACTTCCCAGTTGGCCCATCCCATCTTCAAAGTTCAGTTCTCATTGGCTTCTCAAGATTTGCCTTTCAAGGCTTCAGGTTTTTCAACTTCATTTCAATCATCTTCTTTCCTTCATTCCAGAGTCCGCACCCACAGCAGCTTTGCATTTGTCACCAACAAGTTTAGACCAAAAAAGCAAAAGGGTTGCCATTGATCATACATCAAAATGAAGGTAAGAGTGTGTGGGGGTGTGTGTGTGAGTTTGTGTGTGAGAGAGAGAGGGAGAGTTTGGTATATGATCAATTTCATTTTAATATGTGTGTTTTTCATATTTGAACAAAAAAAACTACAAGTTTATTTATGACTGTTCTAATAATAGTATCGTTTAATTTTGGATGTGGACAGTTCTTCGGTTGGATGCAAAATAAGCTTAGCTGCAAACAAGTCAATAAAAAACCAAATGTGGTTCCTGCTATTCGTAAGCATTCCTATACCTTTCCTTTTATTTTTTTTCTTGTTAATGCTATTTTGTGGTTTTATTCTTTCTGGGTGTCAATGGAAGGTCGTTCTCTTCTTCTCCTCCTCCTCCCAATTACAAGAGAGAGGATAGTGATTTGATCAACTGTTTTTTTTTTTTTTTTTTGGTCATTTTCCTTTTTGTGATAATTATCGGTTGATCAACTTTTATTTATCATATTTATTCCACTTTGAATGATTAGATGAGTTGGATCAAAGTCCAAGAAATAAAAGCCTAGCAACAAGAATTGGTTTATTTGGTCAAGTGTATGGAAACATTTTTTATAACATGTTGATACTTTTTGTATTTATTTTTATCCATCTCTTTTCTTTTGTTACAGTAATCAAAGTAAAAAGAATGCATTAACAAAAAGAGAATATATATATATATATGGACGCCCGCACACACACACACATATTTTGTACAACTAAGAAATTAAAGATCACTCTAAAGCATATTGATGATATATAGTACCTCATGTTTTAGCAATATCGAGATCAACTTTTCCACATATAATTTATTTTTCTCCGCTCGCGAATTATACAGGGCATATGAAGCAAGACTCCCGAGAGGAATTTAACGATTGGCCTCAGGGGCTGCTGACCATTGGAACATTTGGCAACAATGATCTAAGACACCATAATCATAATAATGTTGAAATACAAGAAGATTTCCATCAAGAAACTCTTCAAGAGGATCAGACCACAACCCCGTCTGATGATTTAGAAGACTACACCTCAGAAGAAATAGGCAAATTACAAAAAGAGTTGACAAAGTTACTATCAAAAAAGCCAACCTCCGAGAACATAGACAAGCAAATTGCAAGCCTCCCATTGGACAGGTTCCTAAATTGTCCATCAACTCTGGAGGTCAGCAGGAGATTAAGCAATAAGGGTGACAAGGATGACAAAGATGATGATGATGATGATATTGAGCGGACCATTAGTGTTATTCTTGGTAGATGTAAAGATATTCGTGAAAACAAGCAAAAAGCTATTGGGAAGAAATCGGTTTCTTTCCTTCTCAAGAAGATGTTTGCATGCCGAAGTGGATTTGCACCACAGCCAAGTTTGAAAGATATTATGCTTCAGGAATCAAGAATGGAGAAGGTATCATTAACTCACACCCCTCTCCCCTCCACCACAGCCTTCTGTGTCTATTTCATTACAATGCATAGATCTAGGCTTGAATCCATTATTGGCCCAGCCATTCCTTAATATGCTTCCTTGATTGAACCTTTGAACTAGGCACGAACTGGTTACTTTAGGCTTGTTCCTGAGTGAAGGTCATTCTAGGGCCATGAGCTGCAAAGCCCCTTATAAGGGGTGGACAAAAAGGCCAATCTCAAAACCCATCATGTCAATGGCCTTGTCCAATGAGTCTTGTCAAAGTTTCATATCATTAATCAATGTCTAAGTTTGCCTCCCTGTATAAATTGGTCTACAGCTTTTAAGAACATTGCTTCATAAGAGGATCAACCCTCAATATGCTTCCCGAGCATCCTCCGTGAAGAAATTTCTTCAGGACAAACAGACATCTAGGGAGGAGAATGAAGATGAAAAGCAACATAAAGCTACTAGCGATGGCTCTAAATGGGTGAAGACCGATTCTGAATGTAAGTTTATTTCAAATATGGGCTTTTAGTATGTTTATTTCAAATATGGGCTTTTAGTATATGGTACCAAACGTAGAGAAATGCGGCCATCCACATGAGTTACTAACCAATTGCTCTTTTTCTTCTTCTTCTTCTTTTTTATTACAGATATTGTTCTAGAGATATAACTGGCATGCAATCTTTTATAAGAATTTATACTGCAAGGTATGCTCACCTTTGCCTCTCTTACATGGGAGAATTAAAGAATTCCAATAGACAAGTTTCATTTAAGAGAATCAAAAACGATGTTGGGCAACAATGTGCATTAAAGGACTGTACAATATAGCCATCTGGTCGAATAACTGCATGCACATTTTGCATAAGCAAACGTTTCTACTAAATTGGAAATCTGAAGAGATCAAATTATTGAGGCAACAAAGTGGGAAGGCTGAATTCATTTATTTAAGAGTCTTCCAATTAGCTGATCCTCAAGTCCATTTAAGCAAAATTTAAGCATGAGATTGTCAATTAAAATCTTGCAAGTTCTAATTAATGACGTTTAGCTCAATAATATTACAGTAGTTTTCAGTACTCTAAGTTCAAGTCACGGTCAAGTTAACAAACCAAGAAATTTATCGTTAATGGGTGAACCTGGCCAACTGCTAGACCATATTCATGGCACGTTTCTCCACCCCTAAGCCTGGGTCTTCTTACTTTTTGCAAACAAACTTTGCAGATGCCAAGGTGGATTTGTGAAGCCAAAAACTTGATATTATAAACCAAGAGAAGAAATTGGAAATGGGTATCCAATAACAGCTACATATGAAGCTGCAGCAGATGGCTTATTGAGGACTAATCCTATGCTTTTGATCAAGGTCGTCACCATTAGTCTTGAGGACACTCTTTCACCTTTGTTTTTTGTTTTCATGGTTGCATTATGGATTTAGTGCAAACGCGTGTTTTGTGTTGTCGACCAAGGGATTCGTGTGGTCTCTAACACTGGTAAAAGCTAAGCTGGACAATGTGCTCTGGATTTTTGTCCTTTTCTCAACATTTTGGACACGCTTTTTTCTTTTCTTTTTTCCCTTCAAGCCTAAGTTTGCGCTTTTGTAACATTTGTCAAAAGTTAATAACATTTGATTGGTGTTCTCAGATTGCCACCGATCATATTATCAAACGCACAAATGAGTAGAGTATAAAGTCTTGCAATGCCAGGTGACTAAAACTGATCAAAATCAATTACTCAATTTCCCTTTTTTGTTGGCTTTTTTGGGTTGAAAGAAAAAGAAAAAAAAGAAACATCCTTGTTTCTCCCCAAGATGGATTTCCATCATTCTATGCCGTATAATTATGTGGGTAGTTTTAACAAACGTAATAAATAGGTCCACTAGCATTATTGTCCATTGGTAGTTTTTTTTTTTTTTTTTCTGTTTGACTCTCAACAATCAAGTTTAAATATTAGCAACGAGGGAAAAAGAAAATTGTAATAAATAGTTCTTGATTGTATTTAAACCCACAATAGGAAATGTTGATAAAAGAATATTTTACTTTTTATTTATTTTATATATATAATTTTTATTTAAAAATAGAAAAAGAAAGATATTTTACATTTGTTTGTTTTGTTGTGAAAGTATTAAAAAAAAATAACTATAATTTTCGTCCAAAAAAAAATCATACAAGATATGCACAAAAAAATAAATCAACCTAATAAGAAATAAATTTAAAAATTATTGACTATTATATTTAATATTGTCTAATATCTGGATAAATATTCAAAACTTATAACTTCATTTTAAATCACATTTATCGACGGTAAGAAAGATCTTTTATGACCCAACTTAAAAGCCTCGTCTAGCCGGTCACTCTCATCAGATTGTCCAATCAAATCCAGCAAAGCAAAGAGAGGCATGGAGCAAGAAATCGCCATAACGCAAAACAGCTGCACGATCTTCGATTCCCTCCATGCAAATTCCAAACCCTATCATTCAGTACAACTCCCCCCCCCCTCCCTCCAACCTCATTTTCAGCTAATTTCCCTTCATTTTCCCTCCCAAGACTCTGTCTGTCTTATCTTGAGCCTGTCACCTTTCTGTGTTCTCTGTTGATATCTTCTAGTGGGTGGATGTGAGTATGGCGCTTTTTTTAAAATCCCTTGTTTTCAATTCAATCCGGAAGAGAAAACTCTCAAAGTTCCGGTCTTTTTAAAACTCTTAGCATTTCTGTGTCTGTTAAGGAATTGCAATTCTTGGCCTTTCTTTTTTATAATAAACAGTTTTCGTTTTCGTTTTCTTCATCACTGTGATTGAATGATTGTAGGAGGTGTTAGTGTTTGGAGTCTCAATTTAAAAGAATTCTTTGGGAAATCAATTTTTTTGGTCTGGAGAGATTGGAGAGATTTAGGCTATTTGGGGTCTTGGCCTTTCCTTTTCTTGTTGGGTTAGTTGTGTTTTAGTTGGGTTTGTCGCTTTTCTTCTTTGTTCTCATTTTCTTGGTTAGGCTGTGAATCTTTCTTCGGAGTTTTGGGATTGAAGGGGGCTGTTTGGTGAAGTGAATAAAGAAGGAATTTTGGGCTGCCAATGCCATATTTTTTGGATTGGTATTCGGAGAATTTTTCGGTGATTTTTGCAGTACCGAAAAAGTTGGAGCTTGAGTTTATCAATGTCTTGGGCAGGCCCTGAAGATGTCTACCTTTCCACTTCTCTTGCCGGTTATCTTGATAGTAAGTCCTTTCGTCCTATCTTTCGGTGATTTCAAAAATTTTTGAATTGTTAGGTTGAGCTGTGTTTGTTAGTTGAAAGTAAATGTTAGTTAACAAGTTTCCAAATTGATTGGAGTTTGCCTGGAAATTGATTATTGGGTGCTTAAAGCTATTAGTCTTTTACGAAACGGTTATTTGGTTCTGGTTACTTGTAGTATGGGTTCTCACAGTCTTGCTCTGCCTTGCAACCCTAGAACCATTCAAGATATGCTTAATAAATTGTTCCAATGGAACTGGATCTGTTTATTTATGATGTTCTAAGAAGAGTTTGTAATGAATGGGTTACAAAATATTGTTCTTGTTATCACAGATTAGCTGTTCAAAATCTTTTTATTTTTCTTTTTTTTTATCGTATAGGTTACATTGCTATTTTAATGTGGTTTTGGATGCTAACCGATTGAAGATCTGTTTTGAATGACACCTTTTTATCTAAACTTTCGGCTTTCTTTATGTTTCAGAGAAGCTTCTTGTGCTTTTGAGAGATGGACGGAAATTGATGGGGACACTTCGTTCTTTTGACCAATTTGGTATAGTCTCTTCCATCTTGCATTTATGGTTATATCAGCCTCTTTGTGCTTAGATTAACAGAAATCCTCTACTGCAGCAAATGCTGTCCTTGAAGGTGCATGTGAAAGAGTCATAGTTGGTGATATGTATTGCGACATTCCTTTAGGTCTTTATGTAATTCGTGGTGAGAATGTGGTTCTGATTGGAGAATTGGTACGAAGTGATCGTCTTGTTCAATTTCTGTAAATATTTAAGTTTTAATCTATAACCTCTGCTGTTATTCTGAACTTGCGCTTTTCTCTATTAGGATTTGGAAAGAGAAGAACTTCCTCCACATATGACTCGTGTTTCAGCTGCAGATATTAGAAAGGCAAGTGTTATTCCTGATTTCTTTATGTCGATAGTTGACCTGTCTATATTGCTGAAGAGAATTCCACAAACTTCAAAACATCATGTTGGTCCATTAATGGCCTGCATTAGAGTAGCTTAAGTAGCTTCCTAATACAGATTCCTACACATACTCCTTTCTGTTATAACTGATAAGCAGACAGGGATGGATATAATTAGCCAACAGTTCCCAACTATGAGATGAGGGAAAGTCTTATGTGTCTGAATCAGCTGCCTGTTCCATGTGGCTAAAGCATATGCCTTTGTGGGTTTCATGCCTGTGTTTTAAAGAGGATGTCTTTGGTTCGTATCCCCTCCCCCTGAATTGTGAAGAAAAGATTAGATACGATGGCATGAGTTGCAACATATTAATGTGTTGTGATCTTGCAAGATTTAACAATCTGATGTGCTTGGTCCAAGGTATAATGTTAAAACCTTGAACGTGCTCCTCTAGCAACATATAAATGTATACAGAGATGGTATATCTGGTTGCACTATATTTTAAACCTTGAAACTTTTCTAGGACAGAGGCTTCTTATTGAATGTTTCTAGTTGCCATGATTACAACTGTTGAACATCACTGCTTATTGGTGGAGAAATGAAATGATGTCCAGTGTTCAATATTTGTTCATTCATTGGCCATCCATTTATGTACGTTGAAATGCTTATCTTTAAGCTTTCATTCATTTGGACGCATGACCTTAAGAATTTGCACTTAATGCAGGCACAAAAAGCAGAAAGGGAAGCTTCTGATCTAAAGGGTACAATGAGAAAAAGAATGGAGTTCCTTGATTTGGATTAGCTCAATCTCTTGTACTCAGGCAATGTGGTCTGCACATATTTGAGCGGGCAGTTGCGTGAGGTAGTATCATTAGTTTGTATGTTCTTCGTTTTTAGCTCCATTGAAGTTTCTGTATCATCCTTCGAAGAATGTAATTTGACAATTCAACTAGTGCTTTTTTTGTTCCCGAATTTCTGTATTCAAGTTTATGGGGGTATTGATTCAATTAGCTACTTTCAAATTGTATTCTAACGATTCATTCCTCAATTATCCTGCACAATGAAGAAGAAATGAAGTGGTACCTTGAGGAATTTTATTAGTATTTACCTTTTCTTTTTGTTTTTCCTATACTGCAATGGAGAAAATTCTTTACATGTACAAATAGCCTGTTGCAATTCTTCTCTTCTTTTCATTTTATCCCCCACAAAAAGCAATAAAAAATTAAATAAAGGGATAGAAATCACTTGTGAATTCACTGACATGAGTGTGTACCTGTTCCACAACGTGCATGTAACTTTTAAGGTGTCAAATTGTAATCAATTATATTTAGACTTGAAGATTCAGTGGTAAGCAGATTCTGCGTAACTTTCAGAGTTCTGGACATCAAAAATAAAAATTATGGCAGGGCGCACCTTAAATGTATATGCTTTCTTACTTGTAACCCATAAATCAATACATCAGACAGCTGTGAATTTCAATTGTGTGAACCAACAGACAGCTCTCTTATGTTCATGAGCACAGCATAATTTCCCTTCGGCCTTCAGGAGTAAGCAATCAAGACGGCATTATGAAGGAATGAAATTTGGAAGCTCCATAGCACAATCAACAGTCTGTAAACGAGATTAAAGACTCTACAGGGAGATCCACCGTCCGAGTAAATTTCCCTTAATATAATGAGTGTCAACACGTGAATTAACATAAGCAACATGAACTAACACGAGATGAGACAATAATATGACTTGACTAGAGCAATATATATTTGTTTTTTTCTTTAAAAATAAATAAATTAAAAAAAAAAAAAAAGAAAATAAACTAGAGTAATAAATTACATTTTTGGGCATGGGGTGATGAATTCATATTTGCAACTTGCAAGCTTCTTTGTCAGCAGTCACTGACCATAATAATAAATAGTAACGGATAAGTCTTTTAAGGAATTCTAAATTTTGGTAATTTTTATAATTAAAATTTTAAATTTTATTTTATTCCATATGAATCATTCTTAAATATAAACTAATCAAATTATTGAATATGTAATTTAACTTAAAATTTAATGAAATGTGTAACCTAAACATATTTTTATATTTTTAAGATGTTTTATATAAGATATTCATAAAAATGAAACTATATATTTACCTGTTTGATCAATTTTTATTTAAAAGAAAAAATCATATCAAATGCAAATTTAAGTTTTATGGTTGATTTAAAAGTTTACAAAAGATTTAACACTCAATAATAAAAATCTCTAAAAGTTGACACTTCTTAAAGATTTATCTCCAAATAATAACATACTTCCTTCTAATGCATATCTGACTGATTCATGCATTTCTTTATTCTGCCCACCTTCTTTCCTTCCGTCCATATTTTTTTAACTCGAGTAAAGCACGTAAAGTATTGGCCTTTAAATATTATATTAAGGGCACTAGCTTTGGTGTCAAGGCATTAGCTTTCTCACCAAAATATTAATAGCATAACTTTAGAAAATATTAGTTTATATATATATATATATATCACATAATTAATAATCTTTAAATATTAAGAACATCAATTTTTCTTCTTTAAATATTATTAAGAACATTATATTACAAAATTAAATTTTAATTATGTTAACACACGTAACACTTAATTATTTTATACGTAAAAATAAATTTAAAAAATTTAAAAAAAAAACTAAAATAAAAAATTTTTTTTTAAAAAAATAAGAGATACAAATATTTAATAATATAAAAAATTTTACTATCAAAAAATAATTTTACAAATAAAATAAATGAAGTATTTATAGTTATTTTTTTAATGTATAATTATAATTATTTATTTTAAAAAATTATAAAAATATTTTAAATTAAAATTATTTTAAAATATTTAAATATTTATAATAAAATATTTTAAATAAACGCATCTAAATATACTTGCAGAAGTTTTCTTACTTTTAAGTTTAGGAAATCGATTAGGCTAACGTTCAACGAGACATTCAACATGCCGACTGGTATTATAGCAGCCTGTGACAATTAGCTTCTCTCAACAAAATATCCATTTACACCAAAAGCCCGCTGTTGAGCCTCATAGTTTCGCATAATTCACCAGAAAAACTAACACAACTTTAAAAAATGCACTACAAGGCTACATTTCCATGTATCATAAACTTATCTGGATACCATCCTCCACGTGGATTTAACTAGGTGACCAACTGTCACTAAGAAATTCAGGCTTTAAAAACGAACTTCTTTATATCACAAATAGAAGGAAATCACACATTCGACATTTCCCATATGAACAAATGGAACAAAACCTACAACAAAAACAGCATTTCTTACGGTGCAGAAGCATTCAGGTTGAGAGACCTGGCTTTTCTAGAGTGCTGCACCTTATCCTCGGTGATGCTTAAAGTGAGAGCCCCTATTGACCAGCACTACATCAACCAAATAGCCCCAAAGAATTTGAAGAATGTGCACTAGTTTCTAAGCTGGCAAAACTTATTCAATCTCTTCACTGAGATCTCCTCCTTAAGTGCTGAGGTACAGGACATCCCTCAAAGAAATCCAAGATAGCATCCTCTAAATCCTCAACTGAATACTTTATATAGTTTTCTGGGTGCCTTCCACTCTCTATGTGACTCCTGAATCGCCCAAGAAATGACCTATAAGCTGGGATCAATGTCTCCAATATTGAAATGCGAAGCTCCTCCCTGAGTTGATTATCTGGTACCAACCATAAGGCTTGAGTCCTGTGAACATCGTCAACCATAGCATTGAATGTCTTAAACCTCTCTCTCAAAACACTCTTCGACACACCAGAAGAGAAACTCCCTCCCGCATGTAAGCCCTCATCTCTCAAGCAACATAGCACCCCAACCCAAGCAGCTCTCTGGTAATTAGTTGCTGCCTGTCTAAATTTACCAGCTAGCTTCTTCAAGAAATCATCTCCAATCATTTCTCGTAATTCCTGAGTTCCTTTTGCCTTTTGGACAATATAGTGGACATTGTTCATCACAAAGATATGTGCCAATGATGTATCTTTGTAATGCATGAACTTACCATCTAAATTGAATTGCAATATCACGATAATCCAAATCAAATGAAGTGCCAAAGGAGTTTTCCCTTCAAACTCAGTAAATTCCATATCAGGGGGCTTTGGATCACCTGAATAGCTTGAACCAGATGATGGTTTGGACATAATAAGCTCAATTAAGGTCTGTCTATAATCTGAAATCAGATTGATATAATTCATCACATACCTCGTCAAGGGATGAATTGTGCCTCCAGGCACTGGAACCATGGATGGCTCACGCATTACAGCATTCTCAAACTCAGACAATATCCCTCTTGCGGCCTCAGCCAATCTAGACAAAATCTGTGCAGCCTGGACTCTAATAGAATCGGCAGACTTGGATTCAAAAACCACCTCAATATCAGGCAACAAGTCCATTAGCGCATCATGCAAGTCCAATATCTTGAACAACTTCTCAGGGGATCTCCTACTTATACTGATTGCCTCAGCAAAATTAAACAACTGAATTGCTGGACCCTTCACAGTTTCCATAAAACAAGCATCATCAATTGCAGCACCAATCCCTTCAAATATCTGCTCACAAAGCCTCTTCTCACTCGCAAACAAAATCCTAACACAAACTTTGGCAGCACGAATCCACCGCCTGATCTTTGCCTCCAAAGCATTCCATTCTAACCTCTGAATATCTCCAATACTCATTTTCTCAATCCCAAGCATCCTAAAACTCATATCCACAGCCGATTTCCGCACACTCCCGTACACCTGAATACACTCTCTCAAGTACCCAGATGCAATCATGCGCCTGGCAGTTAGCCTGAGGTCTACCAGTGCCTCTAGTGGGATCAGATCCATCTCACGGATTCTGCTAGTGGTTCCATAGCTAGTGCTATTACTAGAAGCAGAATCTTCTCTTTGGATTGGATCTCCAAGAGAAATATCATCATGATCTACATCATCGTCGTTAAACTCATGGTCTTGGTCAAACCCGCCGCCGCCGCCGCCAGTGCTCTCAGCGGCGGAGGAACGGACGGAGGAGGTGGGGTCGGCAGAAACGAGGTCTAGCTTATAAGGGGATGTGTGGCTGAGGAGTATGTGGCGGAACTCGTCCTCCAGCCTTGCCATGGCGATCTTTACGGCGGAGTTGACTTTCTCCTCGCCGCCGCAGATGGAGGCCGAAGACATGGCCTTTTGGATTTCGTCGACGGCCCCCAAGTACTGATCCACCATATCACGATCCCCGTCAAAGATCATCTTCTCCTTGGCCTCCTCTGATGCAGTTGCGTCCCATCTCAGTATCATCCTATCTGCTTCTACAAATCCCACCAACACATCGCCCCCGCCACTGGCGGTGGCGTTGTTATTGATTTCCAGAAGTTCCATGATTGACTAAAAAATTTGATTCTTAATTCCCCCAAGAACCCAAAAAAAATAAAAAAAGGCGGGGAATTATTTGAGAATCTGTCTGGGAAATCTTAAAAGATGCAAACTTTACCAAAGCTTGAGAGGGTTGGCTGATTAAAAGAAGCACAGCTTTGTTGAATGGTCAAGTATATGAACAGTCTAAAGATGGATAAATACCTGTGAATTTCCTTTAAAAGAGTTATTGATTTATTTTTTTAACCCAAAAACAAAAACAAGTAGCTCTTCTTCAATCTTGAAAGTTAAGCCCAAAAAAAAAAATCTTGAAAATTTTTGGTGGGGGCGCTCTTTTTGGAATCTTGAAAAGCGGGTGAACTAATGATGATGGATTCCGCCGCAGCTGGTGGTGGGGCGAGGAGGAGGAGGAGATGGAGAAATTTATGGAGCGAGACACTTGGGGAGGTGTTGGGATGGAAAGATACTTTCTAGTAGATGAAGTGTCCTTTTCTTTTTTTTTTGGTTGGACGGTATTGGAAATGGATTTGAGACTTGAAATTGGATTGGTGGCTGTGTTTTATTGTAAAAGGGGGCTCTGCAATTATTCGTTGTCCGAATTTCAAAACTTCATTTTATTTTATTTTTTGATGGGTCTGCAACTGAAAGAACAAGAAGGAAATTTGAAAGAAAATGGACGTAGCTTGACTTTTGACTTCTTTGAGTAAATTTCACCGGCGAAATTGCCGGGAACTCTACGGTGGTTGTTTTGAATTTCGACATAGTTTTGCGAGAATTTTCTTCATTCTTTTTTGCCCCTCCTATCTCTCTATCTTTGAGTTGAGTTTTATTTGTTAACTTTTAAGTATAATTATTGGATGCAACAGTGGTAACAAATATAAAATTATTAAATGAAAATTGTAATTTCCACATTGATATCATTTAAATTTTCTAAAAATATCATGTTGACACCTTGTACAAAGGGCAACCATCTTTTGTAGGGTTCAAGCAAATGTTTACGAGACTTATACGTCATGTCTGCCAAAAAAAAAAAAAAAAAAAAAAAACAAAGGGGTTCACCTGCCTTAGCCAATTAACTTAAATTAGAAGCATTGTATCCAGTGATGACTTCCTTAACCACAGATGTTCCCCCAAGCAAAAAATTGGGCAAATGTCACCCATTTTGTCAGACTTTAAGCTCTAATTTCCCCCTCCCGGAAACAAGTTTTGATGCTAAAATTTGGTGTTGTTATTAAAGTCGAGCATGTTGCCTAGGGAACTCAATCTAAAATGTTGGCTTTATAGACCAGGCCAACAATTTCTTGGCAAAGCTTGGCCGTTTATGTCATATTTTTGTCCAACTAGAAATCAGAATTCAACCCAAGATTCCAAAAAAATCAACAATGCTGAACTTGCCGTGTCTTGATAGCTCTAACTCTTTGATTTAGACACCATCAAATAGTAGGCGTCGGATTACCATGGCTTAAACAATTTTGATTAATTAACGAAGTCAACTCATTACTGCTAGAGTGGGCCAATATGACTCATGAGTATGTTTTGACATTATACGATTAACAACAATGAAAGCGTCCCGTGACATCAAACTAAAGAAAAAAAAAATGAAAAAGAAAGAAATGATGTTTGCGGACAGTAAAGTCACATTCTTTATGCATGATTTCTGATTCTGCAAATTTAATTAGGAATCTTGTTTTTCTCCGAGAATTGGGTACAACTTATTTTTCATCAATAGCAACAACCTATAGATGAGAAAAAACAATACTGAATTGGGGTTCCACGAAGGGTACAGCAGCTGCCAGGGTCCATTTTGAAAGAGAATAAAGATCTTGGATTGCTCTGTTACATTTGTTGTACAAGGCTACAACTTCAAGAACAATTAATATTTGATTATGAACCCATAAACATGCATGATGTTCATGTATCAATATATTCTTTATCCAGAAGAAACCCTCCCCCCCCCCCCCCCCCCCCCCCCAAAAAAAAAAAAAAAAAGATTTCCATATCACACATATTATTGACAGGTTAACTCTACAGTAGTTTGGTTATCCAAGAATTCCTGACAATTGATTTACAACAATTTGATAAACTTAATATGATGTACACCATGGAGAGTTAAATTTTCTACGTGATTACCAGGGAATAGTGTGCTTTTGTTATGTGCCAGGTTAGTTTCCTAAAAACAAGAACCACTTCAGATGCTTCATTTCGTTGGTAAACTCTAGCTGTGGTACTGATCAATTATGGGGTACAGAAGGGTTAACTTTTAACACATTTTTTTAATTTGTCAATGAGTCTTAGACTTTTGGAACCCCAATAAGATGCTTGAGGTATATCCAAAACTGCTTGAATTAGGCCTCACTCCTCTTGTCCCAAATGAATGAATTTAAGGCCTCGACAATTACAAATTTCAGTTTCAAACCATGTTGTCTCCCAGATGGATAGCTAAGTTCCAACCTTTGTTTTTTTATGGCATTGTTCTTAGTGCACTCGCCAAGCTTCCAATGTTGTGCAAGGCTTTCGCTCTGATTGCCATACACCTTGACATGAGAAGGCAAAACTTGCTGTCAAAGGGAAATGGAATTCAAAACTACAAGGTTAAAAAGTGACTGAATTTAGAAAAAACATTTCTTGTTCACTTCAAAAGAAACATTCTTTTATGTGTCTGCTGCTTAATACAATGTTTGGTCTGCAAGCTACAGAATTAGTCTGTTAGGTGTTTCAAATAGCTACAAGAGGCATGTACAAATGTTAAGCTCTGTCTAAATAGACTGGCGCAGAAGTTCACATAGATTTCACCAACCAAATAGGAAAGACCTTAGAGCGACAAAATAATCACCATCCCGAGAGTCTCTTCTGTCTGTGGACCTGTCTGATATATGTCTTCTCCTCCTGTAATGCTCACCATAACCTTCTTGTAGACTAGACGCATTGGCCTGTGGTGCATCTGCATAGCAATATGTAAATGAATGCAACACTTGGATTCTTCTGGCCTCAGTGCCACCAGCCTCCAAGTTTTATCTTCTTTATCCTATGAGTTGCTTCCATTAAGTCTAACCATCGATTAAGATTGGTTTCAGCACAAATGGCCCCATTGCGGAGAAGTCGTTACATTTCACCAAGTGAACTATCTAGTAGAGCTTCCAATGCCTGGATCAAGCAATCCTGATTCTCTTCCCTCAGAAATTGCAGATATTACCCCTTGGACTACATCAGTCTCTGCTGAGATTTTGGGAAGGAAATTTCCCAGTAAGGATTTCAAGAGTTAGAATTTTTAGGCAGTAAGTATACATCACATTTTGAGGATACCCCATAGTACACACAACTTCTCGGGCCTTGTACGCAAATATTATTTGTGTTGCAACTAACAGGCGGATCATCAGGGGACTAAACCCAAATTGTGAAAGCAAGGGCTGTTGGTTAGTTTCTAAGGGGGACATTGCTTGACTTGAGATTGTCAGGAGGCAAGTAAGAGGAACGAACAACCTTCAGGCATGCAGAACTCAACCTCAACCAAGTTCATCATGCAGTGGTCCAGGATCATCCGAAAGAAAGTAGCAATTAGCAGATCCACTAATATCATGAAAAGTAATGAGATGCACCTTGAAACATGATAGAACCAGAACTGAAATTCATATTTCCGTGGGGAATAAACTACATATATATCTTTTAACAAGATTTTTCCTTTTAATCATTGCTGCCAATGCTAGAAGTAGCAGCATTTGAATCAAAAGAAATAATTTTAATCATTGCTGTCATGGAAGATGCCTTGGCTTTGTTGGTGCATGCCTTGCCAAACTTTTTTCCACAGAGGCCAGCATTTCCATGAAGCGAACTCACATTGAGTCTTGCTAAACCAGAGGGAATTCCTACTTCCAAATTATTGTTTGATACATTGAATGTCATCAAAGTTGCTTGCTCCCCATTTAACCGATTTCCTTTAAAGGCGTAATTCAGTAAGTTCAGCCAATGAAAATGGAATTTCTCTAATAAAATTTTGTTAGCTGCAAGCCAGAATGCTTCGAACACTAGCATTGTTGAGATTTTGTTTTTGTACCAAAGTCAT
Organism: Kandelia obovata; assembly: GCA_021464305.1. Classification (NCBI taxonomy): domain Eukaryota; kingdom Viridiplantae; phylum Streptophyta; class Magnoliopsida; order Malpighiales; family Rhizophoraceae; genus Kandelia; species Kandelia obovata. Next base: position 9,801,111 of record CM038481.1, read on the forward strand.
CTCTCATGCCTTATCCCACTAGCGTGAACAAGACAAAAATGGCCGACAATGTTTATTCAACCAACTTAACCGATAAAAATGTTCCACGCGAATAAAAAGTTTTTTTTCACCCAGTGAAATAAAAAAAAAATAAAGAAAAAAAAAACACGAACCTTACGCAAAAAAAATAAATAAAATTCAGTTTTTCAATCCACCAATTTCCAATGGTAATTTGTGATTTTTCAGTCAACAAGAAGTTACTATAAAGAAAATAATAGTAATATTTTTTATGATTGTAAATTAATATAGAATCTACTATAACATAAAATTCGTAAAATTAAGAAATAATAACCATTTTGACGGATCTGTATTCTCAGTTTGAATTTTATCCTTGCAATTGATAATAAGATACATCCATAATGCGCTGCGATGCGATGCGAGGCGTAATGCAGGCGGATAGAAACCCTCCACGCCAACTCTCCTTCCATTGTCATCAAAATATCTTGTGAGCAAGACCAAGTTTTTCATTCGCTGACCTTAATGTTTGAGATAGGGCAAAAAAAAAAAAAAAAAAAAAAAAACTGAAATCAAATGAGGACACCACTTCCATTTTTAATTATTTACGATGTGGAAAAAATAAAAAAAGTTATAATAATCTGACGTTGTGTTGCTTTCCAATTTGACGTTGTGTTCCTTGGTAGTTAGTGGGGTTTGAATTTGTCACGCAACATAAAGCTAACAAAGGCATATGATTCCATAATTTACTTGTCAAATTCCGGAAACCTTAAAAAAAATACTAAATAAAAAAAGAAAAGGCGGGGGGAGGGGGCTGTTGTTGTTCAATCAAGGAACATCCGAATCTAACTCTCGTATTTTTATCATGGTTATTTCGAGGCAGTCCAGGGACACGACAAGGGTCAAATAATTCGTTTTTGTTAATAAAATGATGTCCCTTTTAACTATAGGAACTGTCTCTTATACACATCTATCCGAATCTAACTCTCGTATTTTTATCATGGTTATTTGGAGGCAGCCCAGGGACACCAAAAGGGTAAAATAATTCGTTTTTGTTAATAAAATGATGCCCCTTTTAAACATAGGAAAAAACCCCCCCCCCCCCCAAAAAAAAGTAGTCAAAGAAATTGAAATTTGTGTACAGTGCATACATTTTCTTTTTTTTTGGGGGGGGGGGCGGCGGCGGGGGGAAGGATACAGAACGTAGACATTTTCAACATTTACAAAGTCCATTGAGAAACTTCTTGCGGTCTACCGAATTTTTAAATGAATAAGTCTATGTTTCTTAAATATTATATATATATATATATATGTATATATATGTATGTATGTATGTATGTATGGTTCACTGACTTTCAATAATATAGCCTCCATAGTTAAAATGATATTTATTCAATTGATCCATGACATGGATTAATTTTAGACATTCAAATAATATCATCTTAAATCTTAATTTAGACATTTAAATTATAAGTGATTATAAAAAGAAAAAAAAAAAGGAGAAACACAGACTTGACATGTTGGAGAAACATTCAACATAGCATTAGAAAAAAAAAGGTCACGTGGGAAATATGTTTCCTCTTCTAATTGTTAAAGACTTTTTTTTTTTTTTTTTTTATCTATCAGAGTTAAATTAGACCCACTTGGTAAAAATAATAATTCATTTTCCTTGTCAATCGTGGTTGATTCTCGTTAAGAGCGTTTCATGAGTAAAATGTTTCATACCCTAAGTTAGTTAATTTGGAGGAACGGACTCTTAAGTAAAATGAGAGACAAAATAATTTTTTTTTTTTTTTCAATTTGATTGACGATAATAATACTTGAAAAATTGACATATATAAATAAAATTAATATAATAAAATAATATATATATATATATATATATATTTCAAGTCAGTGAGAAAAATATAATATTATTTAAAAATTAAGTAAAAAAATATTTTCCCTTCCTTTCCATCCTGGCTCGGCAACTCTGGCATTAATTTAATTTCTTTTCTTAAATCTTAATTAATTAATTAACAGTAAAATTAGTGCCATCACGTGGAAAAGGTGCAGCCAAAACCAAAACGTCAAATGTGCAGATTAGCATTCGCAACCACTCCACATGAGCGAAATTGCCTACCAAAGTAGCCAAACGCAGATCAACGCCACACCATCATGACACGCGTCCCAGATTCTGGACCCACCGAGGACTACTTAACTTATCCGATTACCCTTCGACCAAGCAATTGTTTATCACGTGTTTTTTTTTTCCTCTCTCTCTCGCTCTCTCTAAAATAAGAAAAATTGCAAAAGAAGTTATAGTTTTTATTTTTATTTTTAATTACACAACAGACGTAACGACAGGACGAAAGGAACCAAGTCGGCACAAGTTAAGTTAAGAAGAATGGAAGAAAGAAAAACGTGTACCGAACAACCACCTACCCCACTGACGGGTCCCACGGGATTGTCGGCCCGTAATTGCAAAAGGGCGACGCACACTCTGACTCGGGCTGGCTGGCTCTTTTATAATTTGACCTCTGCTTCCATGGCTGGCTGGTTGGTTCAATTGACCCAAATGGTCACACCCATCTCCCCGAATCACGCATTTGCCATCTCGTCCAGAAGGACGGACATTCACTCGCATACAAAATGGTCCTATTTTATTTTTCCAAATTGATGCTAATTAATTAGCTTCTTAAATTGAAGCTTTTGTCATCATTCTTATACGTTGGTGGTGGGTGGGGGAGGTGTTGAAGCAGTTCAGATATGCCCAATGAATGACAAACCCATTTTTAAACCGTGAAATAATCAGTGGTTTAAGGGTTATAAACTATTGTTGTATATATATAATATATGCTTCTTGCGCAACACCCCTACAACAACAGGAGCCACTACCAATATGTCTAGTATTTGAGATTATTGTCTTTCGTCAATATCTAGTTTGTTTATTGTTAGTAGTACCCATAAAATAAATTAAAAGCCATTGAGATTGAGATTGGAAATATTAACTAAACTCCCCCGGGACTTAATCTTGGAATATCTGTCCCTTCATATGGTATATATATATATATATACAGAGGGATACTTTGCCTATACATTTTGATAGAAAACGCACTTCTATCTATCAAAGTCATTCGTTACACTTGTTTAGCATGCTTTCACCTTAAATTTGATGTCGACGGTGGCGGAGGTTCCTTACACACTTGTAGATGAGCTAGCTACCAATTGTGCAATATGAATTCCCACCTTATACGTATCCTGACATCAACTTGGAGGAAAAGGACGGGATGAAAGTAGCGAAGCCAAGTCAACACGGGAAGGCCAATATTGTAAATCCACCCTAAACGCGGAAGAAGGAGAAGAAAGATCAAACAGCAAACAAAGTTATCAACGTCACCATTATCACCCACATAAATATTCTTCCATAATCTTTTCATTTTTTTATTTTTTTTCAATGCAAAGTAAACGTGCTTAAAACAAATACAATTTAAAAATACAAAGCAAGTAGAAAGGAACCCACTTCTAGTCAAAGACAAGGGGGACAAGGACAACCCCTTCGAAGAACACGCTAAAGAACCTAACGATTCCCATATATATTTCCACCTTTTGTCTTGGTTCCTTACCAAGCACTCGCCAAAACAGAAGACAAAGACAAGTTTTTCTAATCGACTTTCGTTTGTCAATTGTGGAAGGCTCAAAGTCCTTGCTTTTCCTTTGTTCGTGTCGAAGCATTTTCGTTCCATTAAACTTCGTAAAGAATTGTTGTGTCAGAAGGTTAAGGAAAAGCAATTAAGCATGGCAATTTTTGTCAACATGTCTGGCAAGACACCGGAGAGATCGAGCTTTGCTCAAACATGCAATCTTTTGAGCCAGTATTTGAAGGGAAGAGGCGGTCTTGGAGATTTTAGCCGGCTTGGAGTCAATGGCAAACCTGAATCTAAAGGTAACTTGATTTTGTGTCCCAAAATGATGTATCAGCAGTTTTTTTTTTTTTTTTTTTTGTCTTCTTTGGGGAATGGAAACTAGGCTTTCACAAAGTTTTTATTTGTTGCATTTCTGTGGGTTGAGTTGAATGGAGTTTCTAGTTTGGTTCTCTAATCACCCTTTTTTGGGTTTGAAATAATCTAAAAGCAATCTTCGAAATCCGTTATTTTTTCTTTTAGATATTGGGGAAAATGACGAGTCTGCCTCTCTGTAACATAGAGATCTCATGTTTTAGTCCAGAAAACAATGTCTAAGATTTTAAATTTTATGTTATTTGTATATATATATATATATATATATATATATATATATATTTATTTTTTTTGATAGTTTCAGAGACACGGGGTGTGCTAAAAAAACATGGTCTATTTTGTAATGTTTTACCCGTTTAGACTAATGGTTATATCTTGGAATTGCAAAATTTCAGCCCTTGAAGCATCTAGGCAGCCAGCAACAACAATGAATCTGTTGTCCAATTTGGAAAAAGTCCATGATTCGCATCAAGAGGACTCTTCAATTGGGAAATCCTCCACAGTGGATTCTGGTACAGACAAAATGACCATATTCTATGGTGGACAAGTGATAGTCTTGGATGATTTTCCAGCCGATAAGGCCAAGCACATCATGTCTTTGGCTAGCAACTCTCACGGCTTTATTCCTGCTTCTGCCATGGAAGCGCATAATCCCAAGGGTCCTACTGCTACTGACTCCAATAATGCCCCAGATCGGCTTCAATTACTGCCACCCCAAACTAATGATTTAGGTAAACATATATCTGATGCCCTTTGTACTTAAGCATCCGAATTCAATTCCGTACTTTGTGGCCTGTAATAACAAAATTCTGATTCTCTTGTTCTTATAGGTCTGCCTATTGCTAGAAGAGCTTCGCTTCATCGATTCCTTGAGAAGAGGAAGGACAGGCTTGCAGCAAGAGCACCATATCAAAGATACAGCCCGCCAGCAGCCACTTCCAAACCAGCAGTGGAAAGTAATCCATTGCTTGAACTAGAAGGCCTATCATCAAAACAACTTGAGCTTAGATTATAGATACATGATAGCCAGTGGATCAATTTACCAAGTTATATACACTTATGACATACATATGTCAGCTCAGTTCAGAATCCTAACTTTCTGGCTATGTTTTATTTTTTGGTTGTGCTTTTTGCCCTTTTAGAACATTTGTAATTAAGTCAATCCATTGCTGGAATTTGTTAGTGCCAAATTGAGGGGGTTTTGTTTTGTTTTTGTTCTTTCTCTTTGTTCTCTTAGGCTTAGATCTTTACTCTTCTTCGTCGATTGATGTTTGTTGTGATTGTGAGGAGCAAATAAGGAAGAGAAAAAAAATTTCCATCTGGTTCAGCTTGGCACGGAAAACAATGGAATTTTATTATTTTTGGATACTCCACTTTAGAACAAACAATAAGTTCAATTAATCAACTCCACAGTGGCTTTTAGTGAGATATACTAAGTTAATTTTTTCTTTTTTTCATTCTTATTATTAGTATGATTTTTATTTTTATTTTAAAGATGAATCTTAGTATAGCAAGTAACATCATATATATATATATATAGATACCTCTTGTTTATCAAGTGATTTGCATAGAATAGCTCTAAAGGTTAGTCTTAAATGAAAATAAGAACAAAAATTACGCGTCTCAAAGTCTCCCTGAGTTTGCTTACAATTTGTACAAAAAAAAAAATTGTTTCTAGATGCTCGACCTCTAAAAATGTGTTTCTCTCTCTCTGTCTATAATTGACTTAAAAATATGTCTAGAAATCGCGAGTAATGGCAATTTGCCAATAGCGTTGTTCTAATTTTTGGCCAACGGAAAAAGTGCGGAACCTTCGCGCGGGGAAGAATCAACTTCGTGGGTCACACATGGGAAAACTCCCGATGCGTGTGAGAAGACTAGTTTACTTTAGTTAGGCGGCAAAAGCCAAAAAAAAAAAAAAAAAAAAAAACAGATATAATAATAATAAAATAAAAATAGTGTGCATAATTGACTAACGTTTAGGAGGCTGTATAATTTTCCAAAAGCTCAGGACACACTGCCCCAACCTCCCCATGTGTCAAAGTGCGCGTGCGTGCCTCTGTGTGCGTGTGTTTGTGTGTGTGTGAGAGAGAGAGATGATTCGGCCTTTGAAATTTCTTGATTTCTGGCGGTGTTTCTATTATTAACACACTTATACTTTTATATATATATATATATATATATAACAAAATTGAACCTAGAGTAAGTGTAGGCTAATCTGTGTATGTATATTAATTGAAATCTATAACATATATTAGTGTTCATGAAATTATATTAAATATGAAAAAATAGAAAATAAATATTTAAGTAGTGTATATATATATATATAAATAAAGTATTAAATATCATTAATATGTCAATTCGTTTAATGATGGGGATAAAATAAATTCGTTCCAAAGTTGATGTCCGAGTTGGGAATTCATGACACAGATCAAGATCAGGACAAGAACAAGCCTACTTGAGTAGAGACGAGAATGGACCCAACTCTCTGTGTTGGGTTGAGCAAAGCAATTTGGATTAAGATAGGTTCGGTCCACGTGCCCAATTTCTGGTTTTGATTTTCTGGGTCTGAGATGTCACTTGAAGAGGCTTCTTCAACAGACGTCACCCAACCAAACCGTCTCTTCACCCACTCATAATTTGTTCGCCTAGCCACCCAAGACCCCCCCCCCCCCAAAAAAAAAAAATCTTAATCTCTCTATTTTTTTTTTTTTAACTCTGAACTAAATGCTCTTCCAAAATGACCAAAATTCAGTCTTCCTTTGTTCCTAGTTTCTCTAGGTATGTCATAATTTTAAAACAAAGAACAAGAAAAAGAAAAAAAAATTCCTTTTGGGAGGAAGGGCATTTTGAAATTTATATTTTATATATTAAATTTATGAAAAAATTATTTTCATTCATTTATTTACAATTTATATGCATCATATTTTGAATATCAATGCATGATTAGAGTTAGAGTTAATGTTGTATTTTACCCCCCCCCCCCCCCCAGTTAAAGATTGTACCAAAAATAAGAAATTAACAACAGATATGATATAAAAATATAGAATTTATAACAAATATGATATAAATCACATTACATAATCTGAGAACTTATTCTAAGCAACGAAGCTATGCATTTTATTTCTTTTTTTCTTTCTTTATTTTTAAAAATAAAAAGCAGACATTTGTCGTGTGTGTGTGTATATATATATATATATATATATATATTAATTTTGTTTATTTATTTTTTTGTAATTACAAAAATATGAAACCATAAGAGGATTCTGCAGAGTAAAGAATTCTCAAGTTACATGCAGAGGTGAGCTTAGTTAGAATTGTCCCAACCACACGCTCACACGTCCTGCTCTTCCAGCGCGGTAGAAGGATTTTGTGCGTCTTCTTGCTGACATCATCCGACACGTGTGCTTCTTTATTCGAGATTACACAACATCTCCCATGACCTGCAGTAACTCTATCTATCAATCTGTTGTTTATGCGTCTATTTTCCTTTCTTTCTCTTTCTATTTTTCCCTCTGTGAGGTTGCAACATTTTTTCTCGGGAAACAAACACGTTTTTTCCCAATTTCAAACAACCGAAAAGAGAGAGAGAGGGAGGGAAAAAAAAGAAAAAGAAAAATGCAGCACCCGAGGCTCAAACATCAGCAGCAACAGGCTCTGATGCAGCAAGCTCTGATGCAACAGTCTCTCTACCACCCTGGCCTCCTCGCCGCTCCTCAGGTTTCTCTCTCTCTCTCTCTCTCTCTCTCTCTCTCTCTTCCGACCTTTTGTGAAGTTTTTGAATAATCGGTGGAGGCGTTTGTGATTTTTCGTGTTTGGACTCGGTTTCTTTGAGCTGCCTAGGGTTAGTTTTTTTTTTTTTATTATTGTTAGGGGCTTTTTCGTTCGGTCTCTCAAGTTTGGCGTCTGATTGTACATTCTCCTTTTCCTTTGCGTTTAGTGCCTTCGGGAGTTTTTTTTTGTCTTGAGTCAGATTTTGCGATCGATGTGGATTTTTCCTTTTTTTTTTTTTGTGGTATGTTTATTACTGTTGAAATGTCAGGGTTTTGGATTTTTTTTTCTTTTTTTTTTGGGTAATTTCTCGGTCTGTGTAATTTGTCTGTTGTTGGGAAGAGAATGAGAAGCTGGGTTTTGCTATTTGCTGTGTTGTTCATTGCTGCAGTTTACCCGATTCCCATTTCTTTTTTTCTTTTTTTGCCCAATTCAATTTGTTTGATTTGTATTATTTACAATCTACAAGACAGTACATTGGAATTTAGTTTTTTCTTTGAGTGTCATAATGGTTTGATTATTGTGTCTCTTTTTGGACCCTGTAATTGGTCACTCTCTGCTGAATGCAGAGTGCTCTTGGTTTGCTTGGGGGTTCTTACCCCACTCGTTGTTTTTAGTAGGTTGCATTTTTATATTTTATTGTCTTTTCTGTTTTCATCTGGGCTCGGCCAAAATAAGAAGAGGATTGAATTAGGGTCTGTGATCCTTGGTTTCTGTCTTCTTTCTATCAGCATTATCCAACCAGGCAATTTTTGTGTTTGATTTGAGAATGGCAATGTCTTCGCCATGTCTAGTTTCATTGATGTTTCCCAATTGCCTTTGTATAAAAGAACCTCTTTTTTAAAGGTTGAAATAGTTTAGATGTGGACACCTTAAGTAGGGTACTTTGCTTAGACTCCTCTTTCCGCTCCCTTGTCGCTCTCTCTCTCTGTTTTTTTTTTCCCCTTTTGTTTTCTTTCTCTTTGTTTTTACATTTTCTTTTTGCAGATTGAGCCAATTCCCAGTGGAAATCTGCCTCCTGGTTTTGATCCAAGTACTTGCCGGAGCGTGTGAGTGTCTTTCAAAGACAAATTTCCCTTCCATTCTGTTTGCTTGTTCCCCTTTTTTTTTTTGGTGCCCCTTTCATGTTTTCCATTTCATCTGCATGCTTGTGCCACTAGCTTATCACTTTAGTTTTTTCTTTTCATTTTCATTATTAAACAAGTAGTGCTTTTGCCTGACAAACTGCTTGTCATGTAGAATTTGCCGTTATTTCAAGTTTCATTAGTGCTTATGACTGATTTTCATTCAATAATTGTCAATATCTCTTATTCTTTATAATAAGGACGTCACTTATAGGTTTATTCATTTTTTTTTTCTTCTTTTTCTTAAACTTTTAGTTTCTTTATTTTTTGAAAAAAAAAAATGCAGGTATGTGGGAAACATCCACACCCAAGTAACCGAGTCACTTCTCCAGGAGGTTTTTGCAAGTACTGGTCCTGTTGAAGGTTGCAAGCTTATTAGGAAGGAAAAGGTATACCTTCTGCCAGGGTTCTTTTTTTAAACATTGCTATTTTTGTCCTAGTTTTCCATCTTAATAAATGATGTTTTGACATCTTTGTTGTTTCTTCTTTTGCAGTCATCCTATGGATTTATTCACTACTTTGATCGTAGATCAGCTGCTGTTGCTATCTTCTCGCTTAATGGAAGGCATCTGTAAGTATCCACCTCAAGATGCTCCTCTGGGTTTTCTCATTCGGAATCTCCTCTATCTTGTTCTAGAGCACTAGATCTTTTTTTATATCTTATTATTATGTTATTTATAGGTTTGGACAGCCTATCAAAGTTAATTGGGCATATACTAGTGGTCAGAGGGAAGATACATCAGGCTAGTCCATGTTTTTGTTTGCAGTTTCATGGTTAGCTTCGCTACTCTGACTATTGGCAGTCATAAGCAAGCTGTCATTGTGATGTGCAGGTCACTACAACATTTTTGTTGGTGATCTTAGTCCTGAGGTTACTGACGCAATGCTTTTTGCCTGCTTCTCAGTGTATCCAAGTTGTTCGTAAGTCTTCTATTTTGAATTTCTATGTTAGGTCCTTTTTGTTAAAACTTATCAAGCATAAAGGTTTGAAATAAGAAGCTTGGATAAGTTTTCATGTTGTGAGAGTGCACAACTTTATGACTTTGTGCTTGTTATCAGTGATGCGAGGGTTATGTGGGATCAAAAGACTGGGCGTTCAAGAGGGTTTGGCTTTGTTTCTTTCCGAAATCAACAGGTGCTTTATTTTTCCATTTATGCATTTACTCTGTGCAATAATTCAGTCTTGTGATGATTTTGACATTTTCATTTTGTCTTCAGGATGCCCAAAGTGCTATAAATGACCTAACAGGTATGAAAATGAAGCAGAACAAGTTACCAAGTCAACTAGAAAAGATTCCACTTTAATTAGGAATGATTATAGCATTTCTCACTGATAACATTTCTAATACATTAGTTTTGGTACCCTCATATGAGGAGAAAGATTAGTTTCATTGTCTTATTAGGTGCTAGGTGAGGCAGATTAATAAGAGAATTAGCTTCTCTAATTTTACATGTAATGACATGAAACTATTTTTTGGGTTGTCTTTCTAGGAAAGTGGCTTGGGAGTAGACAGATACGTTGCAACTGGGCAACAAAAGGTGCTGGCAACAATGAGGACAAGCAAAGCTCTGATGCCAAAAGTGTGGTGGAACTGACAAATGGCACATCAGGTCAGTTGCATTTTACTTAATGTAACAAGAATAAATGGTGGATGATCATTGAGATTTTTAAGGTCATATCATTAGTTTGTTCTAAATGGTGGGAAACTAGTTTGTTGAATGACCAAAGCCCCATGTTTCTCCACAAGAGGGTTTTGCTTTTGTTTGGTGTCATGTTTTCTATTTTGTGTAGGATGTTATTTCATTTTTCTTATCCTTCATGAATACCTAGGCTTGTGATGGAAAATTTTGATGTTTTGTCTGTTGCTTGTGCAGATGATGGCAAGGAGACAACCAACAGTGAGGCTCCTGAAAACAATCCTCAGTATACCACTGTCTATGTGGGCAATCTTGCTTCAGAGGTAAGAAACTTTTTTTTTCTCCCACTTACCAATTCTCTGCTGCTTAGTTGCATGTGGTGTTTCTTGTGAACGCATGATTGCTTTCCAGCATTTGTTGGACTGATACTTTTTCTACACCTCAGTGGACCTAGGCCCATTTAATAAAAAAGGGTGTCTGTACATGAGTGAAACTTGTTATCTTACTGAGATTTAAGTTATGGGGAATTTGTTAAAGATTTGTTGTGTTTATTGAATTGGCAGGTATCCCAGATAGATCTCCACCGTCATTTCCATACTCTTGGTGCTGGAGTGATTGAGGAGGTCCGTGTCCAGCGAGATAAGGGGTTTGGTTTTGTGAGATACAGTACTCATGCCGAGGCTGCTCTAGCTATTCAAATGGGAAATGCTCAGTCACTTCTGTTTGGGAAGCAAATAAAGGTATGTGACAGTGGCGCATACCATTTCAATGCATGATGTTAGTAGTATTTTTCTTGTTATTATGGTAACAACATAGTCATGTAAATCTCTCATATTGCCTGGAATTTGACTTTTAAATACATATGTTACCATCTTGCAGTGCTCCTGGGGTAGTAAACCCACTCCTCCAGGGACAAGTTCAAACCCACTTCCTCCACCAGCGGCTGCTCCTTTGTCAGGCATCTCAGCCACTGATATCCTAGCCTATGAGCGGCAACTGGCAATGAGCAAGATGGGTGGTGTTCATGCCTTGATTCACCCTCAGAGTCAGCATCCTCTTAAACAAGCAGCAATGGGCATGGGTGCTGCTGGGGCAAGCCAAGCAATTTATGATGGCGGGTTCCAGAATGTTGCTGCTGCCCAGCAACTCATGTACTATCAGTAACAAGAGTCTGTCATCCACCTTTATTTCCTGCCTGTGCTGGTTTATTTGATTTATAAGTAATTAGGAAGCTTTTTCTGTTTTTTCTTTATCTAGCAATGTGAGGTTGTTACCCACATATTTACATCATACGCTTGCCATCTCTATGGATGTATACATCATATGTATGCTTTTCTGTTATCCATCATGTGGGTTGGGTGCTTATGTTCTACCTAGAGAGGAGTGATTATGGTGATTAGAGGGAATTGAGAGTGTCTGTCAAGTATGGAGAATGGTATGCTTTAAAGCTTTGAGTATCTTCTACCTTTCTATTTTGTATTGCGAATTTCTATTAAGATTGACTCAGTGTATGTGGTTGTCAGTTTCTGTAGCCGATATATGTTCCCTTTTTGGATAATCCGGTGCCTATTGCTTATCTACTTCTTTGATGAACAACACTCAACTAAAATCAACTTAACCGTGTTTCGAAATTTATTGAATGAAGATTGTATGGAAAGTGAATTTGCCAAGAGTGGGTTTTGGTTCTGATTAATGTTGCTTTTGCACTCTTTGTACAACGTTTAGGGTAGTCGTGCAATTAAGGTTAAACAAGAAGGCATACTTGGAATGACGCCGCAGCTTAGATATTAAATTTCTATGCTTATTAAGAACAAATTGAGCTCTGAACAACCTGCCCGATGGGATCCATAGGGAGCCAAATTTATTAGTCAGACGGTTTTGGGTCAAACTGTTACAAAGAAATTTCACACAGAATTGAACCGAGCCATTAAGACATTATAACCGAGCAAAGAGACCGAACCCCTGTGAAGCAAAACGTAGTAACAGCCATTGCATCTGCTGTAAGAGTAACCACCTCACTAGTCCTATTAGGCGACACAGGACAAGAGAGATCAACGCGGTGCAATGAAATTTCATGCGCAGACACTTCGTTACAAACACAACCCAGCGACCAAAAATCTACAACTTGTCCTTGATTTCTTATGATAGCTTGTTTCGTTAAAAGAGTTAGTCTCTTTCCAACCTTGCAATATACTGATCGTAGAACTTTCCAGCTTGTTCAAGGTCTCCAAGCTCAGTGTGGCAATCAGCTATTGCTCCGTAAGCCTCTGTGTTTCCTGAGTCCTCTCCTTGTCGCTCAGAGATTGCAAGAACCATAGAGTGATATTTGATTGCTTCACGGTATTTACCCTGTCTTTGCAGTGCGGCCCCTGTACAAAAGCACATTTCAGTTTTAAGAACCTTGGACATAAGCTTGTGCCAAAATAGAAGGCAGACACGTTTGCAAGTTGCATAGAAAGTGTACAGATTGACAGAAAGCAGAAGATTCAAATGACAAACAGACCTAAGCCTCTTGCAGCCTTCTTCTCCTCTATCGGATCCTTCACATCCTGAGCAAGCTCAAGAGCTGTCTTGAACTCCACAAATGCCTTCTCTGGATCTTGATTTCTCAAAAATTTCTTCCCACTTTTCAATCTAGAAATCAATTCCTCTTTCCTTGGATCAATGATCACTTCATTCTCTTGTATTCTACTACCAACGGGTGCATAACTCAAGCTGGGGGCATATGACTCAATCTTCGCTTGCCTCCTTAAAGCTGCATTTATTTGGCGCAGTTGCTCATTCAGCCGCTGTAACTCTCCTCTCCTCTGTCTTGCAAGCAGGCCTACAATACAAGCATTAAATCATTGATGCAAGAACAAAGCATATCTTTAATGTTATGTAAACACTTAAAGCACACATTACATCTATCAATTGGATATGACAAAGAGTTCCAATAACGGATTTTGCATGAAAGATGAAGGAGCCTTCCCATTCCAACAATAAAAATGCATGTATCAATCCCAGAGATTTGCACTGTGGAATACAAAGAATACAGCTACTGTAAGAAAAAGGAAGGAAGAAAAGAAAACCTGAGGGCAGCTCTAGAGGTAATCTTATAAGGCTGTTACAGAGATAGATTTGACATTCATGGATCTAACCAATTTACAGACAAGACCTTCAGACTTGATTCAAAAAACTTAATGGAAAATGGAAAAGGAAACAATAACACCATACCTCCAACAGTAGCCCCTATGAGGGCTACAAATAGCAGTAAAGGCATGTTGAAGATGGAGCTATCAGCCTCACATGTTTCAGCTAAAGCTTCAAAAGGTGCAGTCCACACCAAGGCATTACCAACAAGAAAGGCAATTGCCGAGTATTTTACTTTTGTTTTTTCCTGCAAAGGCTATATCATTACTCAGCCAGATGGCAAACATGATATTGAAGAAAACTATGATCCTTAAGATAGAGCCAATAGGTGCCTCTAAGCTCTAATCATAACAGAATAAACATACAAAGGCTATGGGGAAATATAGATCGGTTTTGAACTCCATTTATTCTATAATTAAATGGATTTCATCTGCTGTTATTAGCTATGTCAATGACTCTAAAGAATTTATGCTTGTAAGCTTCACTATCCATTTATGATGCCACTAATGGAATGATTTCCATTGTATATAAACACATGCACTAGAATAGAAGCACTGTTTAGCATCGTGAAATCTATATTTCTTCAAGCTCCCTGCATTAAATGTTTCTTATGAATCAGGCAAAAACAACTATTACGAACTATCAAAAAAAATAAGAACATCATGATGAGAAAATGGAAGACCAAAAAATGAATAGAGGACTCACCATCGTACCTGAAGAGTTGGAAAAGGTTGACAAAATGTTTCATAAACAGCTGGCACTTGAATGACATCAGAACTTCTTTTAAACATAGATTTTGGAGGTATACTCCTGCTGTCTGGCAACTTGTGGAAAAAGGCAGATGGCACACTAGAAGCACACCCAGATTTTGATCCAAATGTGTCTACCCTAGACAGAAGAGGAGATAAATTCCATGGTACAATAGAAATACAAAAAATTCATTTTGAATTCATTCAATATCACTTCATTTAAATTAAGCACAAGAATGTAGGAGGTTTTTATCCTACAAAATCCCAACATTGTTGCAAGGAAATGAAGCAAATAAAGGGCAAGCCTTTGTGTTGTGATCTAGAGGTCACATGTTTCAGTTGTGGAAATTAGCATCATTGTGAAAGCAAGGTAAGGATGCATAAATCTGTCCCTGCCCCCAGTATAAGAGCCACGTGCACTTTGGAACACCTTTTTTTAACATCCCCACATTCATGTAAGGCAACAAAACAAATGATAATTAATTAGCTTCCCTACATTGCAAAACGCTGAAGTCCGAATATTCAAAACACACACACGCATCGTCTGGTGAAAGATAACATATCTCATGGGCAGAAACCCCCCAACCCAGAAGTTGTACAAGCTTCAATAGTCATTTTAAAAAGTAAAGGCAAGAACTTCATTAGCAGACCCCCTCATCAGCCATCAAAGTTACAATTTTTATTACCAACCCAACTAAAAATTGTTCAAAACAAGAAACCTCAAATAACATGCTCATCAAAATATCAACCACATATATGCAGTGCAACCAAGTAACAATGACGCACTCCAGTCAATCTCTGCCGCAACAGCAAAACAACACTGAGAGAGAGAGAGAGAGAGAGAGAGAGAGAGAGAGAGAGTCATGAACTGACCGGGGAGATGGAATTTGGCGGAAACGATGGGATCGGGCGGTGGAGAAGGGAGAGCGTACGAGGGTCCAAAGAAGAAAGAGGAGCACCGGATTAGTACCAAGGCCATCTTTTGCTTTCAGTTTCCACTTTCCATCGGAGAGGATTAGATAGACGGGTGGATGGATAGAAACGTTGGCTCAGCAGCATTGACTTTGTTTGATTTTGAGTTGGATCGAGTTGAGGTGTTAATGGGCCTGTTCACGGGTCTTTTAGTCCAGTCCATCTGTCATGAAGCACTAGCCGACTGCGAAAAATTGCGAAAGGGGCCAATGCACTTTAGCTTAATAATACTAAAATCATCTTCAACGCTTAAAATTTCAAGTTGTTTCAGTGAGAATAATTTCACCGAAGAAAAATGAAAATGGACATAGCCCCCCCCCCCTGTATTTGTTTTAATTTTTAAAGATTCGCTATTTGATGTTCACTTTAAAACAATAGTCATGACGGTGGTACTTGATAAACTTTTTTTTTAGTCATGAAGTTACTTTAAATGGTGTGTTTGGCATCACCGTTGTTACTGTTGTCGTATGCGAAGCCTTGTTGGGTAGCACGGCCTTCTTTGCTCTGCCTTTGCAACAGATTGTTCTAACAAAGTAACTTAGGACTGTTAAGGCCTCCAAACTCCAAGATCATTAGTTAAAGCTTCAGGTTAGTTATCTCTCCTTTGTGTATATTTGAATATTTCTCATAACCCCGCTTGATTATATATTATGATTGAGTAGCTTTCACTCTTCAGGTTTTGATAGAATTGAGTTATCCGGTCATATGAGCATTGTTTCTTTCCAATCGTGCATTGACTTTTCAGTTAGCAATTTATAATTTGTTTTCCATTGGTGTCTCAGACCTCAAATTACAAACACGGTTGATTTATATGTTCTTAGACATGGCACCATGTTTGGTATATGAAATTGTAAACTGAGGCAATCTTCTCAAGCATAGTTTCTTCTTTCACTTTCTTCACTGAGAAAGATTCTCTCATTCCCAGTTGTGTACCTTGATGAACACTTCTGTGCTCACTATAGCTTTAATATCGGCTACAAAGTCTTCTGGCATGTTTGCTAGTGTCAGTTCCTCTAAGTGACGCTGCTGCAATCCGACAGGTGGTCTCATCTTCCAGCAGCATCTAATCACTAATTACTCAAGGACAGGCATGGACTTGTACCCCAGATCCCATTCTTCTGATTCCTCCAGCATCCACATTTTCGGGACAGGGAGTTCAGGAAATGTTACTGGCAGATATGTCATTCTCTTCCCCAGGTAGGAATGATTAAAGAGCCTGAGAATTTGCAGGTGAGGCAGCTCTCCCAGAATTGGCATTGGATCTTCTTCTAGTTGAGACACTGACAAAGTAAGAACTCTCAGATTTAAAGAGAATAGTTCCCACATATTGACATTCCTTGGTAACCTTCCAAGCAAATACAAATCATTGAGCTTCTTGTGCCCCTTCAGGGTCTTCAGGTTGAGTTCTGAAGGTTCATAGAAATCATTGATTGATCTCAGCCTCAATGACTCCAGATCTTTCAGTTTAGTAATCCAATCAGTTATTGCCTCTAGTGCTGAAGTATGGCAGGTCAAACCCAATTTCCTGATACTAATCAATCTCTCCAGCCAATTGATTGCTGAGCTGTTTTTGCCTATCAAAATCCCCCATAAAGTCTGAAGATTGGCTAAAGAATCACTGCAGGGAGACCTTTTTGTGCGCATATCAAAGTGAATATTGTTCATATAGAGGTGCCTGAGCTTCTTTGCATTCCAAAAGGAAAAAGGCAGAGTAATAATATTCGTGTACTTCACATCTAAAGTCTCCAAGCAAGGAAACTTGCCAACAGACTCTGGAACTGAATCCAGAAAGGTCCATCTCAGGCCTAAATACTTCAAGCGCAATAGTTTTCCAAGTGCTTTAGAAAGCAATGGCTTGTAGGTGTTTTCTAGATCAAGTACAGTAAGCAATCCAAAGCCTCTCTTAGCAACAATCTTATTAAAAAGCTTATCTACTTCATCTGCAGGCATATCGCCTTTACAAGTGTTGAAAGATACATAAGAATGTAAATGCTGAATGTAAGGATCTGATTAAGGATAGCTCTTAATGTCCAGGTATTCAGCAATCCTCCGCACATTGAACTGTGGTTCTTTCTCATGATAAGAGTTGCGGTGGATGTGGAAAAATCCATTAGCTATGGCATCCTGAGAGAGTGTATCATATAGTCCACTGTGCAGACAGCATTTACTGGGGCTTCCATCTAACCTCCATTTTTCCACCTCAATCATGTTCCTGTTGACCAGATCTTCAAAGTATGTCTCCACTAAATCTTCAGGAGACATGCTTTGGCCTGTACTTGGTGTTGCTAGTCCCTCGGCAAGCCAAAGCTAGAACAATCTCCTAACTGGGATCTCATATGATCTGGGGAATAGACCCAAATAAAGAAGTCAAGGCTTTAATGCTGAAGGTAGGTCTTCACATCCCACAGCAACTATATACATGGAATCTGATGGATCTTCATCCAACGGTCCACCAACAATCAATGTTGACCAAACTCGATAATTCAATTGTTTAGTAGAAAGCAGCCCACCAAGCAGAACAATTGCAAGAGGAACACCGCCACAATTGCTCACGATTTTTCCCTTGAGGCTTTAACAATCCTGAACTGATCAAGCTGTCTTCCTCTCTTTGGACCTTCTTCAAGAATAATGTCCAACTCTCTTCATCGGTCAGGCGGCATAGCTGGAGAGAGAACGACATCCATGGATCAAAATGATGCGCAACTACCACCTCTCGAGCAGTGAGAACGACCCGGCTACCATGGCATGAATGTGGAAATGCAAATCTGAGATCCTTCCAAACGTCTGGTGACTGGACATCATCCAAAACAATTAAGTTCTTCTTTTGAAGTAAGACTTTGCGGACTCTTTCTCGTAGCAACTCAAGTGCCAATCTCTCTTCCTTCTTGGACACCATGACTTGTGTTAAGGTCACCATCAATAGGTCTCTTTCTTCACATTCATTAGAAACATTGACCCAAGCGAGGCAATTCT
Organism: Kandelia obovata; assembly: GCA_021464305.1. Classification (NCBI taxonomy): domain Eukaryota; kingdom Viridiplantae; phylum Streptophyta; class Magnoliopsida; order Malpighiales; family Rhizophoraceae; genus Kandelia; species Kandelia obovata. The sequence continues at coordinate 9,819,462 of CM038481.1, forward strand.
CAAATTGCCTTTTAATGTCAACTCTATTGCACATCCTTCTCAGAAGGGTTGTCTTACCAGAGCCTGCTCCACCAACAACAGAAACAATAAAAGGGAACATGTCGCTTCCAAGGATTACTTCAGCTAACTCCTCCTCTTGATATTTTAGAACATCATCATCTGGTTCTTCCACAAAAGGAGCCATGCGTTTCCGGTGCCGAGGATGATGAGGTTGATCACAGTAGAACATTTAGAATAAAAGGTCATAGGAAAATTCATCCAGAAAACAAGGGATCATAAGAAAATATTTAATACCAGTTATATTGAAGCAGGAAAACCACCTCCGAGATGGAAAATTTTGATCAACAGAGAAAAGTTTTTTTTTTTTTTTTTTTTTCACTTTTGGTTGTGCAGATAGGAAGCAGGTTGATGAATATACTGGATGGATTAGATTGCCAGACTAAAATTAAAATCTCAGAAAGTTGACAATGCCAGAAACATCCTTCCTAGCTGAGGTCAGATTCTCCTATTTTGTTTCTTGCCAATAACTGATGTTTTTTAAGCACTTTTCTTGTGTTTTTTTCTTGCTTGATTCCGTGCATTTGCTTTAGGGAAACGGTTGACATTATGCGAATGTGCTCTATTTATTATTGACTCAAGTTTTTCGGCTGCGGAGTGAGTATCTGTATATATCATATGCCATCCAACGCAGCAGAAGCTGAAATGCAGCAAAGTCGACGACACAGTCAAAAGCAAGCCTTTAAATTTTAGATCAAGTTGAGTGGATATTCAACTCGTTATTGTTCTGTATCTTATCCAATGCGTTAGAAGACTCAATTGGATTGTTAGTAATTCATTATGGAAGACCAACGTTAAGATGATTGTCTGTGAAAGCAATGACAGGGTTGCTCAACCGAGGCCACTTCACTGCCGAGACTCAAGAAGTGAGATAAAATATAAGACTTGAATTTCAAACTTTAATTGTAATTAATCTATCTCCCTCGATGAAATATCAAGATCTTTTTCACGTCAATGTCATCCATATGCACCGACATGGAGCAGCGTGAGTGAATAACCAGTTTTGGAGTTGATTCACATGGGCATTCTTGTGTGGTGTGGGTTCATATCCAAGTCCAACCAAGTGGCCTTGGGGCATGATGAGAATTCGTGGTTTATTAGGCCATGCAATAACACAATTCAATGTGATTAGAGAAACAAGATTTCGTCCCCGACTAGGCGACAATAGCAAAACAATGAGACCGAAAAAAAACACACACACACACACACACACAAAATACCCCACAAGTGATCTCGGTTGTACCGTTAATCTCAAAACAAGCCTCCGGGTCATTAAGGCAACAATACACTTCTAAGAAGTCAATTCATCTGGCTGATTAAATCATTAATTTGATCTGCACGATTGCCTGTATCTCCCCCATCCTTGTACAAAGCTTTCCTCCCCTGCAATGCTTCTTTTGGCTTGTTGAGTGCAAACGGCTCCAAAAAGCTAGTAATCTCCTTGAAATGTGGACCAACAGTAGTTATTTCATGTACGATATCTTCCAGGCACAGGATGCCCTGCTTCCCCAATGCCTGTCAAATGCACAAATCATATGCTGTGAGACATTTGCGGAGCTTCTTCACTTACAAGCAGACAAAGGTTTGGGGGGATTGAGCTTTACCTGTTCAATTATGTTGTTATCTATCAGAGCAACCCTCTGGTTGTTTAGCTTCCCATAACCCTTCTTGTATATCAGTTCGCTAACATTCTTGAGACTTGGATATCTGCAAAAGAGAACAGCCAAAATCTAGTAAATGCAATGAAGTAGATGACAGAACATTGAGTCCTACAGCTAAAGAACAAGCATCATTGCACATACATTTTCCGAAGGAAGAAAGATAAGGGAGGAAATATGTCAACTTTTTTTAAGCCAAATGTTGTTTTGTAGTCCCAAAATAGGCAGAGATGACTTTAATTTTTAGGGGAAACTCCCAATTTGCCGATGCACTCTCGAACAATGTCTGAAAGAACCAGTTTTTCAACCTTTTACAGCATTCTAAAGGCTAACCAACGGTAACCTGGCTCTTAATGCTAACATTTTCCCTCATAACAAGAAAGGCGATTTAAGATTATGGTGTTAAAGAATCCATAGGACAGGTTATGGACTGCAAACAATAATTCAGGCTCGTAGACAGACTATGCCTTGTGCCAACTGTCTCAAGCCTCTCTTTGCTACATTTAAGGCTAAACCTGACCATCGCTAATGTAGTAAGGACATATCACTTCATAACATGAGTATAGACCTGAAGGTTGTAACACCTGGCACCTCACCCACCCCATCACCCCACACCCACCCCCCAAACCCCAAAAATAGGGCCATGTAGCAGATAAAAGAGAATGAACAATAGAAACAAAAAAAAAAAGTCTAAAAGCATGAATGAAGGTGAAAGTGTTGCTGTAAATGACAATAGAGTTAATGGTACATAAAGGTCCACACCAGTAAGGAGCAACTAAAACTAATAAAATGTTGACAGGCAATCACAACCAATTCAACACAAAGCAAAATAAATGAGGCACTTTTCAGGTCAGTTTGTGAATTCAACTACAATTTTAAGACCAAAAAAAGGAAAACCAAACGTGATAACAATCAGAAAAGATTTTCATCAGCCTCACATCTGTTCCCGCTTCCCACTTCCAATCCACAACAAAGAAAGACAGAAGAAGAATTGGCACAGTTCAATAATCTTTGCCATAGTTCAAATAAATCAACTAAAGAACATAAGCAAAGATAATTTACAAGTTGAATTAACCAAATTAAGACAATGACGAAGGTAAGCTGAAAGGAAATTAGCACTAGGATCTAATGTGATAAAGTGACCTGAAAAACTAACTGACAAGGTCTAGTTAGAATGACTTCTAAATTAGAGTCATGAATTACTTATAACCCACACTTGCCTGTCTTTTGAGATTTCATATCATCAAGCAATACTTCTTTTGTCCTCATTACATTCATCATCCAGAAGTTGTACATGTTCCATAAAATATATAAACAGAGCTTTAAGAATCATACCCATACGTAACATATGGTTCCACCTTTTGAAGCATTTCTAATAGCGCAGTACTTGCCTTCAAGAAGACACCATGAAAAGTTTTCCTCAACCTTAGGTTGGACAGGATCTTCTTGGTTTTTGGGTGCATGTCATTTTTTCTGAAAACAAATGGAAAAGTCAGATGCAGGAACAGTATGCAAAATAATTGAAAGGAACCATCTCAAAGCAATAGCAACCTACCCCTGAATGCGAATTACAAATAGCACCTTTGAATTGACAGTCAATGATACTGGTACAGGCCTCTTTGCCCTCTTTTTCATTCGGACGAGGTCCAATTCCTAAGTAAAATATAACCAGTTAGCAATTATCCAAAGTACAACATGTTTTGGACAGATTGAACTAGCATCCAATGACATATCAAACAACATACAACTACTTTTTACTGAATAATAGATGGTCCTTCAGGTTATATGTTACTGCAAGTGTCCCTTGTGCTCTGAATCAATTCTTTAAGACTCCAAACAGATACATGGATCTAGGTTTCTACAAGAATTTGTATGCCATATAAAATGCCAAGAAACAAATTAGGCTAACAATAGAGACAGTAATTTCAATAGGGGGACAGAGTACTACATCTATGCATACGAAGCATATGTTTTGAGACCCCAGTTAAAAGAGCCAGTTGAATAGAGAGGTTCTTAGGCCCTGCTTTTTGAATAGAATGAGTACATGTACATAGTAAAAGGACTCGAGAAAAGACCATTTAACAAGCTCCGAAAATCCCAGATTCCTATTAATCATGATCCTAAATCCGTTGTGTAATGGATGCCTTCATTATTTTAGAAATATACACCCACTGCTCTGAAAAAGTTGGCCTCCCCATCCACTTCTTCCTATTTGTGTCGATTTGGAACCAATTGACCAAAGAAAAATACACACCCGTGGAGGTTTATAAGCACAGATATGTGCATATTTGTCACCCAAGCAATAATAAGAAGTTAAACATGGCCGCAACATCCAACTTTTTTTCACTTTCAAAACCAACTATGAAAAACCAATCTCAACCAAGCAATGCAACAAACCAACAGTAAAATATCCATAGAAGAACAGTACTTAACTTTCGTTTGAACAAAAAAAAGCCTTCTAAAAGAGAAGAAAAGAAGGGAATTCACCTTCAAGACCAACCATGAAAAACCAATCTCAAGCAAGCAAGGCAACAGACGAACGGCAAAATCTCCATAAAAGAACAAAACTTAAATTTAATTTGAACACAAAAAAACGTTCTTAAAGAAAAGGAAAGGAAATTGTCGGGGTTTATTATATATATATACACCTTGTCTCTGAACTCCTTGACAAACTGCTCAGGCCTTTTGATGTCCTCCAACTTTTTCTTCTTATTCCCTCCATACTTCCCCAACTCCAACTGGGTTTTCCTATTAAGTGCTATTGACTCCTCCTTGTGCTTCCTTTTCTTCAATACCACCTCCGGTATATACGTCAAGGCCGGCGTTGCCTCCTCTTCCGCCATTATTTTCTCAACACCGAGCTCACAAATTCGGAACTGCTTAACCGAGCACTTGTGTTTCAACTAGATGGAGATCCGGCAGAGGTCCAACACCGTCGGTTGAATATAGAGGACGGTAAAGTGGCGGCGCCACCGAGGCTGCAGAGATGATTTGAGGCTTTGCGAGAGAGAGAGAGAGAGAGAGATAGCTAAGGAGGGAGAGGGTCAGATGCCTTTATGGGCTCGAACTAGATGGTCTTCAAAAGCCCATGGGAATTGGGCCTGACTTATTTTTCTTTCTTCTTCTACCTATTGGCCTTTCTGTTTTTTTGTTTTGTTTTGTTTTTTTTTCTCTCTCTCTCTCTCTCTCTCTCTCTCTCTCTCTCTCGGAATTTATTAATTAAAGAATTATTTGAACTATTACAATATTTCAACAACTAAAACTTGCAACCCAAATTTAGTTAAATTCAAATAATTTTATTTTCCCCTTCCCTAATAAAAACTATTTTCATAACCTATCAAAAATAACCGCTTTATTACACAAACACCTTACATTTCCTAGAAGTGGCTAAGACCTAAAGACTTGTATTTAGTTTAGTTTTACTTTGTTATTTCCCCTTATTTTAATAAAATAATAATAATATATAAATAAAAATAGAAGTGAGTCAGACATAAATCCATCTTACACCATTAAGATGCTTTACTTTCTTTTGGGTTAGAACACTATTAAGATGCTGGTTCCACATTTGTATTCCATTATTAACACAACTCTCATGCTTTTGAGTTTTGAGTAAATCTAGGACTAGCCTGGTGCCTCATTCTTGCTTGATGATCATCCTGGGATAAAAGATCATTCAAAGTTATATGCAGTAGACACCTTTTTTTTTTATTTCTTTCTTTTCTTATCAATTTTGTGTTCTATCAATTCTTTGCTTAAAGCCAATGAAAATAGATTCGATGCAAATCACCAAAACAAGTATCCAATCAATATCTGGAGACTGGAATCCCCATGCACAACCCCTCCCTGCAAAGCTAAGCTGAACTAGAAAGCCCACTACAATTTGTCCTTATCAGTATCACTAATATCTGGTTTACATGGTGGTCGCCGACCCTTGTCAGGACCACCAATAATCCCCCAGGTCTCAAACTGCCTTTGACGAGCTCTTGCCCGCTCCTTCTCTTCCTCAGATTTGGATGAATAACAATGGGGACAGGAAACTCCGTATTCCCACTCCGGGGCTTCCATATCAGCATCACTCACTGGTTGCTTACATCCGTAGCAAAGATTGAATGTTCCCTGTGCCAAGCCATGCTCAACCGAGACTCGTTTGTCAAACACAAAGCACTCGCCTTCCCACAGGCTTTCTGACTTGGGAACCTCTTCAAGGTACTTCAGAATTCCTCCTTCCAGATGATAAACCTGGCAAAAAGTTCAGACTGAAGCATCAAAATATGAATAGAACAAGTAAACAGATATAAATAGAGAGCTCCAAACACCCGGATAAATAATACGTGCTATCATGCAAAACCCAAATTAAAAGTACTTCAAACATGAAAAGTCTGGTCCGTCAAATAAAAAGGAAAAAAGAATTGAATCGTCTGGACCTAGCCAATCCCACTACTTCAGGATTTGGTTAGTAAAACACATCAAAACATCCAAACCAATGTTATAGGAGGAAATTCATAATAGTACCAAATTGAACTCTCATGGAATGAGACCACAGTGTCTCCAGCCCTAAAAATCATTTCAATGAGAAAGGTCACTGGAACATGGATAAGCTAGAATTCAAAAGCAGAATCACCTCTTTGAAACCTTTACTGAGGAGAAAGCTTGATGCTTTCTCGCATCGAATTCCTCCTGTGCAGTACATTGCAACTCGCTGAGGCCTTTTGTCTTTCAAAGACTCTGTTTTATTGTCCATGCTTCCATCCAAAAAGTTCATTTGTGCTGCTTGTTCAAGTTGAAACTGATCTTCCACCCAAGATGGGAATTCCCGAAAAGCTGTGGTGCAAGGATCAACTGCTCCCTTGAACTTCCCGATTCTAGTCTCATACTTGTTCCGCACATCAATCACCATCTGTGTTTAAGTTCAAACAGCTAGATTAGCCTACCAAACCATAGAAAAATAGCAGCCCATTATCTTATGATTGCAAATGCAAATCTTACCTCTACTCTGGCTGTGCACCTATACAATAAGTTTAAATTCGATGAAAATGTTTCAATGTTTAAAATACTTGACAGTTGAGATGAAACTGAGTTCCTACATTCTCGTAGGAGCTGTGTGGGATTACAAAAAGGGGAAAATCAAATTTGCTATATGGTCAGAACAGCCACCATAAGTACAATAAGCTAATGTGGTTTCCATATGTTATTAAAATACATGGGCATGGTATATGAAGCACTTCAACACAGGAATTTTGATGCATCTTCAACTGTTAGGGCAAGAACTTGTGGGTTCCATCAGGAATAAAGAAAGCAAAAACTATCACAACTTTTTATGTACTCAACAGACTCAAAAATTATTTTCTGTTTAGAAAAGAAAAAAAATCCATACCCCAAATACCAAATCAATTCAATCAACAGAGCATTTGCATTCTTAAATAAACAAAATTCAATGAGAACCCTGCTAAAGGAAACACCCAAGGAAGGTAGTTCAAGACAAACAATTAAATCCACTGAAAAAGTAACTAATCTCCAAAAGTAACAAACATCAATTTGACAAATCTCACAATTCAAAAGAATACTCCACTAGGACAAACAGCAATCAACATTTTGGAATTATACTGAAATATCATTAACCCACCGTATCTGGTTCACTAATCAATGCATTCCACTCCCTGGGGTTCACATACTCGCCAACTCTTTCAATGGGCGAGACAGCAGGCATCCCAAGAGTGACAATCTGCTTAGAAATCATCACATAAAGGAAAATCTAAATAAGAACACCCTTCATTACAATTTTCCCCATCACCAGGTTCAGAAAACCAAAAAAATGCAAAAAAAAACAGAAAGGCAGGACCTCTTTCTTCAGCTTGACCCGGACATGATCCCAGCGAAAGGGTGCATCTTCACCAGCTGCAAGAGGAGAAGCAGCGGTGTGTCCATGATGATGGATGGCTTCGTCCTCGGGGCTAACAGGTGATTCCACCTGTCTTAGACCCTTTAACCGGTCATCCCTTTGGATGAATTCAAGAACACTTTCCACCGTTTCCCTGGTCCCGCAAATGCTGCCGTTGAGACCCTCAGGTGCAAGAATGATACCACCTGAAACACGCTGAAAAACATCAGCTTGGCAAGGTGCAAATCTGCTGGGGATATATTCACTTATCAACCACATCGAAAAGTTCTTTGACGGCTAATCAACCTAGTGGAAGTCGCTTGTAATGAAAAAGAACCAATTTTACATCGATAGGCAGTGATAATAAAGGAAAAAGTATCAAGAAAAGTGAAAGAGAGTTACAAAAAGAGGGAGGAAGTGTACAGACCAGCTGCTGACAGAGATCCTTCAAGGGGTTCCGGAAATCAGCATGGTCAGGAAAGTCAGCGAATTTGTAGAAAGATACGACGACGAGATTTGACTGTGAGGTGTCCGGTGGATCAATGGAGTCGGGCAAAGCGAGAACCGGGTCAGAGCGAGCAGAAGAACCAAACTTAGAGGCAGCTGTGGCCATGCCTGAAAGATGCAATTTTTGGGAAGAAGAAGAAGAAGATGATGATGATGATGATGATAGCATAATCGGAGAAAAGATGTGGGAAGTATTAGTTTGGTATAATTGAGATGTGGTGGCTGTGGTGGTGGGATTCATTTTCATAGAAGAAGAAGAAGAAGAAGGAGAAAATGGCATCATATTACTCAGTCTGAATGCCAGCAACAGAAGTGAAGAACATCTCCCATTACAATTACAACAAAACAAAGGCCACCCAAGAAGCATTATTGCTTCTTTCTTTGATTCTGCCCGTGTGATTGTTGTCGTAGCTTACTTAGGTTAAGGCTAGGCGGCTGCATGTGCTGGTACGGCAGCAGGCTAACAACGTCCATAACTCGTGGTTTGCTGGTCCGAGTGTCCGAGGTTGTTCTTTTTCAAGTTTAATTAGCCCAACTAGAATGGAAGAACAATGGCTCTAGTATGGCCCAACCCAGCATGACCTACCAACGGGTCCCGTTACCATATAAACAAATCATCTTCTTCCCATGTGCTCAATGGTACTTATTTGTTTGGGTCCGTCCCAATATAAAAATCTCCCATCCGCTTCGAATGTGAATGTGGTTCACCATTTAACTTCATGGGTTAGAACTAAACTTTCAGATGCATGTAAAATTTAATAATATTATTTGAAACAGTACGAAGAGTTTGTTCGTGTCCCCTAATCTACAACAAGTACAAGTGATTCGATTCTTTCTATTTGTTTCTCAGTCCAATATTAATGCGGAGGTCAAATAAACAAACCATGGCATCGTTCCACCACATGTTTGAGATTACACTATAATATATAACCATTAGAGATCCATCATAAATAAATAAAGAAAAAAAAAAACAAGAGGATGAAAAGCTCGTCACATATTACCAACGTTTGCATCAGAAGTCGATATCCGATTTCTGGGGTTGAACCGTGACAATAAAGAATGAAACAAAATCCGTGTTCTTACTCACTCATAATTCAAAACAAGAAATATGGTTTAACTGCAAAGTTCCCTCATTCCCAGCCAACAGCGGAGGCGGCAACTGCTGCCGGTGAGTATGCCTCCCAGCAGCCCTCAGGCCATAAGGCCTTGCAGACTGAACACTAATGTCCTGAGGATTCTCAATGGCAACAATAACTCTGGCAGCCAATTGAAGCTTTTCCCATGCCTTTCCAACGTTGATTATATAAAATTCATGGTCATAAACAAATTGAGATTGAGAACTTCAAGGAAAATTCCAGCCTACCGTCATTGCGGTGTTTGAAGACGTAGCGTTCCATTTGGAAGTGGCAGTTCTTGGTTCCGAGGTCAACCTCAGAGGCCAGCTTTTATTTACATTCTCTCAAATTCCCTGCCCAAAAATAAAAGCTGAGAGTATGTGGCTGTGGCTATTGGAGTAGGGCTTTTCACTTTTTCGGGTCAGGGGTTTAGTTTTGTTGTGTGAGAGATGGGCAAGATTATTGGCCCAATGATGCCTTATTCTCCTAAAAAGCCTAGTTAATTTCCTTTTCAGATGCCAAGGTCACAACACTTTCATTCTATGAGCCTAAATAAGTTTTACCATCTGTTTGATTTTGTTGAAGAGGGTTCACATCTTTGAATTTTTTCTAATAATAATGTTAGCAACGTTTGTTTTTTTTTTCTCTCTTTTTTTTTTTTATTGGAAGACCGAGGTGACAATGAAGATTGAATTGGTAATGCGTGGGATTTCAACTACATCAGTTCATTCAACATTGAACAACTGAAACTACTTCAAACCTAAATTAACAACAGCAAGATTTTGATACGGACTACAGAAGAAGCAGGGAGTGACTTGCATAAATTCAATGCGTCTTTCAAAAATTTCTCCCTCAATTTCTGCTTGGCTCAAGAGATGGTGACCTCTACAGTCTTGGATTTGGGAGGTGGAGGATGCTTCTGAACAACAACAGTCAGCACTCCATTTTCGCATGTAGCAGTGATGGCAGAGACATTGGCGTCTTCAGGCAGGCGGAACTTCCTCATCAGCTTCTGGGGTGCCCTCCTCTCGAGCCTGATGTACTTGCAACCTTCCTCCTCACCATCCTCACGTTTCCTCTTCCCTCCACTTTTGATAACCAATGTCTTCTCGTCTTCCACAGTCACCTACCAACTCAGTCAATCGTACAATTCAAAAGATGAAGATTAGCACCACTAGATTGACTTTGCAAAGTTTCGTAGGTGCTGTGGCACCAAGTTATCCAACCCAAAGACAAAACCACATCTCTCAACTCTCATAGTTCCATATGCAACATCAACAACAAAGTTTTAATCATAAATTAAATTGGAACGACCACAAGAATCTTTTCTCTTCCATTCTACTATTATGCACTACGCATGTTCTAAATCCTTCCTAAATAAAGGCCTAATCTCAACTCTCAGTCACATATAAAGGAACACAACACATTCGGCCAACGCAGCAAATGTGGCACAATCATAAGGTCACCGGACAAACCAAACCACTCTGGTTCACCAGAGGATTACCCCACCTCATGAGCTGTTAGGCAGAGGCTGGGAGTTTCAAACCCAACAATACACGATGAGATAACAGAAAAAGTGCAAGTGCCAACAATACCTGAATATCAGATTTGGACAGGCCAGGGAAATCCATATGAAAGATGTATTCTTTGGGAGTGTCCAAAATGTCGACAGGGAAGCTGCTGACTCCCCTTTTGTCATTCCCATCATTAGACCGAGAAGAGAAGACGAACTTCTCGATGTTCTCGGGAATACTGAAGAAATGGTTCATTGCATCAAACACACTTGAATCCACCACTCGGCTCATTTTTCCAATACAGTTTGATGATTAAGCCCCAACAACACTGCAAGAAACAAAGTGAATACAATACCCCCCCCCAAAAAAAAAAAAACATTCTTTAGCATCTGATCTTCACATACATTCAGGAACTGTAATTTTAACATTATGTATCAATGAGAGGGCCAAGTAAGGAATTTTCCCAAATACCCCAGCTCCCAAAAAAAAAAAAACTTGAAAATCAAAATTGGGTGTTTGTTTACCGAGAAAAAGAAGGAAAATCGGGATGAGGCAAGCAACACATGTAACTGCAACCCAAGAAGAAGTCTGATACGACAAGGGACCGAGGGCCAAAATAATAATGAGTCGACAAATGTTAAAGATACTTACTTTCGTAGTAAAAAAGTTGCTTTGTTTGGTTGGCGAGAAAATGTTGGCATAATATGTAGAGCAGAAGGGAAAGTTCGAGAGGCCCGGATAAGAGGTGAGACGGGTGGTTGTGGGGGGTGAGGAAGGAAGCGTCTGGAAAAATCCCAACCGCTTGAGAGTGATCCTGTGCGTGCACGTCTACCCTTTCACTGAAACTTCTGTCCTTTCGATGGCGTTGACGTGGCAATATTTTTTTAATTCCCACCCAAAAACCAAAGGAAAAAAAAAAAAAAAACAAGAAGAAGGGAAACCCATTAACTCGAAGGGCTCATTGGAAGTGTTTTCTTCTTAGGCAGAATACGAGCAATTTAATCTATTAGATTCAAGAGAGGTGACTGTTAAACTTTTGTCTAATCGTACCCTCTCGGTGGGATTTTTTTTTTCCTTTTTAATCTTGTAATTAATATTAGTTGAAGCTCCAATTTAAGACATTCTCATTCATCCAGACTTTAAAACTTATTCATGCAATCAGTGTCAGAGGACAAACAATAGTAATGGTGATTCAATTTGCTCATAGGTTTAATTAATTCTTAAATACTCAAATACCGAAAACAATCTTTGTGGGCATATGCAGTGGACTGGGCACACCACTTGTGTTCATAGTATGAGTGGAATTGTTTAATTAGGTAGTTTTGTAATTATGATGGAAAATGAAATGAAAAATTCCTTAATAAAAATTTGATCGTATATATAAAGTTTAAAGGGATGCCTATGAAATCAAACGTTATTTCTTAAAAGAGTGTGTTTTTTTTTTTTTTTTTTACGAATCGACTCCTCGAAATGACACTATTCAATTAATTTTCCTTAAACTCATCGATGGACAACCTTATAAAAGGAATCTATTAGGACCCCAAAATTTGCAAAGGTTGTCTCTGAAAGTCACGACTTCATTTCTAGCTGCGCGGCCACTCAAGACAGTAAAAGACATTTCTTTCAGTGTAAGTCGATTCTGCTTCTCTTCCAGTGCACCGCCAATTAATTTAACTAATGCTTATTCCCCCAAGCGATGCAATGAATTCTTTTTATCTTCTTCTATCTTCTTTCAACAAGTTTAAAAAGACTGGATCCGAATTTAGGTAAATGAATGCACTCAATTTTCTTCAATCTAAATCATACAACTAATCTCTCTCTCTCTCTCTATCTCTTAAATGAATTGTTAGGGCTTCTTAGTATGCCAAACTCTTGAGATTTGATGTGTACTTCAATTTTTATTTTGGCACATTCCACAAGTACCTCAATTTATAATGTGTAATGTATCATTATTAGTTTAATGTTAGCACATCACAAAGTTTGGCGAAAATATGGTTGGAAATTTGAGTCGATATTGTTGATAAATTTTCCACAAATTAACAGTAATTGGCAGGGCCTGATGGTTCATTGTTAGATATACTGTCTGGCCTCTCCAGAGTGATAACGTATTTGTTCGTAACCTGCATGCGCAGAAGGAAACAATTTTGCAGCAAAGTAAAAATGATCCTTCTCCTTCGTCAGGGTTGTCAAATTGACTCGATTGAGCAAGTATCTTAGCATTTATAATAAAAATACTAAATCCATTTTTTTACTTCGGGAAAAAAAAAAAAAAAAAGAAGAAGGAGCATTTAATAATGCAGATTGTTTTTTTTTTTTTTTTTAAGAAAGAAAATGGTAGGTGTTATATATTACTTCTTTCTGGGGTACGGTGTTATTCTGATTTCCTTTTCCACAATGTTCAACGTCATAATGCAGATATGCAGTTTAGGAAATATGGCACCTGAGGAAATATCCAAGAGGAAGAGAACGAAAGGATGCAATTATGGCGGAGGACGCAATGAAAAGACGAATAATTGTAGGACTGTTTCAAAGCTGCTAAACCACATCTTCTACCATGTTTTCTGCAAGCTCCCCGCAAAAACCATAATCCAATGCAGGTGCATGTGCAAGACATGGTGCCAAACGCTGCTAGAGCCTTACTTTGCCAAGCTGCACCTCCCCAACTCAACGCCTGGCTTGCTGCTCAAGCTCTGCGTCGACACCAACTCGGGCCATGATCATGAATTTCACTTGCTTGAACGGGTAGATCAAGGAATTGAAGCTCTCCCTTATAACGATAGCAACGACGGTCTTTTGGTGACCAAGTTCAGCAAAGACTTTAATATATTTGACCCGCAAAGCAAAATGGAAATGATCAGCACCTGCAATGGCTTGGTATTGTTTTGTAATCTGTCCGACGGCAACCCCATTTGCGTTACCAATCCAATTACTGGGGAGTACACGATCCTCCCACCACACAAGTCTAAAAGTCATGCTCACGTGTTGGGGTTCGGGATGTGCTCTAACACCAGAGATGATGAATACAAGGTTGTTAGAATTTGCGACGACTTGGTGCAGGTACACGCGCTTGGAACCACTACTTGGACGTGCATCGATGCTGAAATCGATGAGGGTTTCTTGCCAGATTCCCATCACAATGGCTTGTTTCTGAATGGGATTTTTCACTGGGTTGCTGTTGACTATGACGTTGAGGTATTGTTGTTATGTACGCTTGGACTTGAAAGAGGGCAATTCCAGTACTTCATGTTTCCCATACCACAATCAGAGGACGAGGAGTTTGGTTGCTATTGGTGGACACTCGGAACAAAAGGAGAATTTCTGACTGCTTCTGGCTATCCGGAAAATGCCAATTATCCTGATTTTGAAGTGTGGATGATGAAAGAACATGGGAGTGAAGAATCTTGGACTAGACTCTTTGTGGTCAAAGATCTGTCGATGCCAACAGGGTGTGGAGACTTCTTTAAGGTGATCAAGTTCTTGGACGATGACAGGGTTTTGGGCTTAGTACTCGGTCGCTTGTTTGTGTATCATGTTAGTGATGGAACACACGCATGGGTTGATTATTACGGATATGAAGATGATTTGGTTTCCGAAGCACTTGTCTACACTCCAAGCTTCGTTTCGCTCAAGGATTATGTTCCCAGAGGGAGCCTAGAGGTGTTCAGCATAAGAACGGTCTAGCTGTCTATCTCTACAGTCACTGAGTTCCTTTTTTGGCGGCCGATTTAGTCGAAGTATGTTTGTGTTCTTATTTTATTTTCCGAAGACTGAAAAAAAAAAAAACAAAACATTAAAGTCGAAATTAACTTATCTACAGACTACGGCATATTGGTCGATAGGCATATGCATATTTGGAACATTTCGTATTCCTCAGACCTAGAAAAAGCTGTCATCTTATATCTTTTCTTCTTTGTTTCGTCATTTTATTTTACAGAAGATCGAGTAGGAGGGGGGGGGGCCGTGAGGTACATTGAAAATAATTATTTCGTTTTTCGTCAATATGGAATCCCGGAGAGGATGTGAAGTTCAAAATGACTCTTTTGGACACCGATTCCAACCCAGAAGAGTCGGTTCAAAGCAACGCAGATTTAAATGATGGTTTGCGGATTGTGATTCTATGACCCTCCAAAGCATGGGGGAGGGTGAGGGTGGAGCAAGGCTCTTATTGTAACAAGTTAGCCAGGCAGAGGCTTTGTGTGAGTTATAATTACGGCAAATACTATGAATTTCAACGACAATATATACGACCCACTTGCACTCTACATGATCAATCCACTTGACTTCATTGTTGCAAGTTGCAGGCTTGTTTATTCCTCTTGGATAGGCTTTACTCTCTACAATAACACCACAACAACTTGTTGATTCTAATAATTATATCATATTTTGTTGCAAACTTTGAAGGATAGAAAATTTCAAGTGGATAGAAAGTAGTAAAAAGACAACACAAATGCGCCCCCCAAGGCATACCTACCTCCTTTGTAAAAAAAAAAAAAGAAAAAAAGAAAAAAAAAGTAAAATTAATTAAATAAGTAAAAATAGAAAAACACAAAAGAAAAGAAAAGACAATACTGAGGTCTGTGAGTAGTGACCTCAAAGTCAATGGTGAAGTAACATTCTCTAGCAATAGAAAGCGAAAAAAAGATGCTTTTGATGCCATATGGTCAGTTTGATTAATGTAGACTTGTATACAGTCACAGTGGACTTAATTATAACACAAAGTTGGGATTTGGGTGGGAACGGAAAAATTAAGGAGAGGTCCCTTCACCCTCTTTCTTTTTTTCTTTTCTTTTTTTCTTTTTTTTTTTTTTGTCTCTCCCTTTTCTTTCTTGTTTACTAAATGGCGACTCCCTTTATGAACAAGGGGAGTGTCAAAAGAGTTAAAAGAAAATTCAAGTCGGTTGGCTGTCCCACGATCCGTGTCCAACAATGACACAGAAAAGGACATGAGAATGCCAATAGAAACAAAAATCTTTAGCCTATTTACTGACAGTAAACAGCGAATGTTTGTCTCTTGGGGATCGTTTTGTTTTACAAAAGATTGCGTCAAAGCCACAGAGGATGGCACAAAACCAGAAAAAAGTTGAAGAAAGTTTACAAAAATTGGCGATTAAAGAAATGGCTTTTGCATTTCATAATTGACGGAAGGATCGCGCAGGCAACACAGCTCAAACATGGTGGTGGCGGTGGTCTGGACTAGGTTGGCCCCATACCAAGCTTTTTCCAAATACAAATGCACAAGCACTCCAATTCTCAATTTAGTTCGGGTAGAGATATGTTTTTATTTTGTTAATATTGAAATTAGATATTAAAAAAAAAAACTTAAAATTAGATAGATTATTTTCATAAAAATTTTATATTATTTAACAAAAATTCACAAAATAATAATAATAATAATAATAATAATAATAATAAAACACACAAGAGCATGATGCTGGCAGTTCAGTGAAAATTCCAAAGATGAGGCCCATTTCTCCAGGGTGGAAACCCTTCTTTTTTTTTCTTTCTTTTTTTTTTTTTTTTTTTGGGGGTCTGAAACAAAACAACGTACTTCACCCAAATTGAGACCACAAAACAGTCAGTGTGGGGCCCGTTGTTATTCATGTGGCCGTCGAAAAGGACCAATCGCAGAACTTTCTGGACACAAAATATCTAACTCTCACATTCAATCACCACCGTCCATATCTTCTCCAGCCTTATCTCACTGTCGTAGTTAACCGACCAAATGGCAGCCATTGTCAAATAAAATAATGCTCGCTTGCAATGTGTGATTTGCGAGACTCCTCCCTCCAAATTAAAAAATAAAATAAAATAATAATATATATAAATTATAAATGACCTTTTCTAGAGATTTCTCTTGGGGCTATTTGGTGGCAAATTCTTTATTTAGGGGGATGTGATTTTAGGTTGTCTACGTCTTGTTCCGCTTCTCATTCATGTTTACTCACACGGAACCTCTAGCTAATGCTGAAAATTCCGTGCATTGGCTTTAAAAAGATGTAATCTTTAAGCAGTACGCACGTTGTGGCACCAGTTTTTTCTTTTCAGGGGACTTCGTGGGCATAGCTTAGGCGGATTTGTGTTTAATATTCTCTTGGTTTTGTTAATACAATTCGTAGACAATACAGGACTTTTGGTGCTGGCTTGAAGTTGGCGTCTGTGTTCTGAGTTTTTTTTTTTTTTTTAAAAAAAAAAGGTTGGTTATGCTTTGTGAGGCAGAGAGGATTGGATACTTGAGAATAATCAAGAATGGCAAGCGGAGATGAAAAGGGCAAAAGCAAGGATTTTTATGAAGTTCTGGGGTTGGAGAAGGAATGTACACCTTCAGAGCTCAGGAATGCTTATAAGAGGCTTGCAATGGTTAGAATTTAGCTGCCCTCTGTCTTCTTCCACTGGGCCTTCCTGGAAACACAAAATTCCAGCTTATAAAGCTGGTCTCCTTGTATGTTTTTGTTGTTCCGTTTCAAAAAAAAAAAAAAGATGTTCAGGCTTTTGGTTAGAAATGAAAAGATCAAATTTTTTGAATTGGGTTCCTTTTATTTATGGAAACCAATTTTATGTATGTTACAAACCTGTTGGACAATTTTCTGTGAAAATTGAGCAATTGTGCAGTGAAATAAAGCTATGTCGTTTTTTGATTGCATAGAGATGGCATCCAGATCGCTGTTCAGCTTCCGGGAATAACAAGTTCGTTGAAGAATCGAAAAACAAGTTCCAGGCAATTCAACAAGCTTATTCAGGTAGTTTCAATCAGTCGAGCCCCGCTTTTCTTTCTTCTATTGTACTTTTTTTTTTTTTAATTCCAATTTGTCAAATTGTATTAGAAAAATCACTAAGGTAGAGAGAGAAATTCTAATACTATTGGAATCACGAGATGCTATTTTCTCCATGCTTTGCTTTTTTGTTCCCGCAGTCCTCTCTGATGCCAACAAGAGGTTTCTGTACGACGTAGGTGCCTATGACAGTGATGATGACGATAATGTATGATTATTTTTTTCCCCTTACTCTTTCTCTTTCATCTTTTTTAAAAGTTATGTATTTTTCATGATTTGGTTCCCTTTTCTTTCTTTCTTTCTTTCTTTTTTTTCTTTTTTTTTTTTTTTATTTCTTTCCCTCAAAGGGTTGATTGGATCTTTTTCTGTGTTTCTGTCTTTCATCCCTTGCTTGAACCAAGTTTGTCACTTCTCACTTGTGTTTACTGGCATTTGGCATTGGTTCCTTCCAGTTTCTAGTATTGCACGAAGGTAGGTTATGCTGGGTTTTTTTTTTTTTTTTATAAAAATATTTTTGGGCATAGACCTCTTTCTCTTCCCTTATTCGTTTTAGTATATTAATTTTGAGGTGGAATTATTAGAGGGAAATCATACGCATCTTGTTTAGTTTTATGTCTTTTCTTGTTTTGCATCTTCTGTCTTGCAGAGCCTTCTGTCAAACCCAAAAATGCTACGCGTATAGATAAATTTTATAAACAAGTTCTCGAAATATATTTGGCACCCAAATGAGTTTTGTCATGTTAGTGGTGATCCACGGGGACATTAGATGGAAGATTGTTTTGTAGGATTCGAAGGTATTTGTACGACTGTTGGAAAGTTTTAGTGTGTATTATTAATTTTATCTTGTTAACAGGGAATGGGCGATTTTCTCAATGAAATGTCAGTTATGATGAGCCAAACAAAGCCTTGCGTAAGACTCTCTTCTTGATACTTTTTTTTTTTTTTTTGTCACTTTTGTTGTTTTATATGGCTTTATGTGTCATGGATTGGTCATTACCGTAATTTTTGGGATGTATGTTTGACGTTCAAAGTGACAAACCTTATTTTGTTGCAATCAATCTGATCCCCCCCCCTCTTCTGTAGAGTTGGTAAATGAATCTCTTATTGCAATAGAAGATTTATAGTCCCTTGGTGCCCCCAAAACAATAACTTTCAATGCCCCTAAAATTTTGTTATAGAATGCAATGGAAAACCCAGTTTCTATTGCAAAGCAATAAACAAGTATTCAGCTTAAAAATTTGTTATAGAATGCAATGGAAAACCCAGCTCAATGTCTGTGATTAAGTGCTGAAAATCTTTTGTTGATAGAAAGTGAAAGTCTTTCATCAATGCAGCTAACAGTATGCTTAGACACTGAAAATTAACAGGAAAATAGGGAGGAAACTTTTGAGGAATTACAGGAATTATTTGAAGAATTGTTTCAAGGAGACCTAGATTCATCTGTGGTTGGCTGTCAGGCTACTAGTTCTTGCTCTATCTCTTCTAGTGTGGCTTACAGCGAAAGTTCCAGTTCTAGCAATAAGCGCTTTTCATCTGAGATGAATTCAGGAAAGACAAAGGTTGAGGGCTCTTTGGGCTTCGACTCTCACTTTCATCAATTTTGTTTGGGGGTAAGAACTCTAAGTCTTATTTAATTTGTCATAGCATAAGCAGGAATGTAATTGTGTAAGCTTAAGTCATTGGGTTTTGAGAGTATCTTTGTGGCTGGGGCGGGGTGCTACTTATATGCAGCCGGAAAAATTCCATATCGCTGCTATTGGTCCCATTTAATTAGCTCTGAATGCCCATTTGACTTTCAGAGTTGCTATTGGCAACTGCATCATTGAGTTGATCTATAGGAGTTTCAAAAAATGAGTCTGAGAGGTCACTTCTGTCATAATGCTTCCTCATTTTGTGTAGCTGAAATTTGGAGCTTATTAAGTATTTTCTATTCATTAAGTAAACCTTCCAACCTCTTGGAGCTCGATCAATATAGGTGATAATTTGGCAAATAACCATTACAGTTGAACTAGTGAAAAATTGAGTAACTCG
The DNA here is from genome assembly GCA_021464305.1 of Kandelia obovata. NCBI lineage: Eukaryota > Viridiplantae > Streptophyta > Magnoliopsida > Malpighiales > Rhizophoraceae > Kandelia > Kandelia obovata. The sequence goes on from CM038481.1 coordinate 9,838,992, forward strand.
GTTTTAACTCCTTACTTCAGAATTATACTTGAATTGTAAGACCATAGAGTAGAGCTACATTGTCCGCTCAATGTATCCGGATTGATTGACGTGCATTCATTTGATGGTTGAAGACAGGTGGAGCAACGGCAAGATTTCAAGAAGGGGAAAGGAGTAAGCAGAGGAAATCAAGGAGAAGCCGACGGTAGACGACGGTGGCATGGCAGGAAACAAAAGGTTTCATCTGGCCATGATGTCTCCTCCAATGACTATGGTATTTCTGCCTCATGAATCATAATGCACCACTCCTGTGTGCTTGATTCAAACTCTATGGCACCTTGGCCATCTGGGAGATGAAGGTCTAAACGTGAAGGGCATTCATTATCCCACGGTGATGATCCAACTCACTGCCGCTGATGAGGGAAAGATGCGAACGTACATGTACTTGCTTGCCATGCGCAAGCCAAAATGTGACCAACCAAAGGATTGTTATCAAGTAATTGTGGTATATCTTTGATCCGTTGTATTAAATTTCATACATCTGATGGTCGTGAAATGCAGCATGATTATTTGGCATCCAAATATGACTTAGAAAGAAGAAATACAGGGGGGGGGGGGGGGGGGACCACCCAAATGTGGCATCCAGATGAAGGGAGGAAGCTGCTACGATGTCAACAACATTGTCTGTCTGCAGGTGGACATGGGCCCTACAGAAAAAAGGGTTCCCAACTATTCTTCTTAACCCAGAAAGTCTTTTATGTGTTTGCTTTTATGGTTAGGGACGATGGTCACGGTCCCTCCGCCACCCGCAAAAGCCCGACCACTCACTTATCGCTTTGACGAGGCAGGATGGGTATCATTTTCATGCATTTCAAATAAAAGGTTTCTTTTGTTTTTTTTTAAAGATCATATTCTATACTATATATATTGTGTTACAAGTTATAATTCAATGTGTATAGTTGTCCCCCAAAAAGCGAGGTCACCCGGCATTTTCGTTGCACGAGTGACCCTTGAGTAGCCTGGAAAAGTTGAATAAGAGGTCTGTGGTCCTCAAAGAATGGTCATGTTTTTTCCACATTTTGAATCGAGGGAAATAGCAACTTGCTCTCCATCAAACGCCCTGCAGCATGTCGGTGGGATTTAGAGAGAGAGATAGAGAGAGAGAGAGAGAGTTTAAGTAAGGCATCAATCTTTCTTCATGTGGTGAACATTAGTTAATAATAACCTTCAATCACAATCACCTAACTGCTCTGTAAAATGAGATGCTGTCATTTGCACTTCTTTTAAATTGAATTATTTGTCTAATAAGAGTGCATGTAAAGAAGGTCATAGTCTGTCTTGGGTATATATATTAATCGTTGAACCACCTTTGCGAATGGACTCTTCAAGGCTTACCTTGTTTTAGACAGCGTCAAGGAAGTGAGCAGCCCTATGTGGAGATTATATAGTAGAGTGGACAAAATCATTCAAAAATGTATTATAATGCAGTAACACAACTAGTTGATGCTCTTGCTTTGGCTTTTTCCATGTTCAGCTTCCCTTTTTTTTTTTTTTTTTTTTTTTTTTTTTTTTTTTTTTTTTTTTTTATATATATATAAACAACTCTTTTTAGAGAGTCTAAGTTCAAGAGGATAGGGGGATGAGGAGGTGGGGTTCGAGCTCCCACTTCTTTCTCGGCCTTCGCCCAGAAAGAGAGCTGCAGTACATTGCCTACATCTATCATCTATATCCACCATGGCCCAGTTGGCCACCGTCCTACTTAAAACTTTGAAGCTATGCTGTTGTGCTCTCAAACAACCCAATTGCTTTGCTCCAATTATATCATTGACGACCCAATACTAGAAATCATAACAACGGCCCATTTGCTCCAATTCAATCGTTGATGGCCTAATATCAATCCCAATAAATCACATCTAAATCAAATTAACAGAGGATACCAAGGGCGCTTACCATATACAAGTGACATCAGAGGATCCACGAGTTCCTCTTGATTGAATTCTTGGTTCCATTTAGATCAAAATCCCTTTGATCAAGGAAAAATTGAGAGAACTATGGACATATTAGTGGAATTTTCAACAGTTAAAATATCACATCGAAATCAAATTAACTGAGGATATCAATCAAGGATGCCTACTATATACGAGTGACATCAAAACGGTGAGAGGTGCCTTTAAATAGAATTGTTGCTGCATAAATTTGTTTTCTTATCATTCACAGCTTCAACGAATTTGGTATAGTGATCAAGTGTGCGAGTGAGAGGGGGGGAAAAAAATAGAAAATAATCTATAAAAAAAATAAAAAAATATATGAATTTGAGTAAAGGGGGGAGAAAAGCAGAAGCCATAGCCGTTTTGTTGATGATTGCTGGAGCAGCAGTGGCAGCACTCCAAGGTCAGGGACCCTCCATACTGCAATGTAGTGCAGGGTGTGCAATTCAGTGCAAGGGGGCCGGACTTCCACCCCTAGTAGCACTCTGTTTTGGTCTCCGCATGATTGCTTGTGCCAAAACTAGGGTGGTCAGCACCAAGAGCATCGATTCCCACAACATAGGTAAAATTTTATACAGTAAATACTGTCCTTACATCCTCAAGTATGTACTTTCCCCTCATCTTCATATGCCCCTTTTCCCATCTTTAGTATTTTCCTTGTTTATTTGAAATTTTTTATTTATATATAATAAAAATAAATAAAATGAATAGTAAACAAACAAAGCTTATAGTAGTATGGGGTTGGTCAATGACTAATGCATGTATTTCATCTTTTAATATTTCACGTTGTTTATTTGAAAAAAGTACAGAATGGATGAACACATATCAAATCGTGATGCGTCTTCTGCTGGAATTGAGTGAGGAGGGGTGCTCCTCCTATAATAAAAATAAAAAAATAATAAAAAAAAGGAGAGGGGGGGGGGCTCAAGCCAAACCTCATCAATTATCAATATCAATATCAATAAATAAAGAATATGAGCGGATGGAATTGCAATTCCCTCATGAATAGTATTAGGGAACCGAGTCAACTTTGTGGGAGTGAAATTTTGATCTGCTAAACATTAAAAAAAGTACGGCAAACGAAATTGCCACCGGATTGTAACACATAATTCGTACAATTAGGTTCGTTGAAAAGACAACACTGTGCCGGCGATAATGCTTTCCCCACCCCCATCACGCCGGTGACGGAATTCCCCCAGTCACATCCTCCCACGTGTCCCCACTGTCTTCACCGACGCCGTCAATCCAACCCATCCCCCTCCCCTCCCACCCCCACATCCTCCTAAATTCGTCCGAGAGCATACGAAGACAACAAACGAACGGAACAAATTGTCTCCATATATATATATATATATATATCTATATATATATATCTATCTCTCTCTCTCTCTCTCTCTGGGTTCTCTTCCTTAATTTCTCTTTCTCTCTCTTGAATAATTAATATCCTCAGATCTGTCTATCTGAGTGTTTTTCCATGGACGACGACGACGACGTTCATTCGCTGTCGGCGGCCACCGGATCTCCCGAACCCAACGGCGGCAGAATCACCGTGACGCTCCCCTCTGGGAATCTACCTACGCCGCCGCAGCCGCCGACTCACCCTCCTGCTGCTCAGGGTAGCAACAACAATCAGGTGTCGAAGACGAACGGCGGAGGAGGAGGAGGAGGGAGAGAGGACTGCTGGAGCGAGGGGGCGACGGGGGTGCTGATTGACGCGTGGGGGGAGCGGTACTTGGAGCTGAGCAGAGGGAATCTTAAGCAGAAGCACTGGAAGGAAGTTGCCGATGTTGTCAGCAGCCGGGAGGACTACTCCAAGTCTGCCAAGACCGATATTCAGTGCAAGAATCGGATCGACACGGTCAAGAAGAAGTACAAGTTAGAGAAGGCCAAGATTGCTGCCGGTGGTGGCCGCAGTCATTGGCCCTTTTTTCATCAGCTAGACGAGCTGATCGGTCCAACGGCCAAGATTCCAACTTCAATTCCGTCCAATGCGAAAGTTCCTGTGGGAATCCCGGTTGGAATCCGTAGTGGGAGTGGCGGTGGTCCGTTAAAACGGCATCGTTTTGTTCCGGTGAAGTTATCGGGGAATAATCAGGCGACTAAGAATCATCAGAATTGGAAGATGCAGTTCCGGAGACGGGAGGCCGAGACGTCTTCGGAGGAGGAGGAGCAGCAGGAGGAGGAGGAAGAGGAGGAGGAGGAGGAGGAGGCGGATTCTGACGACAGCTTTCCGCCGGAGAAGAGGCGGAGGGTGGTGAAGAGGGAAGTGAATGTGGGGAATGCAAAAGGAGGGAAAGAAAGGAAAGGGTGGTGGGGGAATTCGGTGAGAATGCTTACACAAGCAATACTGAAATTCGGTGAAGCCTACGAGCAAGCCGAGAGCGCCAAGTTGCAGCAAGTGGTGGAGATGGAGAAGGCGAGAATGAAGTTTGCCAAGGAGCTGGAATTGCAGAGAATGCAGTTTTTCATGAAGACCCAGATGGAGATTTCTCAGTTGAAGCCTGGGAGGAGTGGAGGTGGAAATGCTCCCACTAGCAAACATCCTGGTGGTAACAACAATGTCCATAACAATAATAATAACAGCAACAATAGTGATAGTGATAACTGAGATTAGATTTGTGTGATTAGAGTTGATGTTTAGACCATTAGATTTTATATTAATTGTTAGGTTTGTCTATGTTGTGTGTGTGTGTGTTTTTTTTTTTTTTTTGGGGGGGGGGGGGGGGGTAATAAAGCCCACTTCCTTACTACTGTGACTCAGCTTTTTTTTGGGGGTTTTTGTGGTTGGGGGTTTTTTTTTTTTTTGCTTGTGCTTGGGGGGGGGGTGGGGGGCTAGGGGCGAATTAATAAAGCCCACTTCCTTTCTACTGTGACTCGGCTTTTTTTTGGGGGTTTTTGTGGTTGGGGGTTTTTTTTTGGGTTGTTTTTTTTTTTTTTTGGTGTGGGGGGGGGGGGGGGGGGGGGTTGAAGTAATAAAGCCCACTTCCTTACTACTGTGACTCAGCTTTGTATTGGGGATTTCTAGTGTTGGGTCTGTCTGTTTGACATGCTTAATTTATCACAGTTTTTAACTTCTGGAAGTCAGTGACCACTTATTTACTTTACTTAAAGATTACATTTGGATTCTCTGGAACAGTTTTTCTCATCCTGTTGGTAGAATGTCGGTGGCATATATTCTATATTATTGGTGGTGTTCCTGGGAAGAATCCCATAATGAGGGAACAGCCCAATGCCTCTTAATTGAAGGAATGTACAATTACTTCTTCAAGGATATCTAAAGTTTTTAGATCTCCTGATGCCATTTTTCAATTGGATATATATTCTCAAAACTTCATAGCTTGATCCTGTTACTGTTGATCTGCTACTAAGAGTATCGCTTGATCAACTAGAATGTTTATCGGAAGGGTTTATTCTAACTTTTAAGACATGCCTGCTAAAGAATTGCATGAGCAAGATCGATCCCTCCTTGGAATGCTGTTGTGTGCTGGCTTAGATGGCTGGTCAGAGATCATGGACTTGCAATAAGCGCAATCTGGTAAATCTGGCATATAGATAGAGCCGCTTTTATGTAGAAATGGAGGTAGACATGATAGATTGCAATAAAGGAGATCCGTAAAAGGCAGAAGATGCGTATGCAGCAGGCACCACTTTAAGTAGCTCTAAATCGAAGAGATGGGAAAAAGGTAGGAAACTAATTTTAGTTGTGAACGTTGATGGATGGGATGGACTATGCTTAGGCCATTGTTTAAGGTAAAAGGAGGTCATATGACTATTGAATCTTCTTTGTTGAAGTTGAAATCTATTCCTTCGCCGAAATCTATTTTACAAGAAAGTACGGTGTACCATAAGTTAATTAACTTATTAGCATTAGAGTTGTCTCCACCCGTCAGAGCCAATTAACAAAAAATACTCAGTGTCAAATATTAGGAGGACTATTTCCACTCTTGCCTTAAAACTTCACAAAGATTATTTATTTATTTATTATAAGAGACTTTGAGGTGTTTTTGATTCTATCTGACAAGTAATACATGCCTTCTCTAACAAATAAAGAGTGTTAAATTACAAGAAAATGATGCATTAGAGGGGGTAATGAAGTGCCTCGTCAATGGAGATCACCAGAAAAATATGTAAACAACGTAATTAATAGGAAGTAGAGATCACTCCTCACATTCCTCTCACTCGTCGGAATACATGCCCATCTTAATTAACTAACAAGAATGGGCCCAGATGGTTTGATAATTTACCGGTGGTCCGAACCATTGATTAAAAGTAGTTCCCAGGAGAACCGAAGGGCAGATGATGCCACTTGCTGTATCCAGACAAAATAGAGAATATATTTCAAGGGGATGCATTTTGTGCATCGATGCTTTCAACGTTGATCTTTGTTTTATGTTTCTTTGTGCTCGTATCCCTATCGTATCCGTTGGCATTCCTCAATGCCACGACGGTGATAATAAGAGAGAGAGACTGAAGAGAGGAAGAAGAGATCAGAGGAAAGGCATGGCGATAGATGCATGGGGAGGAGAGGGGGGGGGGAAGAGAGAGAGAGAGAGAGAAAGAGTACCCTTTACTTTTAGTTTTAGTCTTATTATTCTTTTAATCAATATTTTCCACATTTAAATTATGAATTAATTAATGCTTATTACTGGACATCTTTTACGGAAAAAATAAGCCAAAAGTAAAATTTTCTTAATTTGAATAAGCTCTGTAAGTTATGTAAACCAAAATTGAAATTTAAAGGACACAAGAAATTAGGCATCTGGGGGTAGTAAACTAAGAAGTCTGTGTGCCCCTAGGCCACTGAAGCGCTGGTCCAAGGTCTAAACTCACCTCTAAAGTCTAAAACAAGTTTGCTATATCATTATAATTAAGTGCCAAAAATGTAGTTTGGTCGCGGATCCAATTAGGACACTTTGGATTCAAAATGGGTTTCAATGGACCAATAGTAACTTAAGCTTGACGGGGAGTGCGGGCAACACAATTATACAATAATATTATATATAAATAGCCCTTCTCTCTCTCTCTCTCTCTCTCTCTCTCTCTCTCTCTCTCTCTCTCTCTCTCTGTTTTTTGGTGACATAAAGTGGAGGTTTTGGTCATCTTGATAATGTTGGCACCATTGGTGGGATCCAGTGAACATGAACATACAGATTCCATTAAAAGCGCACAAAAAAAAAAAAGAAAAAGAAAAAGAGCACTTCCAATTTGCTTATGATGCAGAGGAAGAAGACCTTATAGTTTTTGGATTTGGGGTTAAACTTAACATCATCCAAAAGGGTTCCTATTTATGTGTTTTGTCAACTGGATAATTACCTCAATCAGATGGTGATAATCACGTCATGATAACAAAGAATTTGGTTAACGTTATGTTCGAATGCAAAAAAGAAACTAGGGCGATAATTAATGTGTATATACGGACCTTTTCATGGGAAAATCCAAGCCTTTTGCCTTACTGTCGGCCAGCCACAGTTCACAAGCCCTGCCTCCTTCATGATTGATAATAATAATTATTTCGTTTTGTTTCCTCGCTGCATTTCATTGTTTTGCTTAAAAGACATGATTCCTGATGCGGAAAATTTTGCAGCACTGCCACCATGATGGAAGAACTGATGGAAAATGTTAAAATCCATCCATATATATAGATATATATATATATATACATTTTCTATCCAATTAATGTGGATAAAGAAAAATTACTTATTGTTTCTAAATTTTAAAATTTGACAGTAATTTAATTATAGTTGGTGTTTAATTTTGGGGATAAGCAATCCCTGTTAAAGTCATCCGTAAATGTAATAAACACAAGAGCTGTGGACGTATAAATGTAACAAGTCAAGTCAGTGGCATAGAACTTTTGTCCGAATGTCAAACGTAAACGTCCATCTCCATTTTAAAGGGCAGCAGCAGGCCACCTAAACTTGGTCGAAGCAATTAAGAGGAACGCGTATTTCCACCCCCTTCTTTTCAGCTTTAGTTAGATGGATTTAAAGTCTTTGGTCGATGAACCAAAACTCCAATTAGCCCACATAAAATAACGCCTAATCATTCGTTATTCGCAGTTCCTTCTTTTCGAGGCAAGAATAACACAAACACCAATAACAACAACAACAATGCCCTTAGGTATTCTCCTCTCTCTCTCTCTCTCTCTCTCTATATATATATATATATATATATTAAAATTTTGAGCTGTTAAATGTAAGTTTATAAAATAAATTATATATTAAAATTTAACAATTTTCTTACACTCAATTTTCTCTGACTTGAAGTCATATGCAATATATATATATATTATATAAAAAAATTACTTAACCAAAAAAATTAAAATATTGGGTAGAAGCTAAAAGTGGGTCTTATATTAAATTTTAACAATCACGTTCTAGTTTTTGTTTGTTTTTTTTCTTTTCTTTTCTTGATTTTGGAGATGGATTTGTTGGCGATTAGTGTAAGTAGTGCGAATGGCAAAACAATTTCACTCAAATAAAATTAACCGATAAAAAAAGAAGGGCAGAGGTCAAAACGCTAAGCATATAAAATGGTCCTACCATGTGAAGTAAAGGGGAGAAAAGCGATGCTTGCTGTGTATTTGGTGTTCTCTTTCTTTTTTTTTTTTCTTTTTTTTTTTTGTTTTTGTCAATAAATGGAAGGTGACCAGGGAAGTTTTGGCCAATTTCATCCTCCTCGTCATCATCCGCGCCAGCATCCATGATCTACACGTGGGAGTGAAAGGGAATTGAATGGCTGAGATCTGTTCGAAAAGTTAATCCATGTGCCCTATCACATCATGAGCTTAGATGATGATGACGATGGATAGGAAACTCCGTCCGTTCTTGTGCAAAGCAATACTCTCTATTTTCTATTTCTTCCTTATTTTCAAATTATTAGTAGTTTCTTTTTGAACCCCACAGAGTTATTTTATCAATTGGTCAACTCATGGTTTCTTTGATAGTTTGTATATCCAAATCAGAATGACGGGTCTTTTCCCAACTAATTAAGAATCCGTAGTACCATTATACAAAGCAACTACTGTAATTGAATCTCCACCCACCGCCCCTCCAACCAATTACTCAATTAGTATTATTATATGATAAGGATTGCAATCCTCCAGAACTTAAAAAAATCATTGTTTAGATTTTAACAAGTCTCATTAGGTCATTATTATTGTTCCCTCCAATTTGTGTGTGTGCAAATGCAGTATGTGCAAGAAGATAAATAAAAAGTGTGGCATCTCAAGGTTGTAATGGACTTCTTCAAATGGGCCATATCAAGTGGAATAGAAGAAGAAGACAAGATGCTGTGGACAGGGAAATGGGCAAATCAGTAGGCAAGTTGCAAATTCTTTCTCAAAGGGTCTGAGATTAGTTTAAGAGCAAGTGAGTGAATTACCAAATGTTGTAGTTTAGTAATAAGAAAGTTATTTATTATAATATCAAATATTATGATTTTTAATATTTGTTAAAATATTTAATGAGATTAACAAAATTCATCATTTTTTTATGGACACAATTATTTTAGTAGAATTGTGAATGTTATTCTTACTTCTTCTTCTTGTTTTTTTTTTTTTTTTTTTTAAAGTGAGTAAGTGATAATTTGAATTGAATTCCAAGTTATTATATAGGGTGATTTTTGATTTCTTTGTTTGCATAAAATAAAAAATAAAGAATGATATCTACATGTTTGTTAAAAAAGATAAAGAATCGCCAGATATGCACATAAAGGAAGTCAAGTCATTATATCAAGATAGGAGAGAGAGCAAACTTTAAAATTAATAAGCATTATTAATTATTATAATATTTTATAAAGATAATTTTATTTTTAATTATATATATATTTTAGTGAATATTTAAATTTAAAAATTTTGAGATAAAATTTAAATATTTTAAATCACTGGACCGTGACGTTTCGGTGGTATTTTGCCCCCCTCCCCCCATAATCTGAGAGCACTCTCATCGCTTTCAAATTTCGCATTAAAAAAAGAGAGAGTGGGTTGAAACCACGAGAATCAAACCTCCGGTTCGGTTCACAGAGGAACGTAGACACGCATGACTTCACTTTGATTTTCCGGTCTAAGTGCCAGAATGGCCCCCTCTCTTTCTGAAGCACTTGGTCCATATTCGTTTGGTTTTGGCATATTTGCATTTTACATCTATACCCTTCTTCTTCTTCTTCTTCTTCTTCTTTTTTTTTTTTTTTTTTTTTGTTTGTTTGAAAAGCATTTGGACGTGGCAAGCCAAACTTGGCTTGGCTTGATCACACTTTTACCTGGTGCATACTATCACCACACACAAAAAAAAAAAGAAAAAAAAAAGAAAAAAAAAATCCTTCCAATGTTAATTTGTCTTAGACCTGTTTCTTAATAACTATCCATTACTATCAAGACAAGAAATTTATGCTTAAAAATGTAGTTTTCTTTTTTTTTTTTTTGGGGGGGGGTTATTTATGCTTAAAATTACATTAGAGAAATAGTTATCTTTAAATATAAGTTTTTTTTTTTTATATATATATATATAGCTATTAGATGAGTAATACTTGAAAAGTATATTTTGGAAAAGAGAGAGAGAGAGAGAAAAAAAGAAAAACTAAATACACCAAAATGTTTTCTTCATATATTCAAAACCAGTATTATACAAATTCAAAACATTAATTTCCATATCCAAGACCAAAAAATAAAAGAAAAAAGATTTATTTTTTATGAGTATAAAGTAAAAAGAACAATATAGCATTAAATTAATTTTTTTAATTATATATATATATATGTGTGTGTGTGTGTGTGTGTGTGTGTGTGTGTGTGTGTGTGTAGTTTTAAGTTGTTATGATTGAAATTTGGGATTGAGACTGGAATTATACTACAAGCGCACAATAATTCACTGTGCAGAGATACAACCATAAAAATGGGAATAACTTTTAAGAATAAAGAATATTAATATTAGAGAGAGAGAGAAAGAGAGAGAAAGGAGGACAGAGCGCTTACGGACCTCACGGTGACTTCGCTTCAAACAGACTCAAGCCTGTTTTAGTGATTTGATCAAAGAGTCCTTTTGTCTTTCAAACCTTTTTTCTTTTTTTTTTTTTTTTAAGTTGCTTTTTCAAGAAAACAAAAAACAATAAATAAATTAATTAAAAAAAAAAACAAAACAAAACCAAAGTATTTGTCCGAACAAAGAAAACAGTCTCACAATTTTTTCCCCCCTTTCTCTCCCATTCACTCCCTCTCTCTCTCTCTCTCCACTGTGCAGAGTAGAGAGAGAAAGCAAGCAAAGCCACAGAGAGAGAGAGAAAGCAAGCAAAGCCACAGAGAGAGAGAGAGAGAGAGAGAGAGAGAGAGAGAGAGAGAGAAAAGAAAGAAAGAAGAAATAGGCATTTGAGAAATGAGTAAAGCAAACACCCTCTTCTCACTGTTTGTTGTTTCTTAGAACTTGAAAAAAGAAAAAAAAAAAAAAAAGAAAGAGAGGCCAGTCTCTTGAAGGATACAAAAGAAGAATATGTATACATAAGAAGAAAAGAGTGCATAATAACCCAAATGCCTGTTCCCTGTTGATGAACCCCAGAACATAGGATTCCACAAGATCTCACCCCATTGGTCTCTTCGGTATGATCTAGCTAACAAGCATATCTCTTGAATTTTCAGCTGAAATGGAAAGGATTTACTTTTTTTTTTTTTTTTTTACAATCTTCACTTGCAAATTCTTTGCATTTTCTGGGCAAATGGTTCTTTTTTTATTTTTTTATTTTGCATTTGTTTATGATTTTGTGTGTGTTTCTTTTGTAACTGGGTTTGGTTTTATTGAAGCATTTGATGCTGAATTTTTGTTGAATCAGATCTGGGTGCTGCTCAGTCTTTGTGGAATACTTGTTTCTATTTTGAGTTGAATATGAGTTTAGGTGCATTTCTGTTTTGAAGTTGGGATAGAGTGAGATCTGTATTCTTTTTCCTTTTTTTTTTTTTTTTTTTTTGTGTTGATGGGTGAGCATTGAGACTCTAAAGCTAGTAGGTTCTTAAATGCTTTGTGTATGTCTGCTTAAATTTTCCACTTTCTTTTCATCATTTGGATTTGCAATATGGATAATAAATTATCTTCCTCGATTTCCATATTTGGAGTTCAGCTGGCATTTTTATGGACTTCAAATCATGAAATCAGTATCAATTTTGGCATTTAATATAATTGTAATGGATAATGGTATGGAAAAATATGGGATATTACGACTCTTCCATTTGGATGATATTCCAGTTATTTTGTTCCATTTTATGTGCTGAGTGGGTTTAGGGTTTTTGGCTTGAACTTCTTCTGGCTCTGAGGCTCAATTAACTCACAAGTAGAGGAACATATTTGTGTAGATGAGGGGGTTCGAGAACAAACACATTGTGTAAAATCAGAACTGAGAAAATGAAGTCTGATACAATTCTTGACTATGCAGTGTTTCAACTGTCACCAAAGCGTTCAAGGTGAGGAAAATTCTTGCTGGAGTTCCATTTTGAGGTTGCCTTCCTATGCATAGTTCTTGATTTATATTCTGTTTTCCATTTTTGGCAGATGTGAACTGTTTGTTTCAAGTAATGGAAACACAGAGAAGCTTGCTTCTGGACTAGTGAAGCCATTTGTGACTCATTTGAAGGTTGCAGAAGAGCAGGTTGCACGAGCAGTCCATTCAATTAAACTTGAAGTTGAAAGACAGAGAAACACTGACACATGGTTTACGAAAGGAACACTTGAGAGGTTATATGCAGTGCTGAATGGATGATTCATTGCTATTGTAGAGTAAAATAATTGTGGGTAAATCTTTTGGTATGATTGACACTACTTGTTTGCAGGTTTGTGCGGTTTGTCAGTACACCTGAGATTTTGGAGATGGTTAATACATTTGATGCAGAGGTGTCTCAATTGGAAGCAGCCTGGAAAATATACTCTCAGGTAGACACCATTTTATCTGGCTGAGATCTTTTACAATGAGAATTCAAAGGTGTATCTCCACTGAATTGGGTTTCTCATCCTTTCAGGGGGAAGAAGATCATATTTCTGGTGCTTTGGGTGTGCTCTCTCTCTCTCTCTCTCTCTCTCCCCCTCCCCCCTCCTCCAAAAAAAAAAAAAGCCTCCTTTTGACTTATTGCTACTATAAAGTTATTCTATTTTTTCATTTTCTATTTTTTTTGTTCATGCCTAAGGGTCTCACAAGTTAGGCTGTTTATTTCTAGATACACATTGGTGCTTGAAAACTGAAGAAACTCCGTTTCACATGCACATTTATGTATAAGTACCTTAAAGCAAGTCTCTTCTCTTGTGTTCTTGTGATTCATCTCTCTCAAACCCACCCATTATCTCTAGACTCATGAACAGATCCTGTAATTAGTTCATTGTAGCCAAAATTATGTCACATTCTCAGTTTCTGTAAGATACTGCATGAATTATTTATGGACTATGACTGTAGCCACCCATCTTTTCCAACTTGTCAATAATGAAAGCATAAACAGGAAAACAAATGTAAAACAAGCCAAAGAAATAGCAGTGATTTTTCTAAGATCAGCTGTTTGATAATGCTACTAACATTGCCTTTTATATTACTGCACATATAACTCCACAGCATTGCTTTGATTAAATAGTGAAGGAAAATTTGAGGCCCTTTTGTCCTGTTAGTTAGAAAATAAATGAGCTTTGCTCCTTTGGTTCTAGATATCTGAATTTGCATCAAATATTTGAGTGGAACTGTACTTCCAAAATTTGAAAAAAGTATGCAATACTCCTCTACTAATTATTTCTGAATAATGTGCTTCAGGTGGGGATGGAGCCTTGACAGGAGCTGATGCAACAAAGTAAAGTTCTTTCATCTTCCTTTCAAGATGTCAAACTTGTTTGCTTCCATGCTTTGAATTCCCTGCAGTATAAGTAAAATGATATAAGTGGGCATTAATAATTGCCAATCACACATATAAAATGAATGGAAATGCAAATCTATTTTTGGTTGGTAATTGATCTTAGATATTTTGACCATTTGGGAATTGTCAGCTTCAGTTTCTAAGTTTATAATGGATCTATCTGTGAGATTCAGTCCCTAAAGGTTGAGGACAGTGACAGGTATATGCTAGCATATTCATCTGTTCTATTAAGTAGTTGCAGTGCAATTTTCACAATGGCTTATGGTAAACAAGTATGATAGGTATGGTGATATTTAGTATACTATTCTCGGTAGTAATGGAAATGACAATAATATTGCTGCTAGATACGTCCATCTATTGTGCTTAAGTTGATGATTTTGTGCTTAATTTCCTTCTTGTGAAGTTGCTTTCTTATTGTGATATGTTTAACTATCCAGGAAAGAGCTTCTAAGGGCAATGGATGTACGGCTTGCCACAGTCAAGCAGGATCTAATTGCTGCCTGTGCTCATGCATCAGCAGCTGGCTTCAACCCAGACAGTGTGTCAGAACTCCAGTTCTTTTCAGGTTGCTTTGGTGCCAACCGCTTGAAGTAAGTATCATAGGGGTCATTTCATTCAAATGCCTCCAAGAGCTCTCTCTCTCTCTCTCTGTGATCTGGAAATTGGTAATACAAATAGATAAAGTAGAAGCAATTGTTGTTTTAAGCTTCCTTCGCCTTGAGCAAAATTCTTGGATTTATAGTCAAAGGGTGTAGTCTAGATCTACAGCACTTGACTGATTTCAGATACTCCTTTAACTACTATGTACTCCAATGCACTGCTTTATGGTTCTCACACCAGACTTTAAGTGGTCTAGGATTTCAAATTTTCTTCCACAACCTACCAATTGTTATGCATTACACCAATCTGAAGCACTTTTTTGCATTGTTTCATGGTTTTTGAGAAAAGAGGAGGGGAAGGGGGCAGATCCAACAGCCCAAGCTGTGGTTCTTTCTTCCTTAACAAAATAGATGTCTTTATGTTCTGAAGTGTGTGTGATTATATTGATGGTTTTTGGCTGTTTCTCTTGACTTTTCTTTTTGTTAGTAGCCAAAGTCAGCATGCCTAAAATATCACCATATTGCACATTCTCTGACTGTTTAGCTAGTCAGAAAATGAAATATCTCCAACTTGAACAATAATTTGTAACCTTTAATAGATTTTAGACCTAATGGATTGTGATAGATGCACTGAATCATGATGAGTGATTGTGATTTGCCAGAGGGGACATCGATGAGCATCATACAGCTTTGTAAGTGAGAAAATAGCCCAGCATCATGCAGCTTCATGTTCAACTGATATTAATTGCTCATTTGGTTTCCTTTGAGTAATGGTGAATTATTGTACACCAGACACACAGTTGAGCATGTGAAAAGGAGCCATGGTCAGCATTTTAAATACTGAAGGAGGTTCATCCTTGAGTCAGGCCCTGCTAATGATGGCCACAAATGACATCTGGTTTTGGAATATGAAGATGTAACTTAGCCATTGCATATTTAGTTCTCTCTTAAGCTATGTTGGAAGTCTTAAGATCTGGTAAACTCAAATTCATACTTGATATGTGTCTAATGCACTCTGGATTAGGACTCCCTATTACTTGGTTGTCATTTTCCTTTGATTGATCTGATACTTTTGTGCTTGAGTACTTGGATTCTGCCATATGGGTCATGGTTGGTTATAGTTTTTGATATCCAGGGAAGTTGAATACTGGAAGAAATTTTCATGATTGTGCAAGTGCTGTCCTTGATGAACCATGGAGTTAGTTATTACTAACTATAAAATGTCCCTTGACTGCATTCTTTAAAATGTTGCTTTTACATATATTCTATGCTGCCTCCCCTCACATCACCTTCCTCTTTGTGGGTGCATCAAAATTGAGCCCAAGTTTGTTTATCAATCATTAAGGGACATGGGTATCATTCCAGAAACAGTTGCAGTGGAAGCTGTCTAAAGTTCATGTTTGTGATCCTGTATTGGTATAAATATGCTAAACTGTCTTACTGAGTTCTCATAATTTAGAAGGCCCGAACTTTTTCCTCACATGTACTAAGAAAAAAAAAATTCTTCACAACTTTGCCTGTCACTATATGAAAGGTTCGGTGGTTACAAGGTTGTTTTATGTTTCTCAAGATCTCAAATTCCTTGTACTTCTCATGCATCTTTCTTTAATAAGTGTTGTGTACCTTTTTTTCCAACCACAAGCACCAGTTAGTCTCTCTTTTTGCTTGCTATATTAATTACAGAGCATTAATTGCAGTGAGGCTTGCACAAGGTTTATATCACTGTGTCAGAGAAGACCAGACATAATCAGTCCATGGAAGCCAGGTGTTGAAGACCAAGTGGTCCGGTCATCATGGGGATCTGACATGTCAATTGAAGACCCTGTTGAAGAGCCAAGTGGGTCCCTCAACAGGCCTCAACAATACTCTTTCCAAGATAAATACCAATACCTGCATGCCGGCCAAGAACAACAGCAACAGAGTTCAGCACAAAACCAAGACATTTCCAGCCAACCCAAATCGTCCACTTCTGAACAGTCCAGTTCCTCTCTTGTTGGGCACCAGCATAGCAACCAAAACGAGAACAAGGAAGCAGAGAAAAAGGAAGAGGGTGTCATTGAGTTGTTGACCAATCAACCTGGTCAAACTGCTAGGAGGCTTAGTGTTCAGGACCGTATCAACATCTTTGAGAATAAGCAGAAAGAGAATTCTGGTGGCAAGCCTGTGGTTATAGGTAGATCTGCTGAGCTGAGGAGACTATCCTCAGATGTGTCATCTGCACCTGAAAAATCTGTGCTGAGGAGATGGAGTGGCACCAGTGATATGAGCATTGACTTGGGCAATGAAAAGAAGGATACCAACAGTATGGACAGCCCTTTGTGCACAGCCGCTTCATCTTCTTTATCCCAAAGCAGAAGTAATGCATTTGCTGGCTCATTGGATGATAATAAGGATCAAAAGGGGTTGAGAGATACAGTCAGTTCAGCTAAGATTGAGGCCAATAGTGTTTTTGGAGTAAAAGGTCAGGACGAGTTGCTGGCATGTACTGGTGATTTTTGCGTGAATGTTGAGGAGGTAGAGTTGAAAGGGAAAAGCAGTTGGGAAGTTGAAGCTGAGCATCAGGCCCAATTGAAGTCCTTGACTGGTAAAGGGGAGCCAGTTGGGGTGGCTGATCAGTCAGTGGCAGAGAAGTTTAAGGGTAAGGGTGTGGAAGGAAGGACACTGGGAGCAAGGGATCTGGGGAGTTCTGAGGAAAAGTCAAGGGATCTTCAGGATATGGTGGAGAGCACAGCACAGAAGAACTGGCCTAGTTTGCAGAGCCAGGTTGGAAGCCCTGCGGGCAGGGTGGGAGACGTTCAATTAGGAAAGAGGGTGGAGGATGTTGAAGTAAGGGATCAGTTACTGAATAAGATGAAGTTTCGGGGTTCTCAGTCTCACACTAGATCCCTTTCAGAAAAGCTTGAAGGTAGTTTTGGAATGAAAGTCAAGGAAGTGTCACCAAAAGAGATCCTGGGTGATCATTCAGCCTCTCCCCTGGAGTGGAGATTGTCTGCTGGAGAAGTTGAACATGATGGAAAGAAAGATTTTGTTTTTTCTGGAAAAGATGCTATAAAAGTGGATGATCTCCAAATTCCAAGAATGGAGGTTCAGAATTCACTTTACACTGGTCCAGAACAGAGAAGGAAGATGCGGGGAAGGAGGGAAGAGGTCGGTTCTGTTTTGGGCACTAACAAGGCTGCTTTCCCTTGCAAAAAGGCTTCTGAAAGCCAAGAGAGCTTTGGTACTCCACAAACACCATTGATGGAGCAAACACAAAGGGTGAGGCTGTCTAAGGGCAATCAAGAGCTCAATGATGAGCTGAAAATGAAGGCCAATGAACTTGAGAAGCTTTTTGCAGAACACAAGCTTCGTGTTCCTGGGGATCAGTCCAGTTCTACACAAAAACAGGCAACAAGTTCACAGTACAAGAAATCAACAACAGTGGAGATATCTCCAGCACATATCCAGGATCAGAAGACAGTAATTGATCCTATTGGGAGTGCTAGTGATATCTCAGAGTTTAATACTCCGCAAAAGAAGAAAGTAGGCCATCAGGAATTTGGAAATTCTCTCAGGAAGAATATTTCCGAGCTCAGTTTTTCAGATGATTCTAGAGGAAAATTCTATGAGAAGTACATGCAGAAAAGAGATGCAAAACTGAGGGAAGAGTTGGGTACAAAAAGAGCAGAGAAGGAAGCCAAATTGAAGGCCATGCAAGATAGCCTCGAGCGGAGTAGAGCTGAGTTGAAGGCCAGATTTTCTGCCTCTGCAGACAAAAAAGAGTCATTAACTAGTACTCCTAAACGTTTAGATCATTTGAGAAAGTCCAATAGCCGTTCAATCATGAAGAAAGAGCAGGTATTCCATTGTAAATTTGATGTCTGTAAGAAATGAGTATTGTTCTGGACATGGATCTTTGTTTTCATATTTTATTATTAAAATCTCAAAAGCTTCCCCATTTCATGAAGTTTTTCTTCTGACAGCAGCCAGTGGATTCCACTCAAAGTGAACAGGATGAAGAATTTTCTGATTTGTCAGGAGAGAAATGTTATGGACAAGATAGGTCATTCAGTGAGGTATCTTTTTTGGATGGTTCTTCTAAAAGCTCCCAAAACAAGAAGCCTTTGCCAAACAGAAACTCATCGTCATCCACCCCTCGCTCCACAGCAGTACCACTTCCACGATCATCAGTCAAAGTCTCATACTCCAATTCTGGGAGGCGGAGAGGGCAATCAGAAAATCCTCTTGCACAGTCGGTTCCTAACTTCTCTGATTTGAGGAAAGAGAATACAAAGCCATCTTCTGCTGTCAGCAAAACAACAAATCGCACACAGATGAGAACCTATTCCCGCAGCAAGAGTACCAATGAGGAGATGTCTCATGCCAAGGAAGAAAAGCACAGACGTTCTCAGTCTTTGAGGAAGAGCACTGCTAATCCGGGTGAGTTAAAAGATGTGTCCCTGCTGAACCCTGATAGTGTTATTTTGGCACCATTGAAGTTTGATGAAGAGCAAATTGAACAAGGCTTTTATGAGAAATCATCAAAAAATGTGGAATCAAAGCCTTTCCCGAGGAAGGGTGATGCCAGTGTTGCCAAACAAAAAGCCTCTGTGGTATCTGATTCTATGACAAATGGAGAAGAATTTGAATCACCCATTGAGGTGGATGATTCAATTGATGTGGCAACAAGGGAAGAGGAGGAAGAACTCGAAACAACACTGGTTGAAGATTCTGCTAATGTGAATAATGGTAAAGGAAGATTAAGCCAGGATTTTGACAAGATGGGTTTGTCTGGATCTGAGAATGGTGATTCTCTGAGATCTCTTTCTCACATTGATCCTTCTTTGGTTGCTGAATTGCCTTCTTCTGTGCCTTCTATGTACCATGCAGTAAGGTCTTTGCAAGAGTCACCAGGAGAAAGCCCCGTGTCATGGAATTCACAAATGCGCCATCCATTTTCCTACCAACCTGAGACTTCTGATATAGATGCTTCCTTCGACTCTCCAATAGGGAGCCCTGCATCATATAACTCCCACTCACTATCCCTAGCTGAAGCCAATGCCGCTCGGATGCGGAAGAAGTGGGGAAGTGCTCAGAAGCCTATTCTTGTTGCCAATTCATCTCATAATCAGTCTCGCAAGGAAGTGACAAAAGGGTTCAAACGGCTGTTAAAATTTGGAAGGAAGAGCCGAGGAACGGATAATCTGGTTGATTGGATTTCTGCTACAACTTCTGAAGGAGATGATGATGCAGAGGATGGGCGAGATCCTGCCAATCGGTCATCAGAAGACTTGAGGAAATCACGAATGGGATTCTCTCAGGGTCATCCTTCTGATGATAGCTTCAATGAAAGCGAATTTTTCAATGAACATGGTAACCTAAATGCATTTTTTTTAAAAAAAAATATAGATTTGTTGATTGTTCTGGGTGCCTGCATATGAATTTGGTGTCAAATATTTAGTTGTCCTAGCTCCTATGTATCTCAGTGACTATGTTATGGACTTGGTTATTGTCAAACCTATTATTAGCAAACAGGTTTAGCTATTTGGTCCACCTGATTTGTATACATCAGCATGTAAGAATTTATTAAGTGGCATGACTTGCCATATTGTTCAACGGGGGTTAACACTAAACATGTTGCATTTGTCTGCAAATAAATTTCATTTACAATATATATTCCATTTTCACTAGTTCTTATCTCTATATTTTTGTTTGGTTCTTTGGGTGCTGGAGGAGGGTGTGCTTGGGGGATTTTTGTGGCCTATGTTTTTGGTTTGTTGAAATTCCCTGATATTTTTGAGTTTTGACCCTGCTTTCATTGCAGTTCAAGCCTTGCATGGCTCTATACCAGCACCTCCAGCAAACTTCAAACTAAGGGATGATCATGTGTCAGGAAGCTCTATTAAAGGTGAATTTCTTTCTCTGTGTTGTGCTAATATAACCTTTGTCTATTTACCTTATTTCTATATTGTTGACTTTCTGACTGTTTCTGATGTGTTCCGAACCACTTGGTCTTGCAGATTGTATGCTGTAGTTCGCCTGTTACATTTTGCCTGAAAATAATCTTTCTCGCAAGTGGCTGATATGATTAGGAATTTAAGGATATAAAAGGAAACTAGAAGCTCTATTTTGTTAATGCCAATCACCTGGCTGCTGCCTGCTGCAACAAATCAATTACCTAGGTTGTTCGAATTGAAAGCCTTGGCTTGAACAAAAAGGCAAAACTGAGAACTATACTCTATGGCTTTAGTTGCTATATTTGATATAGCAGGCCTAACTTGAACTCACCACACTAAACCATGTTGGAGCCGTGGCAATTAAAAATTTCCATCAATTTGATTGATGATATTGGGCTTTTGTTTTGTTTTTGTTTTTTTTTTTTTTGTGAGAGGGAAGACATCATTGCATGTTCCTCATTGATGTGGGGACAAATGAACATGAATCTTGCAGATAAAAATGATTCTGCATACCCATCTTATCAGAAGCTTACAGGGGGTTCAGATCATTTTGGATGTAAGGAGTGAATGGGGACATGTTGGAAAGCTTATATTTCTATTAGAGATGGATTGATTGTTTAACGCTACAAAACTTGTGTAATGGGGAATTAAACCATGGAGGGTGGCCCATGTGGGGGCAATTGGGTTTGTATTACCATAGAGGTTAGCATGTTGGAAGTCCCTCATCAGAAATATGCTGGGGATGATCATGGTTTCATGTGTTAAACCCTGTTACACAATGGACCAACTGACCTTTATAATTTTACCCAGTTTTTGGGGCCTTCCGGATTGATATGGTAGTCTCATGCTTTTAAGTTTCATTTTGCAGCGCCAAGGTCATTCTTCTCACTCTCGTCGTTCCGAAGCAAGGGAAGTGACTCAAAGCTCAGATGACTACTCATGATAGAAGTTTGGAGCTACCATTTGGAATCATCCAAGTGATAGGGTGCAAAGCAATTCGTATAGAACAAAACAAGCCTGTGCAGAAACTACTTGTATATTCTATCCAAGAAAAAAATACCACCTATTGGTGTTGTGATTTTGATAGTCTAGCAAGCAATTTTTTTGTTTTTAAACTTCTGTCATTTGCTCTGGCTCTTGTGTGATGTAAATGGGATCCAACTCCTGGTAGAAACTAGCCAGAGCTGTTGTCAGTCTAAGAAGAGTGACGTGATTATGCGGAGTGCTAATCTGTAATCAATGACTGACTACTTTATTTTATCAACTTCCCAAAACCATCTATACCATTGAATTTAGCACTTTTTATCACCTTGCATGGGGTCGGATTGGACAGCCCATCTTGGACGCCGATACAATAATCCTGGGTGTTCATATGGCTTTATATGTTTTTCTCAGCAGTTGATATCTGATATGGATTGGTTTTTTTTGTATTTTGGAGTCTTACCAAAAAGGAAGGTACCTCTCTAAGTAGGACCAGAATCCATTCCACGGCTGACTGGATGGTGTAACAGGAACTTTGTGAAGTGAGTAACTATGATCGTAGCGATACTCTAGAAGGTACAAACTCTACCAAAATGGTAGTAAGGACAAAAATTTCATCTGCCTCTTTCCCACTTCTCGGTTTAAAGTAAAATATATTTTTTTTGGTCCTTGATCACGAGAACAATTTATTGGGGTCGCAGAAGTAACGCTTTATTAACAAAGACAAACTTCTAAACTAGAAGTTAACTACTGAAAGGAGCTCATCATCAGATGGAATATTATTCAGTCAAATGGCAATACATGAAAGTGCCATGGGCTGAAATATACAGCTAGGGCTGGCCCTGCCGGCCGTCCAACTGCCGCCCCACTCAAATGGCAAAGACCAAGCCATTCAATTGGTGCATCAGCCACGCTCTTTTTGTTTTTTTTCATTTTTTTGTCCCCTTCCTTTCTGTCTTTGTTGATGAAGACTAGCCACTTTTCCAATGTGGATTATATTTGATGTGCGCATATCTTAAAATCTCAACTCCTCATAGTTCTTGCTGACTAAGTAAATGTGCACAAGGTCTCATTGGCTTACATCTAGCCTTTTTGTGTCGTATAACACAAGGGGAAGAAGACAAGGACTATGGACAAGAGTGAAAGCCACTGCATCTTGAATTTCAGGGTGAATAATGTAAGAGATTAAAATTTTTACTAAAACTTTTTAAGGACATTTTACAATTAAGGCTCGTGATTTCTTGAAATTTGATAAAGAAAATGTTCAATCAAAGAATTTTAAGCTATTTGGTGAGTCTCAATAATTAATCATATAGTAAACTTTAATATCCTCTCGTGGCCCGCAAACCAATTAGGCTGAAAACATGGACAAAGCATGACTTTGTACTCAAATTAAAAAATGACCTCAAGAATGAATGCAAGGTTCTGATATGGTATCAAAAAATTTTAACTCAAAAGTTGAAGGTCATGGGCAAAGTTTAAGAAATAAATGAGAAGATCCTTGGCTATTGTTAATAATTTTGCTTCAAATGCAACAACTTTGGATCCTACGAACGAGTAAGGCTGTTCACTAAATCAGGCGGCATAATTAAAGTGTCGTCGATTTTCATAACTCAAGTCATATTCAATGGGCGACTATCTTTGCTTACAAAGCCGAACCTTGTTGTTTCTTGATCATTGCTTGCTTACCTCTCTTCTACGTCTCTTAAATCTTCTTTCTCCATCACTCTCCAGCTTTTCTCATATTCTCAAGGACCTTGTATTGCATGCATCAGCCATGGCTGATCACTCCATTGATGCTAGTTACTCCTTCAATGACCAATCACAGGGCAACAATCGCCGCAGGCACCAAAGACACACTTCAGCAATGCCTCCTAACTCTGCATATGATTCACGTTCTTTTGCAGCAGACTTGAGCTATTCCCAGATGTCTCAGAATTTCCCTCCACGCAGGCCTCGCAGGACTTATCCATCCACACCATTTGGCATGGACGATGATACGTCGTGGCAAGGTGAAGTTTCATGGCAGTTTCAGCCCTCAGCCTCAACCCCAGGTTGGCAGGATAGCCAGAACTTGAGTGCAGCTCTCAGTCCATGGATCACATCACCTTCAACTAATCGATTTTTCAGAAGAACAGCTAATGACTTCTATATTTCACGTACTCATGGTGAGTTTGGAAGCTTAACAAATTTATATAGTCATGACTATTCTAGCTACAGTGCAGTACCAACTGCTGGCGGGATTGAACTAAGAAGCTATGCTGCTAGAGATGATGATATTCCAGTTGTCCATGTTAAGGATTATCACTCCATGGGTGGCTATGGTAAATCCCATCGCAGGAATTCCAGCTTGGCAATTATCAAGGAAGGGTCTACCACACATGGAATTCCTTTGAGAAGTGCTGATCAAGATGAGCTTAGTCAAATTGACATTGACAGTACACCCGAGGATGTTAAGAAACAGTTTGGGTTAGTAAAAACTGACCATTACCTCCGTGGACGCAATGAATCTCGTCGACACTTGGTCTCTCGTGCTTACACTGATGTAGAGAATGATGGTGTAAGCCAAGAAAGTCATGGACTTCATCAAAGTGGGACGCCACATGGAATGAGCAGGCATCGGGATCATCCAAGATTTGAGAACGAAGCTGATGATGAAGAGGAAGATGGGGAAGAACCCCCAAAGCAGGTTGGTCTATTAGGTCTGTTCAAGTATTCAACAAATTGGGATATGGTTCTTGTGACCTTGGGCTGCTTAGGGGCTCTCATAAATGGAGGATCTCTTCCCTGGTATTCTTATTTTTGTTGGGAATTATGTTAACAAGCTTGCTAGTGAATCCAACAAGGATCAGATATTGAAGGAAGTACAGAAGGTACAAAATTCTCATTTTATGTTTGCAAAACCTTCCGGAGCCCATTGAATAAATTTTTATGGATTCTGACATTTCATCTATGTGCTTGCAGCACTTCCGTGTGGAGAAAGATAAGCCTACCATGAAAAGGACAACTTTTTGTCTTGTACATATAGTGATTCCTAATTCGAAAGCCTTGATTCTTGAGATTTCTCAAGTTTGCGACAGTGAAGATCTCTGTTTTTGTTAATGTTTCTGTTTGTATCTCCTTGCAATTTCAGATATCTCTAATGATGGTTGGACTAGCCGCAGTAGTGGTCATTGGAGCATACTTAGGTAATGTCTAGATCCTACAATGATTGTATTTCCTCAATATCATCACATTTGATGAGTTTCTCTAAATTTTAAAGATGCCAAATTTGACAATCATCATCAATGCCAGCCTATAAATTATTGTATTTAAAAAGCATTTGAATGAATGAAACAGAGATCACTTGTTGGAGATTGGTGGGGGAACGGTCTGCTCATCGAATAAGAACCAAGTACTTAAGAGCAGTTCTGCGGCGGGACATAAGTTTCTTTGATACTGATGTTAGCACAAGTGATATCATGCATGGAATTTCAAGTGATGTCGCACAAATTCAAGAAGTGATGGGAGAGAAGGTTAGTCCTCACTGTTTTAGCTTTCTTTCTCTTTTTGATGTGGAACCTAGAATCTGGATGCAGAGTTCATGGCATAAAGGTATTTTAGCACTTAAGAAGTAGAGAGGCATTCTTAAAAAACTAGAACACATGTGACTGTTTCACTCTCTTTCCATAGTTCAAGCCGGCACTTTTAATTTTATGGAAGTTAGTAGGTCAGCAAGTTTGTGAATAAGATTGTGTACTATTAGCACTAATCTAAATTGAACTTTTGCTGCCCAACTGCAGATGGCACATTTTGTTCATCATATATTTATCTTCATCTGCGGTTACATAGTTGGGTTCCAAAGGTCGTGGAAAGTATCTCTGGTGGTTTTCTCAGTCACTCCACTGATGATGTTCTGTGGAATTGCTTATAAGGCCATTTATGTTGGTCTAGCTACGAAGGAGGAGGTAATACACTGACTAACAATATTTCAGTGTGCTGGGTATTTATTGCTCCAAAGATTAATGGTTTAGCATTTCCTTTACGACTCTAAATAATTGCAGGCTTCATATCGGGAAGCTGGTAGTGTTGTAGAACAAGCAATCAGATCTATCAGAACTGTACTGTCTTTTGTTGTTGAGGACCACTTTGCAGAAAAATACAATAGCATGCTAGTGAACTTAGTTCCTATTGGGGCTAGGACTGGGTTTGCAAAAGGTGCAGGTATGGGAGTTATATACCTGGTTACTTATGCAACATGGGCATTGGCATTTTGGTATGGAGCTATCTTGGTTGCGAGGAAAGAGATCACAGGCGGTGATGCCATTGCTTGTTTCTTTGGCGTCAATGTTGGGGGAAGGTAAAAAGTGCTTAGCTTAGCACACTTACGGGCCTAGTTCAATTAATGAACTGTGCTCTCGCAAATTTTAATGGGATGAATTGCATTACTCATCTGCATTGTTTGCTTGTAGGGGGTTGGCATTGTCATTGTCATATTTTGCACAATTCGCTCAAGGCACTGTAGCAGCAAGCAGGGTGTATGAGATTATAGATAGAGTTCCAGAGATAGATCCTTACAGTCTTCAGGGTGGGAAACTGTCCAGTGTTTGTGGAAAAATTGAATTCGAAGGAGTTACTTTTGCTTATCCATCTCGTCCTGATATTATTATTCTTCGCTCTCTTAGTCTTCTTGTTCAATCTTCAAAGACTCTTGCATTGGTTGGTGCTAGTGGAGGAGGCAAATCCACCATTTTTGCACTTATAGAGAGGTTCTATGACCCCATAAATGGTGAGCTCCCATCTTCACAATCATTATAGTTTTCCTTAACCTAGTCATTCCTTGTTACTAAAATTGATTCTTCTACTCTATTGCACAGGATTGATTACTTTGGACGGTCATGACTTGAGGGAATTACAAGTCAAATGGCTAAGAGATCAAATAGGCAAGGTGGGACAAGTGCCCATTCTCTTTGCCACTAGCATACTAGAAAATTTGATGATGGGGAAGGAGAATGCAACCAAGAAAGAAGCAGTTAATGCTTGCATTGCTGCAAATGCCCACAGCTTTATATTAGGCCTCCCATTAGGTTATGATACACAGGTGCACTACCATTTACACTCCTATAAATGGCATGTATGTTGCTTGAAGTTCAAACATATCTGCTTTAATTCTTGAGAGAATTGCTGCTTATCTACAGGTTGGAGATAAGGGGACCTTACTCTCTGGTGGACAGAAACAGAGAATTGCATTAGCCCGAGCCATGATTAAGGATCCCAGGATCCTTCTTTTAGATGAGCCCACCAGTGCCTTGGACCCAGAGTCCGAGTCTGTTGTCCAGGCAGCCATTGACAAGATATCTGCCACAAGAACAACCATTTTCATTGCTCATAGACTAGCCACAGTAAGAAATGCTGACACCATTCTTGTTCTTGATCAAGGCTCCGTTATTGAAACTGGTGATCATAGTCAACTAATGGAAAAGCGTGGTGCTTACTATGGTCTTGTTATGCTTGCCTCTGAAGCAATCTCAAATCCTGCACAGAAACAGATGCATACACACAAAGATGCAGGAGTGTCCAGATATGAGAAATCCATTGATGATTTTGGATCAAAGAAGGTAGAAGAAGCCTTGAGATCAAGGATCTTCAAGTCAGCTCAATTTGAGAACCAAGAGGAGGACGAATTGCCAAAAAAACTGAAGCCACGGGACTTTCGGCTCTCAGAGATATGGCGTTTCCAAAGACCAGAATTGGTCATGCTTCTATTTGGCTTCATTTTGGGTATGCATGCTGGTGCAATTCTCACAGTATTTCCTTTCCTTCTTGGCCAGGCCCTTGAGATCTATTTCGAAAATGACCCAACAACACTGAAGAGAAATGTTGGGTATCTCTCTTTAGCAATTGTAGGCCTTGGTGTTGGATGCATTGTTACCATGACGGGACAACAAGGTTTATGTGGATGGGCAGGAGCTAAGCTGACAATGAGAATAAGAAATCTTTTATTTCAGTCTATACTAAAACAAGAGCCCAGTTGGTTTGATTTTGAAGAAAATTCCACAGGGGTACTCATTTCAAGGCTTTCAGTTGATTGTATCAGTTTCCGAGCTGTTTTCGGTGATAGAATATCGGTTCTGTTAATGGGTTTGAGTTCTGCTGTTGTAGGGTTCGGCTTGTCATTTTATCTTGATTGGAGACTAACCCTTTTGGCAGCTGCTCTAACTCCATTCTCTCTTGGTGCAAACTACTTGAGTTTGATCATAAATGTTGGACCAAAAGTAGATAATAGCTCCTATGCCAAAGCTAGCAACACTGCTGCTGGTGCAGTATCAAACATTAGAACAATAACGACATTTTCTGCTCAGGAACAGATAGTTAGGTCGTTTGATAAAGCCTTGGATGAGCCCAGGAAAAAATCAGTTAAAAGATCACAAATCCTAGGCTTAACACTAGGCCTGT
Source organism: Kandelia obovata (assembly GCA_021464305.1). NCBI lineage: Eukaryota > Viridiplantae > Streptophyta > Magnoliopsida > Malpighiales > Rhizophoraceae > Kandelia > Kandelia obovata. The sequence goes on from CM038481.1 coordinate 9,866,776, forward strand.
CTCAGGGTGCAATGTATTGTTCATATACGGCAGTCCTTTGGTTTGGTGCCTATCTTGTGAAACATGGAGGATCAGATTTCGGTGATGTATACAAGATTTTTCTCATTCTTGTGCTACGTTCATTTTCTGTTGGTCAACTAGCAGGGTTAGCCCCAGATACTTCCATGGCTGCAACAGCAATTCCTGCTGTCTTAGATATTATTTACCGCAGGCCATTAATTGGGAATGATAGGGAAAAAGGTAAAAAGTTGGACAGATCAATGCCACCTGATATTGAGCTCAAGATGGTCACATTTGCATACCCTTCTAGGCCTCGGGTTGTTGTGCTAAGGGATTTCTGTTTGAAGGTCCAAGGGGGCAGCATGGTAGCATTAGTTGGGGGCAGTGGGTCAGGGAAATCAACTGTTGTATGGTTGCTACAAAGGTTTTATGATCCTAATAGGGGGAAGGTGAAGATGGGAGGGGTGGACTTGAGGGAATTTAAAGTCAAGTGGCTAAGGAAACAAACAGCTCTAGTGGGTCAAGAGCCTGCCCTATTTGCTGGCAGTATAAGGGAAAATATTGCGTTTGGAAATCCCAAGGCGTCGTGGTCTGAGATTGAAGAGGCAGCCAAGGGAGCTTACATTCACAAGTTCATCAGTAGTCTTCCTCAAGGTTATGAAACACAGGTATGCCATAAAACTTTCAACAATTAACATAGATGGTTCAGGGTAGCTTAACACTTGAATGTATGACAATACTACAGTTTTATCACTGATGATTGGTTTCTCTTGCTACTTAATTAGGTTGGTCAAAGCAGCGTCCAACTATCAGGCGGCCAGAAACAAAGGATTGCAATAGCGAGAGCAATATTGAAGAACTCAAGGGTGCTACTACTGGATGAAGCTAGCAGTGCTTTGGACTTGGAATCAGAAAAACATGTCCAAGTGGCACTAAGGAAGGTGTCCAAGCGGACCACAACTGTTGTGGTGGCTTACCGGCTGTCAACAATCAAAGAAGCTGATCGGATTGCAGTAATGAAAAGTGGTGCAGTTGTGGAGTATGGTAGTCATGACTCACTCCTAAGTTCCCAACGTAATGGTGTGTATGCTAGCTTGGTACGTGCTGAAGCTGAAGCCACTGCATTTGCTTGAGCCACATTGACGCAGAAAAATTGTATTGCGTACAGAAATACAGCCCAGGTCTCAGTTGAATTTTCCTTCCCCTCGTTTTTCCTCTCTCACTTACAGACTTGCACTTGAATCATTGTAACAGTTAATTTGATGCCATTTTTGAGGGAAAAAGTCTACCTACATCTGTTCTACAGGTATCAAATGATGACGATTATAATTGTAACATCCACACGACTAAATGGATCAAATTAGATCATTTCTTTTACCACTTTTTGATCCAATTTAGATGCGAGGCCAAAGAATAGAAAGTCCAATTGACGAAGAAAATTATGAAATTAGTTCATTTTCTGTCATTGCCCAACACAACTAAGAGTTAAAATCTCAGTAATGTAAAACTAGGATCATATGCACATGAACTGTTGCTATTTTTCTGGTATTGTTAATTGCATGTTATGGTGTAAATTAATTAGAGAAGAAAGAAAGAACAGGAACACCAAATTTACATGGTTGGCAATATGTCAACGTCCATGGATCAGCCACCTGTGTATTTCCCTTTACTGCGAGAAAAGTAAAGCAAAAATGGCTTGATTTCCATGAATCCTTAGGATGTAATTGGCTAAACGTCCAATGTGTTTGATTGTAATCTTATAGCCAGAATTTTGAAATTAATATAACTAGCCTGGTTTGTAACACCACCCATTGATATCATTGTTTGTAAATTTGTAATGGAATAGCTTACTCACCATAATGCACTTGATAAGGTCTAACAGTTAAATCCAGTGCATCAGTCATAAGCTTGACAAAGCCTTGGGTGACGTGGAGGAAATTGATGAGAAGAGTGCAAACTTCGCAGCAAGAGTGCTAATGGAAGCTTCTTCAGAGTATGAACTCCAATGTCAAGGTTTATGGAGAGTATCAGTCTGTTCTGAGACAAATTTTAGTATTGTGATTGTGTTGACCAGCTCAGAATTGTAGCCTCGCCAAGTCTTCTTCATAAAGGTGTCTGATTCCTCACATTCAACACATGCCTCACTATCAAGTCAGAAGAAAATTGGCCGGAAATCTTACCTTCAGTACAGTTGAACTAGCTAATGCTGTAGCTTAGTACTCCAGAGGAAGAGAGAGGCCAAGATGGGGAAGAATGGCAATGCACAGCTTTCAGATATTAACACTGATAAGTTGAGCATGTGCCTTGCTTTTCCAGCCTGGCCCATCCTCTCCCTATCTCCTGTGCCAGTTCCTTGATACTTTGATCAGCTTGATACTCCTCTGGATTCATAAGGATCATGTGAGCTGAACTTTAAAGGCAAATGCATTTTTGAGTAGACATGCGAGCATTCTGTGTGACTTTGTTCCTGAAAAAATGAGCTTAGCAAGTACTTCTTTCGGCAGGAGAATGGTTGATATTGTTCTTTTACTTTTCCCTATGCAATGAGCATTTACACTTTGTTCTCAAGCAAATTGGAGTAATGCTACAGAAGTTTTCGGTTAAGTGACTGTTGGAAGTTTGGCTGCCAAAAAGACAGTGAACTAAAGTGATAAAAAGGACTGATCATGTAAAAGGAAAAAAGAGGCCCAACAGATGCCAACGGAAGTAATGTTCCAAAAAACCTTGTCAGTTCTCCCACCATGCTCAAGCAGGAAACCTAAAAGAATAATAGCATATCCCATGTCAGTAAGGCCTTCAGATTGAGATATAATTTCAGATAAATTTTATTTTTGGTCAGCCAATGCGAATATAATTCACTCTTCCAGATTGGACATCATCATAAGAGCATTCAGCACAACTATCATGTAAAGTTTGGTTCAATGCATGGCTTTATTTGCTATGTGGACTTTGGTGACCAAGTCTATTCTCTTTAACAGAAGTTTATAGCCTGGTTTGAAATCCAGGCCCAGCATTATTTGCTGCATGTTGCAAAAATTTTAAAGCTTATTGAACACGAATTCAATTACTTCAATCATAACAATGTGTACTGGAAATTGGAAATGAGTGTCTCAGAAGGCACTATCCTGCCATCCACTGTTTACAGTTGATTACCAACGAGCTTCAAGAGACACAAAAGCTTTGTTTAATAAAAAATTGGACACGACAACAATAATAAAAGACAGATCATTCTTCATTGTAATTGCATGGAAGTTCAAATTTAACAACCTAATTAATCTTAATATCTTTAAAAGCTTGTGATGTGATAAGAAAGGTAGTACTTTGACTTCCTTGCTGCTTCACTATAAAGCTGCAGAAGAAACCATGAAAACTAAGAACTATCATTTATTTACAATGCTGAAACAATCCAAACCCAAAGGCTCTCAATACTCTCTAAAAGTAAGATTTAGACGTCCAGGGCAGAGATTTGTTTCATCAAGTAAGGCCTTAGGGGCAGTGTTCAGTAGGATAGAAGCTACACCATGAAAAACAAGTCTAGATGTTCCGCCAAATACAAGAACATCTCCAGAATCTAATACAATTTTCTTTGCCTTTTTAATGTCTCGGATATCACCATAAAGGAATTCTCCTGAATCCCCAATAGAAAATGAAACTACAGGCAATCCTTTCTGGAGACTCTCTTGACTTTCATCTTTATCCTGCATGCGCCACAAGTCATAAATCTGTCAGTATTCAAGCCAACCCAAAAAATCTCCTCCAGCGCTATTGCTTCTGTTAGTTTAACATTTGACTGCTAGTGATACTGTATGACATACATGGAGGGAGAGCAACTCTTGGTTGCACAATGTGTGTCTAAAACCATTCATAGAAGCATAGCTAAACTAGTATAATTTGATGCCAAAGAAAGAATATAAATAGGCCTAGTGTTATAGAGTGGGTAAAGGTTCACAGCATATACATCCTCAAAATTGCTAGTTAACGAAGTTGAGGAAATGATAAAATGTTAATTGGCATGTAGCAGTAAGTGACCATCCTAAATATAATAACAAGTCTTAATAATGTGCATATTTAATTCATCAAAGCATAATGAGTTTTAAATGCTGATGAGAAAGGTCAAGCATTTTCCTATGTGGCAACCCAAACCAACGAAGATACAACAATTATAGCTGCAAACCTGATGGAGACCCAATCTCCCACTTGCAGAGTAAAAGTTTACGATGCATAGATTTGGTGACATCCATGGCAGATTGTCTTCTACATTACTTGCTATAGAATTTCTCTCTATAACAGCTCGGGAATGTTTGATAGCTTTCACAACCAATTGACAGAATTCATTAGGAATACTAGGCGGCATAGCACCATCAACTGATCGGCTTTCTCCATACTGGCTAGTTTCAGGGTCCCAATTTCTGCCAAGGCACATCATTTTCAAATGCAGCCTTGCACCATCACGGTAGCTGGGTTGGTAGAAGCCTCCAGAACCCAAACCAAGGTCTCGGCATAGCTTTACTATATTAATCTAGCAACACAAGTCAGAACACAATAATAAGCAATGAAACCAATACAATGACACAATATGAAGCTTTGGATTTGGAGGCACAAATTTTCATTTTACACAGAATAGCTTAAAATTTCAAATTTGTTATGCAAATAAATAAAGAGCAGCACCTGATCAAGAATGGACAAGTAGCTCTTGAGAAGAACCATTCCAGGTCTTAGTATAACTGCATTGGATCCTTCTGTAGCCCGGTTGATTGCATTGCGCTTTTCTCTGTTCTTTACAAGCAAAGAAGGTTTGAGCGTGACAAGAGTTCCAGTCTTGGAAGGCTGTGGACAAATATCAATAGGCTCAATCTTTGCCACTTCCTTCTCTGAAGAATTGTCTCCCTTTTTCTGGTAGCTCTCTGGAAAGAAAGCTTGCTTGTTGGCACCAGAAACAACACCAAACGGCAATGGTAGCTGCTGACACTCATTATTCCCAGAGGAATCACTTGCATTATTATCTGTAAAATGCCTCCGGTGGGAAAGTTCATATCTTTCGTGGGAAATGGAATCATCAGAAAATGGCCCATCATCAGATTGAATCTACAGGATTGGCAGATTATATCATATAAAAGAGAGAAAAGAAAAACTTGTCCATAAACAATAATTCAAGAACAAGTACATGCAGATCCACTAGACATAAACAAACACACAGAGGAAGAGATAGAGAGAAGGTAAGACAAAGAAAAGAAGTTATAACATTACAAGGCGGTTACGAGGGGAAGAATGAAGGGTGGCTCTATGACGCAGGGAAGGATTTCCATCATCACCTCTGCTTTGATGGCGGCCGTGATTCTTCATTATGTGTTGTAAATGAAGACCGCTATAGAGCAGAGGCAGAAGAAACGGTAGAGGTGATGGTGGTGGTTAAGTGGGGGGCGGGGGGATTAAATAATGCCAAAACAGAAGTTGGAGCGGCCTTCTCCTTGGAGATTGGAATTGGCATCGGAAGAGGCAGGGGAAGATCCGTCAAAGTCGGTCGAAGGTTTTCTTTCTTTCTTTTTGTGTGTGTGTGTGTGTGTGTGTGTGTGTGTGTGTGTGTGTGTACGTGTGTGTGTTTTAGTTGGCGTTTGAGTCTGATTATTTCAACAACACAGAGTTTGCTTTGCAATTGACCTACTTTACATGCACACAAATTCATTTTAACAACAAAACTTTAAAATTCAATGTTCTTGTTGCTGTTTTTTGATAGAAACAAAAGAACATAAAAAGAAAAGAAAAGCTATTCGATCTCTAATAAAGTTTAATATTTTTATTCTCTTTTTTTTATCTCTCTTGATTAGCTGATGCGTTTCAATTTTGATTGTTTTAAGTTAAAAATCTCTTTGCAGTTTTCCTATTCATTTTTCTTGTGATTTTTCCTTTGACAGACGGCCTAAAGCCCAACAAATTGTCGTAATGGGCTTGATTGGAATGGACCAACCCCCCCCCCCCCAAAAAAAAACAAAATCATCTTCTTCTTGTGTATAATACCTTTTTATTTTTACTTTTGTTCTTTTTCTCACTCTTTGTCTCCGACTCTCTCTCTCTAGCTGCCTCTCCCTCTCTCACGCAACAACATTGATTTGGCCATCATCATCACCATCCTTCTTCCTCGTATCCTTGAAGCACAGAGCTAGAGGGGAAAAGACCCATTTGCTATAATCTGGTACTTCTCTCAAATTATATGCTTTTGTTCTTTGTGCAATTGGATCGTGCCGCGCATTTTGGTGCATCTTCTTTAATCAGTGTTTCGGCGAGCATTTAATTCAAATATTTTCTCTGGCTTAAATGGGTTTGTCTTGGTTCTTGCAGATAGATCAGAAGGATTTAACTTTATCCAATATTCTCTTTGTTCCCCCCTCCCGCCCCTTTTTTTTCATGCATGACATTGATGACAGTTGAAATTTAAAACCCTCAATTTATTCAGTTGGATTAATATTGAACTTACTGCATGCTAAATGTTTGAATTTTACACATCTGGTGCTATTTATACTTATTTTGATTATTGAGGAATGAAGAAACTTGGGATCTGCAGCAAAGGTTCTGTAAACAAGTAGTAGTCAATTATGAAAAATTAAGACCTGGGGTTTTGGTTTCTTCTTATAGTTTTTACTGGGCAGGAGTCTGTTCTGAGCTTTCAATGAGATGATAACCGTACTGGCATATTCCAATTGTAGTCGATTGGTCTCTTGCTTGGGGTTCTGATTGTCTGTGATGAATGCAGTGCAGTTATCCTGCAAATCTGAGGAAGTACAAAGGTAAAAATGGTGAAGTTGACTATGATTGCTCGCGTCACTGATGGGCTACCGTTGGCAGAGGGACTGGATGATGGACGTGATGTCAAGGATGCTGAAATGTACAAACAGCAAGTCAAGGCACTGTTTAAGAACCTTGCAACCCGCCAGAATGAGCCTTCAAGGATGTCCATTGAAACTGGCCCTTATGTCTTCCAGTATCCTAGTCATGTGTGTGGTTTTATGTCTGCCGTACTACTATCAGGCTTTTGGCTCTTCACTTAGTGCACATGTTCACTGCTTTCCTGGCTCTGCCCATTCCCATTATTGTTGGCTAGTGCACATTTTGTGTTATTGTCCTACTGATACAGACTGCTTAACGCAGGTCAGAGAAATAGTTTGAACTAAAGGAAATAGCATATGCTGCTGACTTCTAAGTGCTGTTCGATATAGTTGTAAATGTAATGATGGATTTTCTAAACCTGAGGAGAATAGTGAACGACAGCTCTGGAAAAACCAATGATATTAACTCATTCCTGTTAAAATTGATATTGAATATGGCTAGTTTAATTTTCATATTTGGCCATTTGATATTGCTGGGCATTTTTGGTTGCTTCCATGCTCAAAGCTGCTTTTACTGTTTTAAGTATTCTTTTTAATGCTTTTTATATCTTATCAAATTCATCCCCTGGTGGCTCTTACCATATTTTCTTGCCTACATGTTAAATAATCTCAGTCTGTCCTTGACATTAGACCTCAGTTATATCATTGAAGGACATGTGTGTTACCTTACCATGTGTGACCGTTCATATCCAAAGAAACTGGCTTTCCAATACTTGGAGGACCTCAAGAATGAATTTGAGCGTGTCAATGGAGCTCAAATTGAAACTGCTGCTAGACCTTATGCCTTCATTAAATTCGGTAGGTCCTTTTTTTTTTCTCATTTGCTTTTGGTTTTCTAGTGATTTCATGTTCTGTTGATTTTACTTCTAGTGTGTCTGCTAGGCTTGATATTGTTTTCTATGTTCATGTTTTCAAGATACTTTTATACAGAAAACCAAGAAATTGTACCAGGATACTCGTACTCAGCGGAACATTGCGAAGCTGAACGATGAACTTTATGAAGTACACCAAATAATGACTCGCAATGTGCATGAAGTGCTTGGTGTTGGTGAAAAGCTTAACCGTAAGAGAACTTCTTTCTATCTTATTTCCAAAATTCTTATATTTTGTTTTAATGTATTTTTCACATACTTGATTATCATTTTTCACAATGTTGTATGACTTGGTTGCAAAATATGTTTGATTTATTTACTATAATATGTTTTGAAGTGTAAATATGGGTCAAATTTGTTACAAATTAAGTGGTTGGTGCTTGTAACTATGTTGGATATTCAAACAACTTTGTTGTTTTTTGAGTAAAAGAGAATATACCTTAGTCTTGCTTGAGCTATTAAATGGATTATTTTGTTAGATTTGACTTGTAGGTGGAGTTACCCTGTGGGGCTTGCCAGTGGGTGGAACTTAAGTTGCCTTGCCACCTCATAGGGTTTACTTAAAAGGGGGTATCATTTGATGAACATATTCCTCTTGACAGATGCTGTACTTGTATATCTTTGCCAGTCAGTTTTAGGCTTAAAGGACGTTTTAGGGCTTTGCCGCCTTGCCCTTTAATATTTTTTGCATTTCTCTCTCTCTCTCTCACACACACACACACACAGAGCTGAAGGATTACCATTTTATTCCTTTTTTTTTCCTTGTTTCACCATTGTGCTGAAATTTGTTTCATATTCTTTTGGTATTGCAGAGGTCAGTGAAATGTCAAGTCGATTAACATCAGAATCTCGCATCTATGCTGACAAGGCCAGAGATTTGAATCGGCAGGTTGGTTGCATTTTATTTGTTGTTGGTATACAAGTTTAAAATTTAATCTTATTTATCTCGTTTTGCATCTATTTGGATTTGCCTATGAAAGAGAAGTTGTACATCACCAAATTTACAACACTTTCCTCATCACTGATCCAACCTTTGAAAATGTTCTCAAGAAATAAAAAATCTCTCATATGAACTGCTCTCTCTCTCTCTCTCTCTCTCTCTCTCTCCCTCCCTCTCTCATATTGCCTCTCAGCACAGCACATAGTCTTGTGTCACAAGTGGATTTATCGTATTTTGACTAGCTGACTTGTATTCTATTTGTTTAGGCACTTGAGAATGTCACCCAAGCTATTTCCCCTTGCTATATCTTTATTTGACATAAAAATAGACTATGGTCTTTCCTTAAGTGAAAGACTAAATTGTTATCTCTCAAAGATGGGAACATTTTTCTACCCAAACCGAAAAAAAAAAGGATGAAAAACAAGGATTAAAAAAGGGAATCCCAGTTCCAAAGGCTTCCTTACTGTGAAGTCTTGGGCAGGGTCAATTTATGCCTGTCTCTTATACACATCTAGATGTGTATAAGAGACAGGCTCTCTCTCTCTCTCTCTCTCTCTCTCTCTCATATTGCCTCTCAGCACAGCACATAGTTTTGTGTCACAAGTGGATTTATCGTATTCTGACTAGCTGACTTGTATTCTATTTGTTTAGGCAATTGAGAATGTCACCCAAGCTATTTCCCCTTGCTATATTTTTATTTGACATAAAAATAGACTATGGTCTTTCCTTAAGTGAAAGACTGAATTGTTATCTCTCAAAGATGGGAACATATTTCTATCCAAAACGAAAAAAAAAAGGATGAAAAACAAGGATTAAAAAAGGGTATCCCAGTTCCAAAGGCTTCCTTACTGTGAAGTCTTGGGCAGGGTCAATTTATGCAGCCTTATCCTTCTTTCCACAAAGGTTGTTTTAATGACATGAACCTGTAACTTTCATGTCACAATAGTTTAATCTTACTGTAACAGTAGGCTTGCTCTTCAAAAAGGTCTTCTGAGTGTATGAACTCTGACACTTTGCAGACTTGGAAAGGATTGGATGTCCGCAACCTATTATTTTTCACATAGAATTTGTTTCCGCCATTCAAACTTGTAAACTCCAGGTCAAAATAGAGGATGAAAAACAAGGATGTTATCTTTTCTTTGCCACAATACCAATATAAGAGGAAGCCCAATTTATCCTTTTAGTTTGTAACCACAAAAGTTCCTTTAGTGTTCATGTAATTAGAATTTCATAGCTGTGATATTGCCATGAGGTTGATACAAACACACTTCTGTTAAGTCAGCCTTTTCTTTATAGGCAGATTCCCTGGTTAATACTGTTCTTTCTAGTCCTATCTCTTCAAAGTGGTATACCATGATGCCTCTAGGAACACTACAATTTGCATTGCACCTGTTTAATTGTAAACTGTTAATCTTATGCATGATGAATGGTGATTAATGATGAACTCTTTTCACTGACGATCTCCTTTGCTCATCTTGAATGTAGGCATTGATTCGTAAATGGGCACCAGTTGCTATTGTGTTGGGAGTTGTTTTCCTTCTCTTCTGGGTTAAAACAAAGATCTGGTGATCCAGTTGCTTTTGTGGTTATGGAAATTCATCATTTCTCTGGGTTTCTCTGCATTGCCACCACCACTGTTTTGATGGTCTTCATGGACAATTGTCCGAACTTCATATACTTTATCATGTTTCAACGATTAATTACGAGGTAAAAGACAGTCGAGTTTCCACATAAGGACTCTATTGCCTGATTGTGGACCAGACATTTCAAGGTGGAGTTTAGTTTTTTCCTTTTTGGCACACTGAGAGGACTACCGTGTGGAAATGTGGAGGACCCCCTACCTTACCAACAGGTGCAGGAGCAAAAGTGTGTTGGGAGACAGGGTTCTAAGAATTTAAATGCTTATTAATGCCTTATAGAGGCTTTATTTATTTACATGTTCATTTAGCATCTGCAATCAATGAGTTACATTACTATACTCCCAACGATATGCATTTTTATCTTTTCTTTTCTGATGTTCGCATGCTCCCTTTTATCTGTGCTGCTATTGGGTGCTAGTGCCACAGTCCTGACCTGACCTTGGTTTTTTATTTTTTTAATCATTTGGTCGCAAGTGGACCTTTGAAGTTTGAAAACGGGGAGAGTAGGAAGTATATCAGTTAATAGTCTTATTTAGTTTTCTAAGGGGCGGATGGTGAGCGGTTTTAGGTTGACAATGGACTCGAAAGAGGAGCGTCAGAGAATTTATTATTATAGGGATGCCGCTGCTGTCTTAGATCTCTATATGGTTTCTAGAGAGAAGCGTGTAAGCTGCGGGCGTCTGTTGTGGTTATAGTGGTTCATGGAATGGCTCACTCGGCCTTCTTCATGTTTACCTCATTTCCTGTCAATTGGAACATGCTAAATGGGATTCTCAAAACATGATTGACAGAAGAAAATTCATGTTTGATAAAAATGAAAATTTCCCTGTGATGTTTTATTTTATTTCTTTCAGCTTTTCCTAGATACTACTCCCAGCACAAGTTTCAAGTACCCCTTAAAACCTTTTTATTTACGAACATCCGAGAGGCGCATCATTGGGAATCTTGAGACGCAATCCTTCCCTTCTCGTTCCAGGTTATTGGTCACTTCTTGATTATTTTTTCACCTTTCAAAAAACCTTGTCACCTGAATATTGATAGATTTAGGTGATCATTGCGACAGGTAAGGCAACTGCAAAGTCAAAATATTATCCGATATGACATCATATTTTTACATGACCTGAGTGGGAGTAAATAAATATGCTCTTGGCCTGTTGGTGTGACACAATAAACAGTAGCATGACTCAAGTTCCCTAGATGGTAAATTACCCCCCCCATAAAATTAATGTTACTTATATATATATATATATATATAAAGATATGAACTTGTTACTTGTTATGACGTTTGATCATGCGAGTGAAAATGGGATGGACCATTGTTCCTAATGGCATAAATTTTTTTGAATTGAATTAATAATATATATATATATATATATATATATATATAGGTATATATGTGACGTGACCATTAGTGTTAGAATCCGCAGCCCCTCACAGCAAGCAAGCAATCAATCTTTGAAAATCTTTCCTTCGCTCCCCACACTTACAACCCCACCACCCCCAACTCCCCTTGTGTTTTAAGGAAAGACTGGCAAAAGACCACGGCCAAAAACGAAAGAGCTCCAAGGCCAAAATCACGAGAGGCAAAACATGGACATTCTCTTGAGGTGGTTGCTGACTTTCAGCTAAAACATTCAGATAGAAAACCACTCCCTCCCCTTCGTCCCCTCCTGGTAAAGGGTCAGAACATATGCAGATTGAGGACTTTGAGACAGGTTCATACAAAGCACAAGATGTTTCTTTTTCTGCATTACATGCTTGTTTATTTCTGCAAATACCAATAATACAAAGGGAATTTCTATTTTCATTATAGAAATGGGAAGGTGAAGTTGAAAGGAGTAAAGTTTTGATGGAAAAGCACTCAAGGGGTACCTTAGCTAGGTCTGATAGAGAAAGCAGAATCTGGGAGAAACAGAAGAGGAAAATCCTGAGGGAAATGAGGTGCTTTGATTAATTTTACATTAGACCATCTTTTGTTACAAGTGCTAGGCCCATTCCTTTTTTTTTTTTTTAACATTTTCTTACATTTCCTGTCCGTTAGGGCCTTAAAAAAGGAGGAACTGAACAACAATCTGCCTCAGTTAAATCCAACAGTGAATGTGGGATTCCGAGCTCAACAAGCATGTTCCTTTGTGGATATGCGAAAAGCAGTTCCCCAGCCTCTGCAGTTTTTGGGACAGCAGCTCCCCAACCTCAAAAGTCAGGTATCTGTTTTGGATCAGCAGAGAAGGCAATTCAAACACACATTGATGAAGGAAAACCACCAGTTCAGTCTCAAAAAATCAACAGCATCTCAGCAACAGTTCCACTTCAACAGTCAGGTTACTCGGTCGAGTCTGAGAAGCTGGCCCTTCAAACCAGGGCAGAGAAAAGTCATAGAGAAGATGATGGCTTCTACTACAGGGATGGCCATCTTTCTCGTTTATACAAGCACCCCACTAGTTGGAAGAATGGGTTTCCTAAGAGGAACTGCCATGAACAGAAATTGAAGGACATCAGCCATCTTTCTTCATCGTGTTTGCCCTTAAGACAGCCACTAACAAGGATAAACCATCCCCATCCAATGGCCTACCAGAAAGTACAACCTTGCCGATATGATGGAGACAACTGCAAATTTTTGCATGAATCAAAAGAAGAGAGAGGGTCTTATGGTCAATATGAGCAAGAGCAATGGTCGTGCTAACAAGGTGGAATATTGTATGGATTGTAAACCACAGTCAATATTGGTCTTAGCATTCCACGAGTAGAGATCTTTCTAGTATTCTTTTGCTTGTTTTCTTTCCGATGGATCTTCTTTTGAATAGACCAAGGAATGTAAAAGTTGGTCCCTTGATCAGCACAATTTTCATAGGATGAAATCGTTTTTTCTTTTCAAAAAGAAATGGACGTGATCATTTCTGCAAGGTTTTGGTCTTTTCCTTATGTGCTGCGGATGGTTATAATTTTTATTTGGGAGGGGCAAGAGATGATTGTTACTATAGAAATACGAGCATTCGCTCTACTTTGATAGCACTTTCCAATCTGGGCATTCCGTTTGCTGTCTTACTTCTTTGTGGTGATCAAACTTGGCTGCAAATCTCTCGAGATCTCAGAAAGCTATAAAATTATAATTTGGGCAAGTAAAATTCTGAAAATTTATTTAAAAGAAAAGAAAAGAAAAAAAAAAACAGTCCACATACTATGCAGCTTTAATAAAAGAAATTTTGGTGTTTGCAGGATGATTCAACTGGTTTATATCATATAAACCTTTCTGATCATCACATATCGACCGAAGGCTTCAAGAGCACAGAAATTGTTGAACGAGACATCAATCCTGTTTAGTTTAGATACCCATTATGACTTGATTAATATAACCATCGTAGGCAGGACCACAAGATGTGTTTAGAGCAGAAATGAGAGCTAGGCAGAAGATGACTGACATTTAGAGTGAAGAACATTGATCTTCTGTCGTTTGTACCATATAAAACATTAAATTTCGGTGCCTTGTCGCTGTAAAAAAATCTTCACCCAAATTCATTATTGTTTGTTGGCCACGCTTGCTTTTTGTTTCTTTTTTAAAAACAGTAGGTTCCACCACCTAGTCACGCACAACAAAAAGTCGTAAGAAAAAGAAACAAAAAATGAAAAGGAAAGACAGGGACACTTTCACTTTCACTTTCCCCCACAGCAACGACAAAAACAACAACCACAAATACACAAGACAGATACTAGACACATAGTCACCTAACATCAGCTTCAGCTTTCTTTGGAGAGTATTACTAGCTAGTAGCTAGAAGCCACAGACAATATGCCACCTTCTTTGCTTTCTTCTTGTTCTATCTGCTGGATCTGGAATAAGTGCTTTAGGCTGTAAGGCCCTATGCAACGAGTAACATTGCCATCTGCATTCCACAGTTCATCCGTGAATTGCTTGTAATAGTGTTCAGTGTTATGATAAGCATCCCAGAACACATAATCACTCGGATTATCGCACAACTCATAGCCCTTATCCGGTTCCACCATTCCTCCACAGTTGTATAATCCTCTATACCTTCCTTCTCCACAGCATGCTGACTTTCCAACCTTGAAACCTTCAGGACACAAAATACATGTATAAATGGGATTGGTTTTTTTTTCTTTTTAATTAAATTAATTTTCTAAAAAAATGACAATTAATTAATCATTGTTTAGTAAATTAGCTTATTGCATACATACCATGCTTCAAAGGATAGTCCATTAGTTCTTGAATATGTCCATGCATGTCAAAGATGGTATACTTGAATCCTGTTAGATTATTAGCCAGCTCAAATAGAGCCCTGGCCAGAGCTTCATTATGCATTCTTGTTACTTCATTCAATTCTTCAACACAACTATCATCGGCTAATCTTGTAGCCGGTATGCAGCCTAGCTCTGGTAGATTCATGATTGCAATTTTTCGGCCCCCCAACTCATACATTTGCTGCACATCCAAATCAATTTGTCAAGATTTCAACATCTAGTGAAAGTTGTTGTAGATGTGTACTAGGACATGCATCTATAACACTTGCCTTGCCTGTAATTTATAACCATTGGATAAGATGACAATCAATACAATTTTTTTTTTTTCAAACAAAAGATACAAACTGATCCAATAGTTATAAAACATGAAGTAAGTCTACTTTGTCCAAAATGAACTATAGACTTATGTAAATTTTTACATATTTGCAGTATTATATTCATTATTTTTTTAATACACAATTTTAATTAATAATGTAGATAATAAATATATATTTAACAGTTATAATAATAATAATAATAATAATATAATGTAATTACATATTTAAAATGTGTCAATTTAACTGGATATATGTGTAATGAAACTAAAATATAAATTAAGCAACTGTATATGATATTACCTTGAAAATATTTGTCAGATTGCCAATTACCATGGAAACAAATTCGGAGTTTGGGTATAGCCTATCCGAAGTATTAAAGATGACTCTATAAAGGTAATCATTGGATCCAAGGCTAATGAATTGTACAGCATTAGAGATCATCTTGGTGCCTTCGTCTTCTCCTAACTTGTGCTTCAACCAACCAGTCACCTTCCCATAGTTTCTCAACTGTTCTCTGATGGTAATCACCTGCGCAAATATATAACATAGCAGAGGTATATCATTGTTTGTTGCTAAGGTACACCCCCCCCCCCCCCCCCCCCCCGAAAACACCCACCACCACCACCTCTCCCTCTATTAGATAGCATACCAAACCCCACAAAAAATAATTGAATAATAAATCTTTTTTTTTTTGGGGGGGGGGGGAATAATTAGATTTTAATATTTGACTTCAAACGTGGATGGTCCGGAGATACAGCTTATATATGTGATTTGTCACATTATGCGTAATTTACAAAATACTTGGGAGGAACCCAAAACTGTATCATTAAAGACGTAATTAATATAAATTTTCATCAAGAAATATAAAGAAAATTGAACGGAGCACACTCTATTACTGCCCCCATCACAGTAGTCATATTGTAATAAGTTAAAGCATACTAATCAATTATATGAAGAAGGAAATTATATACTGACGTGATCTTCGTCGTACGTTTGGACCAAAGCACCCGCTCCACCGGATGCAAAATTCACTCCATTGTAGTACTCAATTCCAGGTTGCAGAAAGGGCGGGAGAAGTGGAAGATTTGCGTATTCAGCTGCATATGTGTGTGTGTGTGTGTGTGTATGAATGTATGTATTAATGTTATGATGTATGCATGCGAGACACATATTATCTGTTTCTTTAAAACTAAGCCAAAGATTAACACAATATATATACACATGCATGCATGCAAGCAGGAATTAATTGGTCAAACAAGAATGGATGATGCACCTAAAAAAGGGTTTAATAGGATAATTAATTAAATCAATCAATCTGACCAACGAAGTCCGGTAACTGTCGACCGTCGGAGAAGCGTCCGGTTGGGAAGTTGAAATAGGTCTCACCGTAAGGCCAGAAATCGGCTTTATCTTCTGTTGCGCAGTCAATGTAATTGTTGTTGCCGGAATCAAAGTAGGAGTCCCCGAAGACGAAGAGTGCAACGTGTCCATCTGGGATTGCCTGCTTCTTCGTGTAATGTGCGGCTGTGCAACCTGCTGAGACGAGGGATGCACGCAGAAAGAGAGCAAAGAAGACATGGCTTAGCCTTGCCATGGCTAGGCCCGATGAGCAGTAATTTAAATTGCTTATCGCTCCCAAAAAAACAAATAAAGGACTCTCCTTTAATTTTTCAACTTATTCAAAACCGACGAATTATGGGGTATCAATCAATAATCAAAGGAGGATCATACCAATTACCAATACCAATCCAATAAAAGAGACATGCCAAGGCCGCGCTTCCTCTTTTTCGCATTTCCCAAGGCCGCTTTTGCTAAAGTTCCCTTCTTCTTTTTTTTTTTTTCTTTTTATATATATATAAAATAAAGTAATTGTCATTCATCAGGTGGGTGGCCATGGCCATGGCCATGGTTTGATGGTATAGGGGTTTCTAACAGAGGGGACCCCCCCCCCCAAAAAAAGGCGTAGATGCTAAAGCCGACAGAGTACCACCCGAGGAAAGTGATGTGTCCTCCTGCTATCTATCCGCATGTCCGCCTCTCTCTCTTCCTCTCTCTCTCTCAATAATAAACCATTTTGTGATTGAAAAGGCGCGACATCAGCCCATCCGTTCACATAGACTTTGTCCCCAAAAACAGTTGCTTTTATTAGTTAATTTTCACGTAGTTAAACTTTGAATCGTGTTAATTGGTGCGTCACTTAATTATTTTACATTTAGAGATAAATTAAATAAATTTTAGAAAATTTTAAAAAACTCAAAAAAAAAAATAAATAAGAAGTTAAAAAATAAGAGAAGTTAAATAGACATAAATGTATAGTAATATAGAGAATTTTATTATTAAGATGTGTATTTACAAATAAAAAAAATGAGATTATTTATAGTTATTTACTCTCTCGTGTGTGGATATAATAGTTTATTTTAAAAAATTTTATCAATAAATATCTAGATATTTACAATGAAACATTCTAAATAAGAATATTTAAGTATTCTTCTAGAATTTTTCTTGTTTTAAGTTGAAGTACTAATTGAGTTAGCATTGGGCTAGCATGCAACAAGTAAGCTGACAGCATACTTGAACAGCTCGTGACACCCTCTCTCACTTATTTTCGTGACGTTTTTGTCACGTCTTTGTCCTTATATTGTTGGATGAAATCTGCAAATTGGCAAAACAGGTCCTCTCGTTTCTAATTAACCTTTTCGTCCGACAAATCTTTCCATTTCACCAAGTACTCGGTGTAGTTAGGACCCCCCTCATTCGGATCACTCTATCAACAAGGATGCATTTCACTTTCTTGTCGAACTTGGTGACCACAACGGTTGATGTACGCTTGGACTCACTTTGACTAAGATCCTCTTTGTCCTCATGAAAAGTCTTTTGAAGACTTAAATGGAAGACATTATGGATCTTGAACTTTGATAGGAGTTGGACTTGGTAGACAGCTTTTCCTACACGCTTGATAACAAGAAATGTACCTTTGTATTTTCTTACCAAGCCCTTGTGCACTTTGGGTAGAGATTTGAATTGGTTGGACAACAACTTTACCAGTACCAAGTCTCCCTCCACATACTCTTTTGGGCGTCGCTTTCAGTTAGCCCATTTCTTCATCTGCTTGGCCGCTTTATCGAGGCAAACCCTTGTGATGTCTGACTCCTCATGTCATTCCTTTGCAAACTTATATGCAAAAGGATTGTTACTCGTATAGGAAGAAGCAATTGCATTCGGAGTTAGGGATTGTTGTCCCATAACAACCTCGAAAGGGCTCTTGTTGGTTGCCTCGCTCCTTTGCAGATTGTAGGAAATTTGGGCAATGTCGAGTAACTTTGCCCAATCTCATTGATGGGTATTAACGTAGTGCCTTAGATATTACTCTAGCAAGACATTCACACGTTCTATTTGCTCGTCATTTTATGGATGAAAGCTTGTAGAGAAGTTTAGATCAGTTTCAAGTAGTTTGAGTAGCTCACACTAGAACTTACCTGTGAAGTGAGGGTCCCTACCACTGATTATGTTTTTGGGAATGTCTCATAACTTCACCACATTCTTAAATAACAAACGAGCGGCTTCATCCACCTTGCAGTTGATAGAGGTTGAAATGAAGGTATCATACTTGTTGAACCGATCAACAACCACCATAATGTTTTCAAACCCATCGGACTTGGGTAAGACAATGATGAAGTCCATTAAGATACTTTCTCAAGGTCTTTCAGCAATGGGTAATGACTTTAATAGACCAGCTGAGCGTTGTTGTTCGACCTTATCTTGTTGGCAAACAAGACAAGTTCGAACGTAGACCTCGACATCTGTATGCATTTGTGGTTAATAGTAATATTGTTGAACAAGTGCAAAGGTTCGTGCTATACTTGAGTGACCAACCTATAAGGAATCGTGGCATTGAGGATTTTCTTCCGTAGGTTTCTCCACTTTAGCACAAAGACTCGGTTGCTTACAGTTGTTAGGACTCCTTTATTCAACCAAAATCGATGAGTCTTTCCCTCACTAGCCAACTTCAATAAGCTCTTTGTCAATGCGTCTTACGTTGTGACTTCCTTCATTCGCTCAAGGAAGTTGCTTTTTGGCGAACTAATGGTCATGACAGCTAGTCTCGCCTTTCGGCTCAGCGCATCAGCAACAAGTTATCCTGGTCTTTAAAGGTGCAGTCAAGATCTTCAATCATATACCTGACAGCCCTTGTAATATCGACATTCTTATGAATCAAGTTATCGACTTGATCACTAAGATCGCCTACAGCAAAGTTCACGTTAGTGATACTTCTCTCTAAGCCAACAACGTGAGACTCCATCGGGATACGTTGTTCCTCTCACCTATGAACTTGTTGCTCAAACTGTTGTTCCGCAGCAACAACTCTTTCCTCACTAGTCATGCTCCTAACTCAACAATAAGATTCTAACTTGATTCAACTATTGCTCTGATACCACCTATCACGGAGTTAGGCTTTTGATCATGCTAACTCGCACGGTATTTAGTCACCTTGCACATAAAGATGAACTAAATAAGTTTTGGAGAGTTTCAAAGAACTCAAAAGAGAGAGAGCAAATAAGAAGGTCAAAATGAGAGAAAGTAAGTAGGTACAAGTGTATAGTAATGTAAATAACTTTGCTATTGAGAGGTGTATTTACAAATAAAAAAAAAAAGAGGATATTTATAGTTACTTTCCCTCCTTTATGTGTGACTACAATCATTTATTCTAAATAATTTTATGGATAAGTATCTGAATATTTATAATAAAGTATTCTAGATAAGCACACCTAAGTATTCTTTTATAATTCTTCTTACCTTAAGTTGAGTATCAATTAGGATAACATTGAGCTAGTATGCAACAAGCGGGCTGATAGTATATTTAGACAACCCGTGACATAATGTTGTTAAAAGCAGCATTGAAAATTATTCCAATGTAATATAAAAGTTCTGAGAGTCCGTTATGTATTCAAATTTTAAAATCACATAATATAAAAAATTTGATTAATAATTATATATATATATATATATTAAATAAATTTAAATTGATTCATATTATTTTCATAAATTTAAGATTTTTATCGAGATATCTTAATTATAGGCAACCTAGATTCTCTAATAATAGAATTTTGTTTATAAAGTGTGTGTGGTTAATCTAGAAAAAAATTACAAAATGTGAAATAAATACTAAATTAAAGACAAATTTATAATTAATTATTATTTATAAAAAATTATATAACTGTAATTAATATTTATAATAATTTTCTATTTATGTTTCTTATTTTTATAATAAAATTGATTGAAAAATTCTCTGAATAGATTTTGTGGCATAGCGTGCACTCGCTATGGGCAAGATTCTTTTTCTTCACTTTTTTGCCCGTTACCCTTTTTCTTGTTGTCCAAAAAAAAAAAAAAACCCATTCCCCTTTTTCTTTCGAGAATGGCATTATTCATGCAAAGAAGGTCGCACTGTCATTGAGCTAGAGAGGCAAATCTATTAAGCAAAATCATAATAATACAGAAATGAGACAACGCAGTTGGGGAAGGTAGTGGGGGGGGGGTGGTGGTGGTGGCTAGATGGATGGCAGAATTGACTAAGTTGAAGATGATCATTTCCTCTTTCCGCGTGAGCATGGTGAGGTTCTTAAGTCTTTTGTCCTCAAATAGTTGCTTTGGAGAGTGTAAGGGCCAATAACACCAGGACCACGATCAGCCCCATTCCACATCCATCTCATCTGCAAATTGCTCGTGAGTATGCTGGGTCAAATGTGATAAAAGAGTCCCAAAATATGTAATCACCCGGACTTTCACATAGCTCCAAGTTCTTGTATCCTCCAATTCCTCTATACTCCTCCTCCCCTACAGCATGCCGACTCTCCATCCTCGAAACCTTTCAAAACATTTTTTTCTAGCAACAATTATCAATTGGGTCAGGAGGACACTCATAAAATCGAAGTCTCAAAATATGCCACTATCTTATTAGCTGATCAATTTCCTTGGCTTAATAGAAGAATACCGTATCTGGCAGGATGTTCCATTCTGTCTTCAATTGCTCTGTGCATGTCAAAGATTGTGTACTTGAATCCTTCTAGTTTCTGTTCAAGATTAAATAGGCGCCTGCAGAGTGCTCTGTTGTGCATTGTTGCAACGGTTGACAATTCTTCAAAGCAGCTGCCGTTATTCTCTGACCTGAATATTCGCATAGCGGGAAGGCAGCCTAGCGGTGGAACATTCGTGAAAGCAAATTCCCTGCCCTGCCCCCTAACTCATACATCGACCCAAAAGCATATTTTGGAAGATTACCCCGATGGGTGTGCGTGCCTATTTTGTGACACAAAATCAAGATCAAGTAATTAACTCAAACCCTCGTGAGAGCCAATTAATAATAATAAATAAATGAATAAAAGAAACTTACGGCTAGGGGATCTGTCAAGTTGCCAACTACCATCTCAACGTATTCAGAGTCCGAGTAAGAATCAACGAGTGTATAGTATTGGCTGATGTAATCATTGATTCCAATGCTAAACAAGTGAGCATCATTCCCAATTGTCCACTTGGCTTCATCATTCCCTAGCTTTTGTTTCAACCAATGAGTCAATTGTGTCCCAAGTCGAATCATCTGCAAGAATGGCAGAGAACAGAAAAGATGAATATATGACTGTCAAAATTAGATTATACCTCTAAATTAAATTTCATTCTTCTTCTTCTTCTTCTTTTTTTTTTTTAAATGTTTTCCAAAAACAGTGAACACAAGAAGTAAAAGAAAACAAAATAATAATAATAATAAGCAACAAAACAAAACATAGTATTAAGTCTCTATTATTATTTTTATTTTTGGAAAAACTCTAAATTAATTTTGAGTAACCCCATCTTCACCTTTTTATCCTTTTTTTTTTTTCCTTGAAAATTTGTGATTGTATGACTTTTTTTTTTTTTCGGTTGATATTCAATAACACGGAGAAGAGAAGGAAAGAGTAGGCTCGCTTGACGGTGACATGGCTAATACGAGGATAATTATATGAATCAAAGGTATACTCTTGACGGGGATGGCCCATTAAGGGAGGCGTAGACTACTGATATACATACACTTTGCCTTTTGAGATAAACGCGTGTGTGTGTGTATCATATGGGCCTTTACCATTAGGAGGCCCTGATTTTTCTCTATTGGCATTTTCTTCAAAAGAAGGGAGTCGTTAGGGTGACGCCTATGACTCCCAACAATTATTGGTATCAATATTATCAAACCTAACCAATGTGGTTGTCGGCTTGCCATTGGGCACACTTGCTTTGGCAGCTTGTTGGACTTCACATGATTGTTCTTCCCGTCACGCAACCCTCCACCGGTTTGAATTGAATGAATTGCAGTTATGCAGCTGCCCTTGTCTTAGCTGCTTGGCGATTATTTAAATTATTGGGTGTGTTTTGTATGAATTATATATATATATACACACACATTTTATTTTTTAGGGGGTCTAATTTTAATTAAAATAATTTGATTTTTGGCATTTGATTGATTGGACTTTTGAAATCAACCTTGGCAATTCTCTCTCTCTCTCTCTCATCGAATTAGGTTCTGAATCATTTTTCCAAGTAAAGAGAGCACGAGAAGGAAGGAAGAAGTAGAGAGGGCATGCAGGGGTCGAATAGACTTTGTTGCTGATGCAATCACAACAGAATTAATGCCTGGGATAATCAAAATTAATAAAAGCGGCAGAGAATTAAACTGCGGAGCAAAGTTGAGGCTGTAGAGAGAGCATCAGATCATCATATTACGGTTTGTGCAGTATTAATTCTAATGAGAGAATGTTAAGAAAATATAACTCGTTTATGGTAATGACTTTTTGTAATCAATTTATTGGGCACAGGATGAGTAAGGGTAACCAAGTGTACTATATCTATCCTTAACATCTTACTTAAAGTTTTTTTTTCCTTTCTTCTTTTTTTCAACAGCCTGTCCCTCCCACACAAGCCATAAACCTTAGGTCCTTGTTTGGACTTTCATGTACCGATGCCCTCTGTCTGGTCTACATCTTTGTTTCATGAATTTGCGCTTGTTTGTATTTAGAGATTTGAAATTGAGACTCACCCTTAAGTAACACACAGTTGCTGAGGTGATGCTTAAAAAGAGTACGAGAGATGCCCTTTTTTCCCCTTTTATACCTTCAAGCAATAATAAAAACTGGTCAAAGAAATGTTCAGTTTGACACGGAACCGAGCTCGTAAGGCATTTGGGTAAAGGATCCCAGGTCGCCGGGATGCCAAGTAGGGCTTCGTTTGGGAGCTGCGAAAAATGCCATAGGAGATGTGACAAAAACATCTGATGAGATCAATTCCTTCCTAGATAAACACAGAGTTCGTTAAAGAGTGAAAGACCATCTACGATAAAAATCAAACAATATCAAAAGGATGGAAATGTTTTTCAGGTTTGCCCAGCTCTTAACACAAATCAAATGACACTGTCAAATTACATGCATCATACTTAAAACATATCCCAACGTCCAATGTCTCGCAAGATTAAACGCAAATCCAAAGTTCCCATGAAAAGTACAGTACACTTATACCAAAGCTGACAACAATACTTCTCACACACAAAGGCCCTAAGCGTCATATGTTCAGTCATATGTTCAGCCGTGCTCATACTGCATTTCCTTCCCGAATGGATGCAACCATCACTGCAAAGCAATGAAAAAGCGAAGCCAAGAGCCAGTCAACAGAGCTTCAGATAGATTACAACAGCAAACTAACACACAAATGACTCAACTTTAACAAGCTAACAAAGAGAGATAAAACTCAATGACACATGTAACCTTATTTACTTAAAGGTAGCAGCAGATGATTTCATCAATAAGCACCCCCAACCATAGTGGCAAGGTCATCAAAGTTCCAGAAATCCATTGAGTTCCCACCATCCTGAGTTGCATCTCCATTAAGGAAGCTATCGAGTGAAGCCTCCCAGCTTCCTTCAGGATATGGCATCTGAACATTCATCTGGTTGTCAAATGCCAACAGCTCCTCAGACAGAGATTTTCCATTGTTTTCTTCAACAGGTGACACAATCTCAGAGTCAGACTTAAGCTTCTTATTAGGACTAACACTCTCCACAAACAGAGATTCATCAACTTCAGGTGTTGCAGAAAGAACAGAAGTGATTTCAGGGGTCTTTACAGCCTGCTCCTCCCAGGCAAAGTCAGAACAGTCAAATGAGTTACTCCCCTGGTCAGAATTGAAAAATAGGGGGCCACTGTCACTTGAAGCATAGGGCTCAACCCCTGCATTTCCATTGCCAGGGACAGACTCCATTACTCCAAATTTGTTCATTGATGGCTTTTCTTCAACAAAGCCACTTGTATTGAAGTAGACCTCATCCAGTTTGTTCGCATAACCAAAATTTTTGTTGAGATTTGCCTTGACAACTGGTTTTTGTGCCTTAGGCTTAACTGAATGCTTAGGCGAAGCATGTGGAGCCTCACCAGGAAAGTTCACCTTAGCTTTCTTCCCACGAATTCTACGTGCCTCAGCATCATATGCCCTTGCAGCCTCTTCTGCAGTATTAAAAGTTCCCAGCCAGACACGCACACCTTTCCTGGGGTCACGAATCTCAGCAGCCCATTTACCCCATGGGCGCTGCCGGATTCCTCTGTAAAGGTTCTTTCTTTTTCTCTTGGCTGACTTCTCAGCCTGTCCATTGAATTCCACAGATTTTACAGCTGTGGCACCTTCAAAGTTTTGGAAAAAGATAAAGAAAGGAGTTATTACATGCATGATCAATAATTTCCTATATTTATTGGTGCAGCAGGAGTAAAGTCACACACAAAATTCCCTAAGAGCCCAAAATTCTGCAGCCAAAAACCCAGATTTTAATACAAGACTTAGTGCTTAACGAAATATCTCCACTACTATTAGGCACCATGGAACTCAGTAAATGGTATAACAAGAGCAAAAACCCCACGATTAAGTTAGCTCTGGAGATATTTTTATCAAAAGAAGCATTCAGTCACATGATCCCTACCGCAAGATCAAAATCACTACCAAAAGCATTTTATAAAGAATTAAATGGATCTCATGTTCATGTATCCATTCACCACAAAGGATTAAAGTAGCCACAAAAAATGCAACAAAACAAAGATAATCTTAGAATAACACCAATAAAGCTAAAAGATGCATGAACAAGTAGTTGGCATTTCATGTCTCCATTTGCTATATGACATCAGTATTTTCTTGTTTGGTCGCTGAGATCCTGGAAGAAAGAAAAGAAGGAAATCAGATTTAGGCATAGAACATTATTGTTTTGTCATCTTTTTTTTTTTTTTTTTTTTTGAAGTTTTTCTTTGTAACTATCCATAAAGCATTTCAAACATAGTTATCATTAATTTCACATAAAATTGGATCAGTGATGTGGTGGGTTATTTGATTCAAAAACAACAAGAAGAACAAAGTCTTAGTTCCAAATTTGATTGGTAAAATCTTTTGTCATCATTCCCTTCTACTCAAAACTATGTTTGGTGTAAGATCTGATTGCTCTAAATCCTTCTTAACCAAAGGTTTCCAAGTCAACACAGGTCATCCTCTGCCCCCCCCCTCCTCCCCAATCATACACCTAGATTTGATCACCAAATATCACTCTCAACTTATTTCCATTCAGTGTTACACCTACTTAATGCCGTTGCAAGATATAATCCCATACGGAACGGGATTGACAGGAACGGGCAGATTTAAAAAGAATTGTTCTTTTTAATGCAGAGATTAAGAATATTATTATCTTCATAAATCAATTTTTTTTTTTATCCTGATCAAAGCATGGGACAGTGAGATGAGATCCACTTCAAACAGGGGGAAAAATTTCCAAATCCCCAGG
The DNA here is from genome assembly GCA_021464305.1 of Kandelia obovata. Taxonomy (NCBI): domain Eukaryota; kingdom Viridiplantae; phylum Streptophyta; class Magnoliopsida; order Malpighiales; family Rhizophoraceae; genus Kandelia; species Kandelia obovata. Next base: position 9,892,514 of record CM038481.1, read on the forward strand.
TATTTTCAATAGAAAAGGACGATTCTTGCATGAATGAGGAATCAAAATCACCTTAATCATGAACTGTAAAATAATAAACTTAAATTCAGATAACAATAAAATAATTTTTTCTTTTAAAAAAAGGAAAAACCCTTTCCTAGTAAAAATCAGGTAAAACAGGAATGAGAGAAAAAGTACACAAAACAAAAACGAAGCTTTTACCTTTGTTTTGACAAAAAAAAAAAAAAAAGCCCACCTAATTTAATTCAAGAAAAGCCAAATTAAAAATTAAAAAGAAGAAGAAAGAAAGGAGAGAGACACAAAATACCTCGGGAGAGACCGGAGTTGCGAGGAAGAGAAGCAGGAGGAGCGGAGAAAGCAAAGGGCTTGACATCGAGCAAGACATGTTCATCGTCCTCGTCGACATCGGTGTCATCCTTAAACTCCTGGAAATCAGCTTCGAAGTCATGGTCAAGAGGATCCACGACCACTGGCTTCGAATACTGCTTGCCGACCGTTTTCTTCAGATCAGGCCACAGGAAGTCCGCCGTCAGACGCCGGAAAGATCGAGCGTTGGTGGCGCCAGCGGCGGTGGTCGCTGGAGGGATGAAGTCGGAGATGATAGCGCCGCCACACATGGTGGTTGATGATTTTTGGCGGGGGCGGGTTAAGTCAGGACGGATGGATCTAAGGTGGAAAAGACTCTCGCTAGAGAAGTTGAGCTGATTATTACTGTTTTTCCTTTTTCTTTTTCTTTTTCCTTTTTTTTTTTTTTTTTTTTTTTTTTTTTTTGGGGGGGGCTTGTTCTTTGGTTTTGTTTGTTTGTCTGTCTGGTTTGGCAATAGCAAGTTGGTTGGTTCGGGGTTGGTTGGGGGTGGGGTGTTGTTGTGGGCAGGCAAGAGATGAAATGACCAAAGAGGGGGAGGGTTGAATATACTAATATGCCCTTAGTCAAATGTATTTGGTGGAACCCTTTTTGGGATTTTGGGCAAATCATCCCATAACCCCTATTAAATGTATGTGGGTTTGATTTATTAACCTTTAACAAAATAATAATAATAAGGGATATAATTATCTACCATGTAAATTCAGGTGGAGATGGGAGACTACCCGTCTATTAAGGTGCTGATTGAAATTTATTACAGAAAAGATTGAAATGTGTGATACAAAACACCACTGGGTCTTTACTTTTGGTAACACGTGCATTTGTTCGATAAGAGTTTGATTTACATTTTTATATACACTACTACAAGGCTTACATTTGTAATATTTATTAATATCTGATATGCACATATATATATATATATATATATATATATATATATAGATATATATATGTATGTATGTATATATTAAGCAGATCGATCCTAACTTCAATTAAAAAGAACCCCCCACTTCTCCACTCCATGTGAACACAATTAGGTAGCATTGGCAACCAACCAAGCAAGCAAGCAAGCAACATGCGTACCATACTTGAACAAAAATTAACATTAAACCTCGTTCGGGACAGTGGCTGCAAAATGAATCTCTCTCAAGTGCCCAGATCAATTGGGGTAGGTTGAGAAAAAACGAAAGTTTCTTTGAGCCTTCAAAGTGTCACTTTTCTTTTAGTAACAATATCAAAACTAGTTTGCGTGAATTATATATATATGTATATATTAAGTCCATTTTTTACAAGCAAAAAGAAAAAAAAAAAAAAAACAGAAAAGAGAACTCTTGATCAATGAAATAAAAGGCACATTTACTTTGTCAATCAGATCAAAGTCTTTCATTAGAAGGATTGTGGAATTTAATTGTGTTATGTAAGCTCACCAAATCTAATAATTCATAACTCTTCCCCAATTCTATACCTAACAAAAAATCTCACGATGGAGGAGTGGCTTTCACCTAATTTTGACCAGACTAAAGGGTCCGTTGAATCACCTAATACAGATTCCAAAGACTACAGTACTGGTTCGGCTTCCGTTCTGCACACGCGTCCTTGTGACCTTCGACATGCGTACTAAAACTACTCATCCCACCCTGATTATGACAACTGTTAGGCTTCCGAGCTTCCCTTTTGCTGGGCACTTGTCTCAGTACCTAGTTACCCACGTCTCCATGTTATTAGTTGTCTTTGTTTGTAAATTAATTCAAACAGCCTACAAAAAAATAAAATAAAATAGGTTATAATTACATACGGAAGCTTTTGTTATTTCTCTTATATATCTTCTCTTTTTCCTAGTTAAACAGAGCCTATGCCCCCTCCCCCCCCCCTCTCCTTTTGTTTATTGGTCCTTTCTTCTTTTTGAGTTTATGTGCTATCTCCATAACAAAATTGTGAGTATTGCATTAAAAAACGGAGGGTCATTTTGGTTACTTTTGACTATATATATATATATATATATATATATATAATGGTCAGTTTGCAAATATAAAAGAATAAAAAAAATGGTACAACTGGGAAGACGAATGAGTGAAAAGCTTCCTCGATTCCTCCTGGAATTTTGCAGTTTTTGAGCGTTTCACGTAAATTCACATGTCAAGAAATATGGCCATGCATGGTCCCCACCAACTTTAAAAATAAATAAAATAAAATAAAATAGAAAGAAAGAAAGAAAGAATAGACAAGATACAGATATGAGGTTCATGCACCATATAATTAGTATCTGACATAGACGTGGAAGTAATAAAATTAAAATATTTTTCATCGGAATTTCAGAGCCCCCTAGTAGAAGAAGAAGAAGGAAAAACAACAGAGAAAACAGAGGGAAAATTGGAGTTTTGGTCCATTTTCTTTTCCAGGAGAATAGCAGGCTGAAATGGCCGTATATTTTGATTGATTTTACTGATAAATTATTCATTTAAATGCGAGTTGCCCAACTTGTTTGTTAACTTTAACTCTGTTCACCATCATGGTTGGAAAGGTAGTCTTAGCCACTAGCTAGCCGTTCTAGTCTATTATGAATTGGTGGTGGGGGCTACGGATGATAGGCCTTTCTTTCGTTGCTTTCACTTCTTTTCGATACCTTCCGGGCGCTTAATGAAAAGATACGTCTTTAGCTACATATATGTAACAAAACAAAAGTTCCATCCACTCGAACTCCTCTCCATGGATGGCAAACGGGTAGGGTTCAAGCTAGTCTACATATGCAAGTCACTTCAAGTCAGTTGGATTATGGTTATTTTCAATTGGATTAGTTTGAGTTGAAGTGAATTGAGTTTGAGTCCAATCAAATTTGATTCACTTAAATATTGAAATTTCCTAAGAGTTAAATTTGAATTATTTCATATACTTAATTAGGGTTCTACTTGGGCTTGATTAAATTTATAAAATCTTTAACGAGATATATTGATTTCGCGGAACTCTCAAAATAGAGATGAGGGGTTAACATTGGGGAAATATATATATATATATATATATATATATATATTAACGGAGTTGGTAATAATTATTGATCTACAAGTTGCTGCTGCTGCTTAATTATGATATTGTTTTCTATTAACAAACGATCACCTGTTGAATGTTGACATATTTATCCTCAAATGTTTCCATTTTTTTTTTTTTTAATATTGCATCTCACACAAAATATCCTAAATCAGGATTTTTTTTTTTAATTTATTATTTTTTGGGTCCTTCGGAGTAGTGGGAGAGTAAGCCAACCAACAAGTTGTGTATTGTTTTGATCAAGGGCATACATGTAGGCCCCAAATTGTACACGTTCAGTGAATCTAAAACCAAAAGTCACCGATTGCAATGATATTATAAAAAAGTAGCTGCATAAAACAATGTTTGGAGCCTGAGTTGAGCCATTCAATGAAATAGAAAATATATATCATGTTTGTTTGTTACAGGTATTATCAATCTTTCATTTTCAATTGCCCCAAACAGAAATTTATTTTTGAACCCCTCCTCACACAATTCATAAACCTACAGTTTTCCGTATCATAAATTTAGTTAAAGTTGCTTCCAATCACTCTGAAAGTTGAGGTCGTGACACTCCTATTCTTTAGTTTTTCAGTTGCAACACAAAGATAAACCTCCTTCACATCTTTAATTTGCTAGGCAAATTGTTACTAACAATCTGTAACTACCTTTCACATTCTCGTTACACCTCACTTGCCTAACCATATATAGGTGTTTCATTTGCGAAATCTTTTAAGATAAAGAATCATCTCCGTTTCAATTCAAGAACAGAACTCAATAATCACCCATAATTCACAATACCCTCCATCCAACACAAGTTTCTTAGGCATGAATTTGCCAGCAATATCAAAACTCAAGTCCGAAGGTATTCACCAAAAAGATAAACATCCACATCCACATTATTCTGCCCGACTAGGAGCAGAGTGGTAACTCTAAAGGTATAGTTGAATGAGCTCATCACTCACTACAGATGGTGTAAGTACACCGAGATCAGTAAAAAGCAGAGTAAGGTATTGAGGGGGAGTATAATCCCGAGCAGATGTTTCTACCTCCACCTTTGACGGGATAGGCACCCCAAAGTCAATGGGACGCAAGGCAGGAGCCATGTCTTTTTGGTCCAAGGGATATAGTCGAGCAAACTGCATAGCAGAGTACCGATGCTTAAATATGTGTAGAGAGAGAAAAAGAGGGAAATCAAGATACCAAAATTACAATACTGATTTCATAATATTATTTTCTTTTAGACTGTATACCAAGGGTTCACAATTGTGCTAACCTTATAACTTTCAGCAGCCACATAAACAGGTTTGCTCATGCTGTGTGCCACCAATGCAATCTGGTAGGTTCCCATCATGTTAATTATACCTCCGCTTTCAACCACTCCATCAGCACCAACAAATACCATGTCTACCTCATCCATGGTATACGCCACAGCCGAGTCTATAAGAAGTTTCACAGGAATCTCAAGCTTGGCCAGCTCATTGGACAAACGTAGTCCTGTCCTATCAGGCCTTCCTTCTGTAATTAGATGAATCCAATCAAGTCAAAAGAAGGAAAAAAAAAAAATGCAAAGAGCAGATGCAGAATTAAAAATACATCTCAATGTCAAGCAAAGTTTGGAAGCTAGATTCTGACAGAGAAAAATTCTCCAAAAGTAAAATGGATGTCAATTTCTCCCATCAAAGGAGAAAGAAAGAAGCATTAATGGGGAATTACGATAAAAGGTCACAATTTAGTTTCTTAAACTACTGAGTCATTTCTATTAACAAAAAAAGCCAAAAAGATCTACCGTGCCATTAAAATTTAACCAATCAAATCGAAACAAGAAAACACACATATCATATATTTGTAAAAATCTTCTATATGGGAGATGCATTCAAGTTGATATAAAGTAATACACTGCCGCCCAGAAAGCAATAGGTAGGGCAAAGTACTGGATGCAGTGATTATCAATGCAGATGACAGGCAATTTGAAACAAACCTGTGCAGAAAACTCGAAACAGTTTCTTATTTTGAGCTGCTGTCTTCAGAACTTCGAGCACAACTCTAGAGAACCCATGCACCAAAATGGTGCAGCCATCAAAGATAAAATCTTGACTGAGCATTGCAATTATTCTCCGTGCCTGCCATGCAAAGCAAGCAAATACTGTGAATTGCTGAAGAACTGAATTGATAGCAAACAATTGTTCGACAGAGGTCTAAAAGGCCCAAGTAAGTACCTTACAAGATATCTCCCCAAACTTCTCAGCACGTTCAATCAAGCGAGATTTAGCTGAATTGAAGTCCTCATATTCCAAAGCGGAAGTTCTGGTAACATAGCGCATGAAAAGATCACAGCCTGCTGTCAATGAGATGGAGGTCTTGTCCCATGACTGAGGCAGCAAAGAAAAGGCTGATCATCTTGACAGACAAGCAAACTAACTTCTAATAGGTTCAACTACTATACAGCTCTTCAACAACATGACGGCCAGCACCAATTGCAAGCTTTTGGGTAAACCAAACACTTGTGAAAAGACAATACCAATCAAATCATACTAGGGCAGCACGACCATCTCAACCGTAAACTTATGGAGAAAGGTAAGTCAAATCAAGTAAATTCTTCTTGAAACTCAAAATGATTCTTGTTGATTAGTATTTAACATTCCCTATTGCTTGCAATGTTATGCTTCCAATGACAAACATAGCTATCACCAAAATATCCTCTTGGTGCAGAGCTAGTCAAATCAAATGAATCCCTCTTCCAAACAAAATTATGGGAATGAACACATTCCGATGACTTGAAAGCAAACAATCAGCGGTAATCAAACTTACAAAAGTGAAAAAAGAAGGAAAATTTTGAAATCCTAATTTTGGTAGAAACTATCAACGTACGGAATTTCAAGCAGACGACCAGTTTCACCGGTTGAATTAAAACAATCAAAAACTTCAATAGAATCACAAAAGAGGAAAAGGAACAAACTTTAAGGGAATCAGAGGCCTTCTTGAGCTCGATTTCAAGCTCCATCATGGTAGTGGCCTGACTATTGCGAATGACGGCAGCGAGGGCCCTAATGGCGGCAACGGCCTCCGCCAAGTCCGGCTGCATCCTCCAGCCATTAAATTCGTCGATCACAGAAAACGGCTTCCCAGCAACGGGGGGCCTGAGCGGACCGTCGTCGTCGTCGGGGTGGCGGGAGATGGCGGCCTGGGCCTCGGCCAGCCAGTCGCTGGTGACGACGCCATGGTGAGCGGCACGAGTCTGGTAGTAAGCGGAGATGCCGGGAGGTTCAGGGTTAGGGTTGGTGTGGTGGGGCAAGGCGTCGGCCATGGAAACTGAGGGAGGCGACGACGAGAGAAGGGTGAAGGTGTCGGGGGGTTGGGTTTGGTTGGGATTTTGTGCGACGTCGTTTTTCTGCTTGTCGAGGATGAAAGACGCCGATCGCCACCACATTTAGTTATATTTTTTTTTCGTTTTCTCGTTAATATTGTCGTCGTCGTCGTCCTTGTTTTGTTTGTGATAAATATGTGTTTTGTGGCTGTGACCTTGTCACTTTCTCGGGAAAGTGTCTGCGTTGAGTTTTTGTTTTTGAGTTCCCGGAATCAGCCGCTCTCTGAGATTTGAGATATTCCGGCGGCGGCGGCGGCGGGGTGGCGAAGAATTGTATCTCTCTTATTTATTTATCTTCTATATTTATTTATTTATTTATTTAATAAGACAGATGAATGATAAACCTAATTCCACTTATCATTCTACTTGAGAAAGTAATTTAATTAATACTTCAGCGTATGTTTTTTTTTTAAAAAAAAATTATTATTATTAATTAATTTTTTAAATTAAAATTCATGAGGCAACTTTAAGATTTAACATCGAAACAACGTCTATTAGGTTTTAACAATTACAATGAAATAATCACAGTACACTCTCTTTTGAGAACCAAATATAAGATAAAATAAAATAATAATAATAATAATAAACACCTTATCATCGCATAAAAAGAATCCTTTTATTTTAGAACAAAATAGTTGCTCTTTATTGTTATCCAAAACCCCGTTTGTTTTTTCTTTTCAGTTTTCTTTTTTCTCTTAAGCATTCAATACAATACCATATCCGACCAATTTCATGCAACTCTTATAAAATATGACTCCGCCAAATTTATATTTAATTAAACTTAGTCAATAACCCTTAACCGGAATCCTCTGTAACACTGTGGTGAGTTAAATTGTGACCTCTTTAATATGCCTAAACTGCCTTTGTTATTTTATTGTTCTAACATTTCTCAACGCCTCAATTATATGTTGTAGCTAAGCAACCCAAATGCGCACAACAAATCTTCACTCCCATCGTCCAATTGCTAGCAGTCTTTGCTCTTTTAAGCACAACATACATACATACATATATATATATATATATATATATATATATATTCATTGTTATGTGGACGCCATGTGTTTTTATATAATTGAAAGAATGTTACCAAAAGAAAGTGAAAGTCAGTTAATCGGATGAAGACTTCTCTTTCATCTACAGAGACGACGCTGCATTAGTCTTTCCACAATATTGATCTAAAGTGTCAATAATGCTTACATAACCCACCCCCCCCCCCCCCCCCCCCAAAAAAAAAAAAAAAAAAAAAAAAGAAAAGGAAAAGGGTACTGTTGAAGTAAAGGGCATTTCGCAATCTATTGAACTCAATTGTTTATAAATGCTTACAATATTAGACGGTGGTTCTGCTCCACTCCTAAATGAATATTTTAATGATAGACTAAATTAAACAAGTCTAACATATTTATGTTAGAATTAGCCACTTGAAGCAACCCCATGATCCGCTGCCTTGCTAAATTCCTCCAGGGGTCTAGAGAAGCAGAAGCAGAAGCAGCAGCAGCAGCAGCAGCAGGAGTTGGTAAGTATTGATTTGAGTAAATATTTGCACTTTTGGTGCAACTATGAGTTAGGAAATGAGGTATAGTCCAATGTATTACATACGAATAAAAATTTACATCCTACAATTGAAGATGACAAGTTCCCATGACGAGGGAATGATCAATATAGATGGCTCCACCACCATCGTCCATGCATCGCAATCCCATGCACCGATTTCTTATTTTGCGCATTATTAATTAATGGTCGTATGTCCGTTAGCTAAAATCAAATTAAGAATCAAATGGGCGTGGTACTTAACATAATCAAACCAACTCTCAGATAATGACGCACGCATTGAGCAAATGAAAGTTAACTAACGCAACTCCTCCCCCCCTTGTCTACAATCTTGAATGATGATGCCATTCTGGTCCAATAATCTTCTATCTTGTACTCAAACCACTGATTCTTGCCCAAACCCACAATAACTTTACAGGCTGAATCTCCTCTTTAACATCCCGAAAGTTTTCCTTATTACTTGAAAGCGAGGCTTATAATTAGCCTCGTCAATTTTTGCACAAGTTCATCTCTAGGCTTCCCCGCAACTTAGAAGACCAACTTCAATGTCAGCATTGTTAGGAGAATTATTTAATATTTTTGTTAAAAGGGCACTGAGTTTGTCCAACTTAATTGTTTGAAAAAACAAACAGTGCAACCAAAAAAAAATAAATAACAATATTATTCATTCATCAGTCATATATATGGTTACCTTTCTCGGTGAGAACGGTGAACAAAACCAACTTTTTCAAGTCCATAACGTGGACTTCGTTGCTGCGCTTGCAGTTGTAGTTGTCTACACGCTGTACAATGTGACCACTGGCACCGACGACAGTTCAACCATTGCCTTCCGGTATTAGAGAATTCATCCATATTGTAAAAGTTACTCTCTGGGATGGTGCCGAGTAGCGATTAGCTCTGTGGAACGTTGATGCTCCTGTGGAAAGATCTTTGCCGTAGCAATTGCTCCTGGGCCTAGACCCACCTTCTTAAACACGGCCTGTATTAACTGACTAGAACTATGGATAGGAGATGTTAAAGATGATAACTATTATACGACACCTTGGAATTAGGCAGGCTTTATATCAATATATTAGTCATGTTAAAGCAACTATAATATTGATTATTGATTGAGGAGAATTATATATATATATAAACAAATATGCACGGAAAGCAAAAGTTTAAGCATTAATTGTAGCACTTGGGCTTTGTTTAATCTTGAGAACTTGCTTCTTAACTCTTTCCTCGTGCATTAAACAAAGATATGCACGAGGGGATGATCATAAGCAATTTTATGCCCTGGAACCCCCTCTTTTTTTTTTTTTCCGTGAGAGGCAAAGGGGAGATTAGCCCTTTATTAGTTAGTGATTCCATGCCCTATGTCACATGGGGGCTTTTACTGCTCCAAAGTGGAGATTTCATCAGATTATCACCTAATTTACCTAGTTGAGAGTACACAACTAAGCATCTACGTATAGGAGCTTAATTATGCTTTGATTTAGTTTTTTTTTTCTTTTTTCTTTTTGTGAGAATATACTTGCGACCATTGGTATTGGTATTGGTATTGGATGGACATCATTATATCCCACGTGGCGTGCATGTATCTATTAATTAGTGAGTTCCTTTGCTTGGCACCGTCTAAGTCAATATACTTCAAGTTGGGGATATCTTTGTAAGATTTTGATGCCTCATGCATCTGATGGTGGTGTGTAAACCAAGTTCATCAATCAACTGGAAACGAATCCAATTATTGAGTTCAATCTGCAAAAAGAACGAGCTAGACAATGTGTAGAACTATAATGCTTTTGAAGCCAAACAATAGTCACGGATGAATGTGCAACTATTGCTTGATTGACACGTCTCTTGCCAAAAAGTCACTTGACCCGCCAATGAATATCTTGTTCACAATTAGTTGATTCATTCTTACTTGCAATTTGCGAGGGCATCAGCAGCAAAATGTGTACTTCTTCTTAGTTTTATTTTTTATATTTTCCCCTCATTATCTTGTAATTTAAATGATGACCATTAAAACTAAAAAATCATTTACTGTTATCACTAAATCACATGACTGATGGTTACTCCTCATATTTCCTTTTATTCCCATTATGAATGAAAGATTAAGATTCATCAAAATTCAGTAGACTGATCTCTATATCGCATAAAGATTGATCTGCTAATTCCTTGCCATTTTTGTAACCAGAAAGCCAACCACTTTCACGGGAGATATCCATTGGAATCAGCACTCAATAATAGACCTTGGTGTACGCCCGTGGAAGATTCAAAAAGTTCCGAGATATTGACATCTAACATATCTCATATGGTATGAGTCAGCCATCGGGCGTCCCCCTTTTTTTTTTTTTTATATATATATATAAATTTTTACGTATTCCCAATTATCGTTGGGTTTTATCCTAGTCTAAGGTCAGGTTCTCAACAAAGGGGGTAGCATTTAATGCTTACACATAAAATCTAGTGTCAAGGAGATTAATTATTAATTAGCCGCGAGAATCTCGTTGTGTGGCTTGGACTCAGCCTGGCAGCTGAGTCCATGATATGCGTCTTCTTTCCATCCAACTGCAAAAAATGAAAGAAAAAAAAAAAAAAAAAGTAAGGGGTTGTTAAGGAAAGCTGGCAAAATTTGATTGCATGGACGTCTTAATATATCCGGCCATTGAGGGTAGGAATCCAGCTCAGCCGTGGTCTGTGCATAGATCAATTTTATTTTTTGATTAGAAACGTGTCGTAACACAAACGAGCGCCAGCTTTGCTCCTCCTCCCCCCCCCCCGCCCCGATAAAAAAAAAAAATCCAAGAGAAAAAACTGCAAACATTTTAACCAATTGATTTTTAGCCCCTAGTTGCCACAACCCATGGAAGACTTGAGCCTTGGGGTGAGAATGTTCCCCCAGTTGATATCATAGCGATGCTATCCTCTTTTCTCACCCATCAAAATGGGTGGAGTGCAAAGCAGCCATTACATAAAATATCAAATGACTCGTCTTAAAATAATATCACAAAGACAGTTAGAAATAAACTCGATTAAAAAAAAACATGTTTAAATATAATTATTAGTTATAATTTTCATATTGTTTAATACTTAATAAATAAATAATGGTTATATATACTTAAATTATAAGGGCTCTGTCTCTATTTCCTCCGAATACAACTACTAGCTATTGATGTATTATTACTCAGATAAAAAAAAAAAAAAAAAGAAGAAGAAAAAAGACTGCGGCGGCATTTTGTTTTTGGTTTTTGCCCATGTAATGTGTTATTGGGTTGAATGAAGATATACACATAGAACCAACCATAGAAGCACGTATAAATTGCACTGCATTGCATATGCGGTTTTGGAAAAGTGGTATACACGAAAGCCGGCTGGCTGGCTACGCAACAGACAAAAAAAAAAAAAAAAAAAAAACAAAAAGCACACCCGAGTGGACTGTTGGTTGCCGAGGCATGAGATGTTATGGTGCAGTGCAGTTGTCCAAAGGTCAACAGTCAAAACTCGAAAGAACAACCCAAAACAAAGTTAGCGGCCCCCATCATTCAACATAACATACATCATACACGATACATACGTGAGAAAGAAATAATATACTCAAATCTGATTCTGACTTTGTGAGCCGTGGACGTGGAGGAGGGTGTTGCTGTTGCAAAAATTCTGTAGCAGATCGCTCTCTCAATTTTCTTGGGGGTTTGTATTCAGCTTTGTCCTGCTTTGTGTTGTATTTCGGCGAAATATTTGCCCATCAGCTTGTTTGCTGACGTCGTTTTCCATTTCTCCCGCTCAGTTATTTATTATCGTTATTATTTTTCATGTTGTCGTTTCAAAGATCGAAACTTTTGTTCTCTCTCTAGCTCTCCCTGATTAATTAACTATTGATTGATTAACAGTTAACTGGCTATCAAATAAGGAAAATAATAAATACAGTAGAGGCCCAAGGAGAGCCAGTTACCTGTTTTCTCTTCTCTGAATCACATTCGGGTCATGTTCCCACGCTCAACAAAAGGGGTTCCCCCCACCCACCCCCCTTCTCTCTCTTCTGTACAATAAGATGACATGATATCCCCAGGATGATAAACTAAATAAATGGGCAGACGTTAATTTTCTCCTCTTTGTTTGTTTGCTTGTTTGTTTATTTATTTATTATTATTTTTTGGAGGGAGGGGGGGAAGGGGGGAAGGGGGATGGCAAAAGAGTCGTTTTTTGAAGTTTTTACGTGAAAATTGGATTAGGAAAGGTTTGGACTTTTTGGAGGATTTTAATTTGTCCTCTCTCAGCCTCAGGTGCCATTTGATGGGATAGGTAGTCCCTCTGTCTCATTTCTTTATGAATTTTCCTCGAGTTTCTCTGTGCAAAGCAATAAATGGAGCGGCTCTCTCTTTTGCATTTGAAGGGCGGGCGGAGAAACAAAGGATCATAAAAAAAAGAAAATGAGAAAAAAAAAGTATGATCAAGGCTTATTAGAATCATTGGCTTTTTTCACGAATCTCTTGTCTAGGTAGGCTGCGCTTTTGCAAGAATCATCGCCACCTACCCTTTTGTCACGGACCGCATTTTCTACGTGGCACCATTCTCTTGGAGATGAAGATCTTGATTGCAGGTGTTATCGTGGGTGATTCTTTTGTTGATCGCCTTTTCTAGGTAAAGATTGCTTTTTTTTTATCAGAATTCTGCAAGCAAAGACCCATTCAGAATCATATTATTATTATTATTTATTTATTTTCGCGTCTGTTGGCAATGATGCGAACAGCTGTCTGTTGGATTTGGTTTCCGTTAATATTAATTGCGGAGAGCAGGTGGATGCCATTTGCTTCATTGCGATAAACATTTTCTGTGTTATTTCTGGTGGTTGAGGTGGTTCTTTTCTGTTTTATACAGTTTTGAGCTTCTTTGTATTTTTTGACATTAGCATTTTTGGTGTTTCTGCGTGCAAGTATTAAGGTTTGTAACTTGGATTCTTGTAGCTGAATTCTGCTGTGGTCTTCGTCCATGGAGTCGTGGTGAAGGAATTATTTTGATATGTACTCGAAAGGGCATGATTGAGGTATGTTCAAGAGATGATACTCGATTCTAAAGGTCATTCCAGATGAAAATAGGAAAAAGCTCCCCTCTTGAATTGATAAGGATTGCTGGTTTGTGCGTCGCATTGGAGAATGCAACCAGTAGCCTAGAGTTTGATTTTTTGGTTTCTAAGAATTGTTTTTTGCTTTATTCAAGTTGGAACCTTGATATGGTTTGCTAGGATTGTCAAATGAGTACTGCACAATGAACACACTGGTAAGGAGTGTGCTTAGTTATGTGCCTACAAAAGGAGTGTGCTTAGATGGATTCTCCTGACAAGACATTTTCTGACCTAGTTGGTGCATTGAAGTCCTGGATTCCTTGGCAGTCTGAGTCACCTAGTGTGTCGAGGGCTTTTTGGATGCCTGATCAGAGTTGTAGAGTATGCTATGAGTGTGACTCCCAGTTCACTGTATTCAACCGCAGACACCATTGTCGACTCTGTGGCCGCATTTTCTGTGCCAAGTGTACTGACAATTCAGTTCCTGTTCCATGTACCAATTCAAGGAAAACCCTGGATGAGTGGCAGAAGATTCGGGTCTGTAACTACTGTTTCAAGCAATGGCATCAAGGCATATCTAATTTTAATAATGTAATTCAGGTTCCCATCTCAGACCGTTCCAGTTCACCATTGGCAGCAAGTTTGGCCAGTACAAAATCTAGCTGCACTGCTAGCAGCAATAGTAGCTTTACCATTGGCTCAATGGCATACTCTGTTGGGCCTTATCAGCAAGCTCATAGTAGTTCAGGTCCTAGCCTGGCTCAAACATCTGAAATGGAAAGGAATTTAGTTAAGGAAGGAGAAGTTGTATTGAGAAGAAGCGATGACCTTGTTGCTGATGCACAATATCAATCTCCAGGTCAATACACGCTTCCGATGAACAGGTGCAATAAATTTCTTCTATTAATTAAGTATGCTTTTTTATTACTTGGTGTATGCATAATAAATGAGTAGCAAGATAACAACTGATAATGTCTATTGATGGATTTGTGCTGAAGAGCTCTTATGTAATTTGTCAGCAACTGTCCAGTGGTAATTTTTCAAATATTATGAGCTAGGCCTTTTTTTTAACAGGATAGTAGCTTGATTATTTTATTGCAAAGCAACAATGCTTGTTGCAAGTCCATTTAATAACATAAGTATTTTGTGTGTGTGGGGGGGGGGATTCCTTATTCTGAAAATTAAATATCTATGTGAAACTATAGTTCAAAATAAATGCATAGGGCTTGGCATATCAATACTAGCTACTTACTATGTGGTTCTTCCTGATGGCAGGAGTGATGATGAGGAGGAGGATGATTATGGCATATATCATTCAGATTCTGAAACAAGGAATTTTCCTCAAATCGGCATCTATTATCCTCAAGTTGAGTTTGACTTGACCCATGATGATGGTCCACAAAAAGCTTGTCTTGAAGGAGAAGCTATCAAGTCAAAAATCTTAAGCAGCTCACCATTAAATGATAATTGTAGCTCCCAAGATTTGGGAGAAGTGTTGCCCATTGGGAAAAATGACGAGAGTAATGTGGATGATGCATGTGAAGCACCTACTTCTATGTATCCTGGTGAAGAAGGGAACACTGAACCGGTGGATTTTGAGAATAATGGACTGCTCTGGCTCCCACCTGAGCCAGAAGATGAAGAAGATGAGAAAGAAGGTGGTTTATTTGACAATAATGACGATGATGAGGGGGATGCTGCAGGAGAGTGGGGATGTTTGCGTGCCTCTGGCAGTTTTGGAAGTGGAGAAATTCGTAACAGAGATAGATCAAGTGAAGAGCAAAAGAATGCCATGAAGAATGTGGTTGATGGACATTTTAGGGCTTTGATAGCGCAGTTACTGCAGGTAGAGAATGTTCCCCTGGGTGATGAAAATCACAAGGAAAGCTGGTTGGAGATTGTCACATCCCTATCATGGGAGGCTGCTACACTATTAAAGCCAGATATGAGCAAAAGTGGAGGAATGGACCCTGGTGGATATGTGAAAGTAAAATGCATAGCTTCTGGACAACCTTGTGACAGGTAATTACTACTGTGATTCAGTTTGTGCTAGATTACAGGGTTTATTACTTTGTTTAATACTCTCAGGCACAATATCCAAAACAGATTTCTCAAAAACGGACAGAAAAATTGGAAATCTTTCAAGTTACCTGGTAAACAGGAGACAAGTTTCAGGGTTCAGACCATTTAATTTGATTGCTTGTACCAAAGTCCCCTTGTTGGTAAACTGTGAAAGCAGTTTAGAACTCTGTGCACTAATAACCAATAGTATTGAGGAATTTATGAAGAAAACAAAGCATGTCCCACAAACTTATGGCTTTCACCATAACAGGGAAAACACTACTGATCTGGACGTTAAATATGATGCACCCGACCATGGGAAAATGTTTCTGTTTGAACTCTGGTCAGTGCAATAGTTGCTTTGGTGAAAACTCTGGTTAGATCCCATACGAGAACAATTTCTTCTCTTTTATCATAAGACATGTTGAGGTAAGAAGTTATTGTTTCTGTTTGTTCAACTAACTTATATTTGTGAAGTGTCACATTAGAGAGTAAAGCATAACTTTTTTCTATTATAATGAATTTCATTTTCATCTGCTCTTCCCTTTTCAGTCTTTCTACATTTTCATTTTCTTCAGTTGATTTTGATTTTTTTTCTTCCAGTGTGGTGGTCAAAGGAGTTGTTTGTAAGAAAAATGTGGCCCATCGTCGAATGACAGCAAAAATAGAGAAACCTCGACTGTTGATCCTTGGAGGGGCTCTTGAGTACCAGCGAGTTTCTAACCACTTATCGAGCTTTGATACCCTGTTAAAGCAGGTTGTGATAACAAATACTCATCTCCTTGCTCAAAAATAACAATGCTACAGTTTAATGCTAATGTTTGCCACCTACTTCTTTCTTTGTGGGTGATAATTTTTCTTGGATTCTTTTCACTTCTTTTCCTTCCTTTCTTATGGGTTTTGTTCTATAGGAAATGGACCATTTAAAGATGGCAGTAGCGAAGATTGATGCACACAATCCTGATGTCCTTCTAGTAGAGAAGTCAGTTTCACGATTTGCACAGGAGTACCTTCTAGCCAAGGACATATCTCTTGTTCTCAATATCAAGAGGCCACTTTTAGAACGAATATCCTGTTGTACAGGTGCTCAGATAGTCCCTTCTATTGATCATCTCTCCTCTCCAAAATTGGGCTACTGTGAGACGTTTCATGTGGAGAAGATTTTTGAAGATCTCGAAACTGCTGCACAGGGAGGGAAAAGAACAATAAAGACATTGATGTATTTTGAAGGCTGCCCAAAGCCATTGGGCTTCACTGTAAGCCCTAGAAAGTTAAATTTTGGGCTTAAAAATATCCCGTGATATGTCCAAAAACAAAGTTGTTGTCAGAGTATAATTCATGATCTATATCCTAGACTTCACCTAATAGTTTAAGCTTTAAGTTGAATGACTTCTTGACATGGTATTAAAGTTTTCATGACCAAGTAATTATGAGTTCAAATCATGCTGCCCTTACATTTAATTGTGAATTAATTATAATTCCTAGCTTGTTCATACTTTAGGCCCAAGTGACTAGCTTGTTCATGCTTCCAACCCAAGTGAGCTTAGCTTCTCCTGGGCCTCACCTAACAATTTAAACTTTTAAGCTGAATAGTTTCTTAACAATTGTGATGTCCAAAAATTAATTGTGATGATGAAATGGGGTTTCCAGTTTCATTTCTTAACAAGAAGCAGATGAATTTGAAAGTTTGGCAGATATATGATTGTGTTTATCAGTTGCATATTTTTATGGTAATCCGTGCTTATCAAGTTTGAGGGGAATGTTCTGCAGTTTAACATGATTGATAAAGTTTTGGAGTTTTCTTTCTGTTTGTCTATGGAATGATCAGTGTTCCTAATATCACTTATGTGTACATATTGTTATATCCGTTTGCTTATTTTGAGGACATGTGTAAATTTGGTAAGATAAGTCTGCTTTGGAGTTTCACCCAGCTCCTTTTTATTTGTATTTGCTTCAGATTTTGCTTAGAGGTGCCAATGGGGATGAGTTGAAAAAAGTGAAACATGTGGTCCAATACGGGGTTTTTGCAGCATATCACTTGGCCGTGGAGACATCTTTTCTTGCTGATGAAGGAGCATCTCTACCAGAACTGCCACTGAAAGCTCCAATAACTGTTGCATTACCAGATAAATCATCAACAGTTGAAAGATCCATATCAGTTGTGCCTGGTTTTATGGTCCCTGCCAATGATAAGCATCGAGGATTGCAAATGAGTGGTGAACCACAAAGAGCCAACAGTGTTTCTGCTGCATATCTGGCCTCAAGAATTGCCAGTCTTGAAGGGAAAGTGCTAACTGATGGCCCCAGCTCGCAAGCCTCAGAACTTACTTCATCTAGTCCTGATTGGACACATTCACTGTCCTCTTTTCCTTCTAGGGTGAAAATTGTTTCAGATTCTCATAGTACTCTTGAGGAGAAAAAAAAAATTACATCTGAAAGTTCTCTTGCTGAAGAAATTTCTGTGGCTAACAATGGCATTACTGCCATGAGTGATCATCTTGCTGTTAACAGTTCAGGACATTTTGATGAAGTTGTGGCAAACCATTCCCAAAATGGTGATAGTGAAATGGCTGCATTTCAACAAGACAGTTCAAAGGTGTTAGCCATACAATCAGATTTTAGTAATAATTTTGAGGAGGTAGGTCCACCCAAGGAGGGATTTTCTCCATCTCCTTCGGACCATCAGAGCATACTGGTTTCCTTATCTTCTCGGTGTGTGTGGAAGGGGACTGTTTGTGAGAGGGCCCATCTCTCTCGGATCAAATACTATGGTAGCTTTGACAAACCTTTGGGTTGGTTTTTGCGAGATCATTTATTTGATCAGGTAAGATCTCTCTTTCTCGAATATCCTTATATGCTTGTTTCTAGAGACATGGATGTGGGTTCCACAACTGAACAGACTTAATGTTCTATAGAATTACAGTTGCCGCTCTTGTGAGATGCCATCAGAGGCACATGTTCATTGTTATACCCATCTACAAGGCAGTCTCACTATATCTGTTAAGAAGCTACCTGAAATACTTTTGCCTGGTGAAAAGGATGGAAAGATCTGGATGTGGCATAGATGCCTGAAGTGTCCGCGAATAAATGGGTTTCCTCCTGCTACCCGAAGAGTTGTAATGTCTGATGCTGCCTGGGGCTTATCACTTGGGAAGTTCTTGGAGCTCAGTTTTTCTAACCATGCAGCTGCAAGCAGGGTAGCAAGTTGTGGTCATTCTCTGCATAGGGATTGCCTTCGTTTCTATGGGTACTCTTGTCTCTTTATCTTGCTAATTTGTCAATGAATAAGTTGAAATGCCATTGCTTTCTCATGGGAAATAATGATTATAGAGCTCCTGCAAGTCCCTGTTTCTCATAATTTTTTGTTAGCAATTTTTAGAATCAGCATGTTAGCCTGAGACTGTCAGGAGAGGTGAGCCATAATACTTGTTCTTTTTGGAAAGCATAGATGTTTTTATGGGTCATTGAATGATCTTGAATCTATTGAGTCCATGTAGCTGATTATCGAATTCACTATTGATTGTGTCAATCTAAACAAGGATTGTGGTATTGAGAGCAAAAAAGCTCAAATCTTTCTCTTTCTCTCTCCCTTCCCTCTCCCACTTTCTCCTTGTGCAGATTTGGGAAAATGGTTGCTTGCTTTCGGTATGCATCAATTGATGTTCTTTCAGTATATCTTCCACCCCAAAAGCTGGACTTCGAATTTGAGAACCAGGAATGGGTGCAGAAAGAGACAGAGGAGGTGAATGAAGACCATTTTAGATAATTGAAAATATTTTCTTATGTTTGTGGATAATTTGTTTTATTTGATCATAGCAGGTGGTCAACCAAGCCGATCTTCTATTTTCTGATGTCCTTAATGCTCTAAGTCAAGTTGCAGATAATAGAACAAGTGCAAGGCCAGTTAATGGTGGCATGAAACCTGAAACAAGACGTCAGATTGCAGAACTTGAAGCAATGTTACAAAAGGAGAAGGCAGAATTTGAGGTGAGGCATTCTGTGAGGCACTTTACCATTTGAAATTTAAGGCACTTGGAACCTTGATCATCACTATATATTGCATTTTCATGTTTAAATTTTGTTATGTTAGCATGCGGGCCTCACCATAATATTAAACTACTTTCCTTCAGCTTCATATACAACAATTTTTTTGACTATACAAATTTCTTTCTGGCTCAACATAATTTTCTTCTCTGGCAATTTTTTACCACTAATACTTGAGCATTTCAAAGTTGTATTGAACTAAAGTGGAAAACAGGGGGAAAACCATTTATTATTTTATTTCTTACTATCACCATCTAGGCCCTAACCATTCTTGATGTTGTTTAGGAGTTGCTCCAAAAAATTTTGAACAGGAAAGTGAAAAATGAGCAACCTGTTGTAGACATTCTTGAGATCAACAGATTACGGAGACAGTTACTTATCCAATCCCGCATGTGGGACCACCGCCTTATTTATGCAGCCAAGTTAGATAACAACCTTCAGGATAGTTTGAACAACTTGATCTCAGGACATAAGGAGAAAAACTCTGCTAATACTGAGAAGCTTGTGGAGGTGAATGTAATCAATAAGCCAGGATTAGATACTATTATTGGGGACACTCTCTCTGAGGATCCAAAGCTGTTTAATACACGTGATCGGCAAGGGGGATTTCATAGCAATACTGACTTGTCAGACATGGTTGATCAAAAAACAGAAATGGCTCAAAATGTCCACCAGGGAACACATGAGCAACCTAATGTTACTGCCACCTGTCATCAATCTGACTGTCTGGAATCCAGCAGAAATGTTTGTGAGTCTCTTTCTACGGGTCATGCTCCTATCATGAAATGTTTGTCTGATACACTTGATGCTGCATGGACTGGTGATTATCAGTCAGGAATAATACCATCAATGGACGGTGCTAGTGTGCATTCTGATTCAGCTGTGGCAGATTCTTCTATAATGGTTGCAGAGCCACAGAGGTTCGATTTGGAGGACCATGTCGAAGACATTTTACCCTCATTGTCCACCAAGGGCCCTGATAACATGGAAGATTTTGCAAGTTGGTTAAGCATGCCCTTAAATTTCTATCGTACTTTCAACAAGAACTTTTTGGCAAGCTCTGAGAAACTGGATACACTGGGAGAGTATAATCCAGTCTATGTTTCATCCTTTGGGGAGTTAGAAATTGAAGGTGGTGCTAGGCTGCTTCTCCCTGTGGGTGTAAATGACACTGTAATCCCTGTATATGATGACGAGCCCACAAGCATTATAGCTTATGCTTTAGCATCTCCAGAATATCACAGGCAACTGACAGATGAGGGGGAAAGAAGAAAAGGCAGTGGGGATTTCAGTTCTTCCCTGAATTTGTTGGATTTAATGGCCTCTCAGTCATTTAATTCTGTTGATGAAGTGGCAATTGACTCTTATAGAGGTCTTGGGTCTCCAGATGAGAGCATCTTATCCATATCAGGATCTCGTAGTTCTTTGATCTTAGACCCACTTGCTTATACAAAGGCTATGCACATGAGAGTTTCATTTGGAGATGACGGACCTATTGGTAAGGTGAGATACACTGTGACTAGTTACTATGGAAAGCGTTTTGATGCATTAAGGAGGATATGTTGTCCTTCTGAGCTTGATTTTATAAGGTCTCTTAGTCGTTGTAAGAAGTGGGGAGCTCAAGGTGGCAAGAGCAATGTCTTCTTTGCAAAAACCTTGGATGATCGGTTTATTATCAAACAAGTCACAAAGACTGAATTGGAGTCATTTATAAAATTTGGTCCTGAATACTTCAAGCACCTATCTGAATCAATTAGCTCAAGAAGTCCAACGTGCCTGGCAAAGATTCTGGGGATATATCAGGTGCTTATTCCTAAGACCTTAAGTGCAAACTAAGCTAGTTATGAATAGTATTCTTACAGTTTAATATGAAAATTAGCCAAGTCCTTTCACCAATTGGCTGCTGTCAATCTTGATGGTGTTTATATTTTCAAGAAACTGCTGGCTGTCATAGTAATCAATGAAAAATAGTAAGAACATTTTCTGCATCTGCTTTTGGGTTTAAAAACAAGGAGAAAAGAGAGAGGGAGAGAGAACTTTACATTTTATGCCATCATATTCAAATTGCCAACAACTTTAAATTTATGGTAAGTACACAATCATTTCGTATTGGTTAAAAGAGAAGCTTGTCACCATGTAGCATTTGCTTAAACTCTGAGCACAAATGTCTGCTATTCATCCAACAAAGGCAACTGCAATTGTCAAGGCTGTTAGCTGAAGTAAATGTTCTCCATCATTTATCTTTTAGTCTATCTATTGTTACTTGAATAATGTATAATGGCATTTGCCTGAGAGAGAAAAGAAGGGCAAAAAGAAAGGTGTTTGGAGGCATTGAGGATGGAATAAGACTGAAAAGAAGTAGCTCAATATATGGTGTCACCTTTTTAACTGTTGTCTTCCTAAATTTCTTCTTGTCAACATTTCACAAGTAAATGTATTAGATGGATGTAGCAGTCTCATGCTGCTTACCATACATTTTCTATGGAAATAGCTCCACAGGTGATTAAACTTGACTTGGAAATGGGAAAGACTAAAGATACATTATATTATGTGAAATACTTGTAAGCTAATGACATATATTCAGGATTGCATGCGTTGAACGTAACTTAATTGTTCTTTGGCTTTTCATTGCTAGGTGACATCGAAGCATCTGAGAGGTGGAAAAGAAACCAAAATGGATGTTCTGGTTATGGAGAATCTCCTGTTTGGAAGGAATGTGACCCGCCTTTATGATCTGAAGGGATCTGCACGGTCAAGGTACAATCCTGATTCTAGTGGTAGCAACAAAGTTCTTCTAGATCAGAACTTGATTGAAGCAATGCCAACTTCTCCGATCTTTGTGGGAAACAAGGCAAAGCGGTTGCTAGAAAGAGCTGTCTGGAATGATACTTCTTTTCTTGCAGTAAGTGATAGAGCTCTGTCTATGATTCGTTATGCATTAATATCAACTTTTCTTCCCATATCTCCTTATCCTCTTTCCCCTCATGTCTTCTTAAGGAGTTGCACTGCTTTTGAGAGTATGTAAGTGGGTTGTTAGGCATTAAAGTCATAAGAAAATCTATGAACTCCATTTTAAGTTGCCAGTATGCTTGTGCTGATGCAGTCAATCGATGTAATGGATTACTCCTTATTGGTTGGAGTGGATGAAGAGAAGCATGAGTTAGTTCTTGGGATCATCGATTTCGTGAGACAGTATACATGGGACAAGCACCTGGAAACATGGGTAAAGGCTTCAGGCATACTCGGGGGTCCAAAGAATGCATCTCCAACGGTAATCTCTCCCAAGCAGTACAAGAAAAGGTTCAGGAAAGCGATGGCTACTTATTTCCTGATGGTCCCAGATTCGTGGTCCCCTCCATTGATAGTTACTTCCACATCTCAGTCTGATTTATTTGAAGAAAGCATCCAAGGCGGGACTTCAGTTGAATGATGTTGCCAATTAGTGTGATTGTACATTTAAATGTGCACTTTAGGGAAGTCAGCCTGCATTATTTTTTTTTTTCTTGTTCATATTCTTACATTTCATTCTTTTGATAGGTATTGATTTCTATTCTTAGCTCAAAAGAGGATATAGTAAATTGCTGGAAGATGTAGAACAAGGCCGCAAAAGCCAGGGAAATGTAAACCAGAGGGGTTAATATTGGATGACACCTCTGTGTGAAACTTTTGTACCAGAATACTTATATGTGCAACATGAGAGGCAGGTAAATAGTAATTGTATCGCGCTCCAATTCCCCACCCCCACCCCTTTTCAACCTTGTATCCAGCTTATCATCATCTTTTTTTTTTTTTTTGGGTGTTTAGTATTTTTGCCTTTGATATTCTGTGTCTTTGTGCGTTTAGACTCCCTCTTCCCCCAGCCCCAAAACCGGTTATAAGATTTCCTTATGGCATTGGCCATGCTGGAAACATAATCCTGCTTCCGAGGGAAATTAAAATAGCCAATTGTTCCATAAGGATGGCAAACATAGCACACACGAATAGTTGCTGTTCCAAGGCTACGGAATGTTTTGGTTAAAGTCGAAGCAGCTTTCATTTCTGTCATCGCAAGTATCTATATAGGATCGCCGTGATGATGGAAATGCTATAATTTGCAAGGAAAAGAAAAGTGCATGAAGGGGGTGGGGGGCTTGATGACACTGATTTTTTTATGCCCAGACTCAATATTGCCATTCACGTTGTGTAATTGTAATCCACATTATTACTCAAATTACATGCATAATTTTGACGAAGAGTCAAAGGGTCAATTGATCAGCTCAGGTAGCAGAATTTACTAATCATTAGAAGAAGTCCTCTTTGACAGGGATAACACTGTTGTCAGCTGCACTGTTATATTCTCCACCACCGCCGCCACCATTGACAATCTGAAGCAATCTTTGATGAAGCAGATTCATGATCTCTGCATCTCTGCAATTCGATATCAGAGATTGGCCAAGAAAAACAAAAACAAAAACAAAAACAATCTACGTTACTGCGTTTTCTTTTTTGCATTAAAATGAAATGTAAAAGTATATATACGAGAGAGAGAGAGAGGGCAAAATGTTGATGCATCATTATTCATTCTACTTTGGACTTGTGAGAAGATAAAAATTTATTTTGACCTTGAATCATATGGTCCGGTTGGAAGTTGTTGGTGAAAGCGAGGGCCTTCATCGTACCCTTCACAGACTATCTCCCCGCTGTCATCTATGTAACAAATTATACCCTCAGATCGGTTCTCGAAGACCTGCGGTGTACAAGACAATAATCAACTGTCAATGTCTCGTTAATGGAAATTGCTGACACCAATTGTGTTGATTTTATTGCATATAAGAAATATATGCACGTATGTGTGTATATGTTTTTTAACATGTCACGGCTTCGGTGACCAGAAACACACAAAGTGTATTGTTTGTTGGAAGAGTACCTGGTTGCTCTTGAAGGAGGAGGATCTGACCAGAAGGGCAGGTGCTGCTTTCTTGACTGAAATTTGATTTTGCTTAAGCAGCACCGTTCTCTTGCCAGCAGACATAACTGCTGGACCGGACTTTTGAACTGGGACGACGGCAGGAGAAGAGAAACATGCTGCAGCCATGGAGCATATGCTAAAGAAGGAAGAAGAAGAAGAAGAAAAGGAAAAGGAGATGGAATAGTATTTGCTGCTTTGTTATTCAACTTTCTTTTGAGGGACGAGGGGTGTGGGAGAGGAGGTTGTGCGTTGGGGGGGGGGGGGAAAGGGGTTCTTTTGCGAGCTTCGAATGAATGAATTTAAAGAATTCAATTATTGGTTTAAGTGTCAAGTGTGTGTCTTGTCATGCAGCATTACGTTACAATTTTAAATGAAGAAATTTAGGTAGCAAGTGGGACCCTTGTTGCTTATCTTCGCTCTGTTGCTTTGCCGCTGAACCCTCCTCCTCCTCCTCCTCCTCTTTCTCTCTCTCTCTCTCTCTCTCTCCCTCTCTCTGTGGATGTACCACGTCATGTCGTTGAGTGGGTCCTGTCTCTTATACACATCTAGATGTGTATAAGAGACAGCTCCTCCTCCTCCTCCTCCTCTCTCTCTCTCTCTCTCTCTCTCTCTCTCTCTCTCTCTCTGTGGATGTACCACGTCATGTCGTTGAGTGGGTCGATCCTGTCCTTGCCTCTTTTTATCAAATTCAATCGGTTGGTTACCGGGTCTTTTCATGATTTTACAATGAGCTTCTGCGTCCCTCGACATCCCTTTTTCTTTTTTTTTTTTTCATTAAAGTCGTGAGACGAGACGACTGTGACATGACATCATTAAGGGAGGTTTACTTCTTCTTCTTCTTCTCACTCCTTTTAAGCTCCACTTATTTATTTACTTTTTTTCCCCTTTGTTTAAACAATTAAGAATGGACTGATCCAGGTGTGCAGTAGTACATACATTTGTGCGATAATATATCAAATATGAAATTTCAATGGTCCTGTAAAGTGTTGGGGTTTATTTATTTATTTATTTATTTATTTTTATTTTTATTTTTTTTGGGGGGTGGGGTGGGGTAGGGTGGACACAAGGGGCAAAATCATTAAGCATTAAGGAGACTTTGAATAGCTGCTTCTATTTTTCTAGAAGCATTTCGTATCAGTCCATTTCAACAGTAACTAGGGCTATTAAACTCGGAAACTCTTTTCTTTTCTTTTCTTTTTTTTTGTTTATTTTTTTTATATATAATTTTTTAATTTTTGTCAATTAGGGACATCTCGAGGGTCAAGATCTCCGAGGATATGATATTTCCACTTCCAATCTTCCAGGCTTCGAGCGATGGTTAGACCAAAGGAAAGAAGTTTGTACTCCTAAGGTGGTTGGCTGGTTGGTTAGTTAATTAGTTTAATCCCCTCCCTCATTACCCTGTGCTCTGTTGGATGGAGTATATATATATATATATATATAATAAATTTTTATTATAGGACTGACTTGGACTCTCTCTCAATTCCAAAGGAACTTAACTTGTTGTAGTCTATGAACTTAAACCATATGCAGAAGCAGAAGCAGAAGCTAGCTCAGGCAAATAGAAGAAGAAGATAAGAATATAGTCCTCAGTGGAGAGGTCCAGTTTGCTCCCTGTTGGCGTAAAGCCGGAGAGACACCTCCTCCACGTATTTCAAGTAGTCTACTCTAAGCTAGGAGATGAGATGAGATGAAATGAAATGAGAGGCCCTTGTGAGTCTCACCTCCCCAAAACCCACCCTTTTTTTAAAAAAAAAAAATTAAAAACGAAGCATTGTATTATAATATAGAGATTTCAATAACATGCATTCGTATTTAATTTTTGTGTTTAATTTTTTTATTTTTTATTTTATTATTTTTTAAAAAGAGGATTTCTTTTTCCTTGAACAAAGCTTAATAAAAATAAAAATAAAAAAAAGGGAAGGCCGGGGAAGAAAGCGCTTTTATATCATTGACCGACCTGACATGACAAGAGAAAGAGATGTGCAAGGAAGAGCGAGGTGAGGTGGACAGTAGACTCATTGGGCCAGCCACGATGACATCTCGAGGCCCATATCGATGGTCCAACTCCCAATCCCAAAGCCCCAAACGAAACGTACACTTGGGACACTCTCAGTTAGTTCACACTGTGTCCTCCACTCCAGTTTCTGGTTCTGTCTTGAAACTCTTTGACTGCGTCTGCAAGCAAAGCCCAAAAAAAGAAGAGGCATTAGTTTGATTTGAGTTTTTCCGCAACCTTGCAATTGCAATTGCATTGCATTTTACAAAAGAGAATTTTAAGTTAATTTCTTCCAAGATGTTTCTCACTATTTAACTCTAATCTAACATACATTCTCTCTCTCTCTCTCTCTTTCTTCTTATTCGTTCTTCTCTCTACTCTTTAGGTATGCTCTGACTGGGTTGAGTTGTCTCTCTCTCTCTCTTTTTTTTTTTTTGTGGGGGGTGGGTTAAGTCCTTGTATTTTTGGGTGTGGGTATTTCATTTGGATTGGGGAATTGGGAATTGGGAATACCCACTTTTATCAGCAACAAAGGAAAAATATATATTTATATATAGATCAAAAGTTTCTCCAACATTAATTTCTTCTTGAATTCTAGAATGCTTGACCAATTATTGGTGAAAACTTTGCGCCTTTTCATCAATTTGGGAAAAATCACAGTGAACTAACGAACGACTTTCCAGAGCATTACTAAACTGTGGCCACCACCTCTGTAATTATTTTCCTTTGTAGTCAGAATGAGTGTCACCACATCAATGTTGTCACTTCAAATATTTAGTTAAAATGCACTAAAAAAAAACTTTAATTGGTAAATAAAATTTTAAATATAAATCATATGCCATACTCTATAATATCATATTTTAATACGTCCCCTCAGCTAAAAATATTTAAGATAAAACAAGCCAAACTTATTTACTTGAACTAAAATATAAACAAACTAAAAATTTATAATTAAATATAAAAATAACATATTTCAAACTTTTAATTATTCAATTAAAAAATTAATTGTATATCAATAAATCATTTTTCTTTTTTAAAAAATAATTTATTAAATAAAACTTAAAATATAAATCATATTGGATTGCCTACTTGCTCGCCTTCGTCTGGAGTTTTCCACTCTTCAGCTTTGAGGCAAAGTAAATATAACCCTAAGTTCAGATGATTGATGGAGAACAGAGCACAATTGGAGAGAGTCAAAGAAATGATCTTTACCAGCAGTTCCATAAATATAAAGCGAAGAAGAAGACAAAAAAAAAAAAAAAAAAGTGTACTACTGTGTATGACAACTCATGGAGGCGACAACACCTCCATGGCTGCGGAAGAAGAGAAACAGCGAATAAATAACATCCTTCGGGTAAAAGATCCAAGTGAGAAAAGGCAGTTTCCTTGAGCCTATCTTAAAGTCAGCCGGCCACAACAGCTTATTCCACAGGTTCCACAAGGACTAGCTCAATCTTTAGTCACGAAACTCATCCATAAAACTTTTGTGAAAGTCTGTAAGACGAGAAACCACAGCTGGAATCTTATCCTCTTGTGGCAGTATGGTGCACCTAAAATGCCACGTGCCCGGAACCTTCAAAAAAGAATCGAGAACACACAGATGAGTTTAAACTTTGATCAATAAGGGAAAGGCAAACCAAAGCACACGGCCATCTCACACACCAAGTTCCCCATTAAATCCTCAAGATATTGAGGAAAGTACAGATGATCACGATCCATTTCTTTTTGCATTTTTTCCCGTGTCTGCTTGTGAGCTTGAGTTGTTGCATCAACAATATTATTGTGCTAATACAGGAGCATTTGAACACTACAATTCCCAGCCCCATTTAACCAAGTAAATGATGACTCACCTGCCCAAAGCCAGAACCAGGAACAACAACAATTCCAGTGGCATTGAGGAGTCGTCGACAGTAGAATGCATCTGGGGCTGTCTTTGCATCTTCTGCAGCCTTAATTGCCTTTTCAGGCAGGGAAACACGAGGAAAGAGGTACATGGCCCCTTCTGCTTTGTTGCATGTTACCCCCTCTAAGCTGTTGAATGCTTTTTCCAATGTCTAGCATTGGTTAAACAAACATCATTTCATGTCATTATCTCAAAGTAAGGGAGAGAAAAGGGAAAGCATAAGTGCTTCAAATGGTTGCATGCAAATAGAAGTGCCCAATTAAGAGAGCTCAAAGAAATATATGCACTCTCTACCACATGCCAGAGGATAATGTATAGCAACTAGCCAGAACTGTCCTCAGTTCAGAGGCCCAAATATTTATCTTTTAACTGCTGTATTGACAAAATAGCCACGTCATTAAAACTGACCTTTGCACGTCTTGCTAGGGATGAAAGAATCCCATCTCTCTCTGCAATATACGACTCATATGATTCATCTCCAACCTGCACGCATGCATTTACTGGCCTCAGTTGTGTAGCAAATAGGTAGTATTAGAAGGTTTTCCATCTTGTCTACCAACTGTGGCACTAGATGTAGTCCCAAACTTGCTAAGCTTAAGCTCACTTAATAACCAACAGTATTAGTCCAGAATCTCAGCCAAACCAGTCAGGACAAATATCAACAAACCTTTGGCGGGTTCATGACAAGACTTGCAATAATTTGTCCAGAAATATTTGAACAAAGATTCACAGAGGCAACTTTGTATATTTGCTCCCTTACATCAGGACCAAATCCTGTGACCTCCATGTAACCTCCTCTCTTTCCACACTCTCCATGGTATCCTGAAAATTTTTGAAAATGACACATGATCCAAACTTTGAATTCACAAAATCACAGAGAGCTAAGAAGTTTGTGTCCATCTGATTGCCATAATTCATAAAGTTATTTTACCTTTAGAGACAGACTGAAAAGACACCAAAGATATATCCTTTTCGCCGCACCCCATGGACCGGGAAATCTTCTTGAATGAGTGGAACTCCTTCTCAGGGACGTAAACATTCTGCTGGTAAACCTGTACGAACATACGAGATTTAATAACATCACTCAACAATTTGACTCAGATCCATAGGCTAGAAAGCAAGTTTATATCCAAACTATTCCCATCTCCTACCTCATCTGCCAAAAGAACAAGACCCTCTTGCTTGCAGAAGTCAACAATTTCTCGCTGGTTGTCCTCAGCAAGAACCTACAGCACGGACCAAAAAGTCAACCTCAATAAAATCATCCCAGAGCATCCTCTACCGATGTATTCTGTTGCAGAAATTCTTAAAAAATTCCTTATTGGAATCAAACACTAGTAACTAACCTGTCCTGTTGGATTCCCTGGATTTATCACAACCAAGGCCCTAACTGTAATGCCTTTAGTCTTAGCATCTTCCAATTGCTTCTCGAGCTCAGAAATTTCCAATACCCATCCATTTGCTTCATCAAGATAGTAAGGGACCTGTAGAAAACCATAGTTTTCTACTTTGAAATACAAGGGAAATTTTCATTTAAAGAATTATATGACTCCTAATTACCAAAGTCTTTATCATGCCAACATATTTCTATTCTATGCTACAAGAGAAGTTGCAACATATCCTTACTTCAACACATTGATCTGCTCACAAACAGCTAAAAAATAACAACTCGAGAGAGCCAAGCAAACAAAATTGACATGAGTTTAAAAACAACACTTTCATTTAGAAGATCATACCAGAGTGCCCCCATGCAGAGCAATTGAAGCTGAGTACAGTGGATACTGAGGAATTGGGCAAAGTATACCATCCTTTTCTGATCTTATCAGTAACTGCATCATCATGTGGACCTGGTAATAACGAAAGCATCATCAGCTGGACATCCTTTGGATACCATATGGGCAGCTGTGTCTTTTGGTTATATATTGTCCACATTATAGTAAGTTATTTCCAAACAAAGCACATGGAATCTACTTACTGCTGGACTTGCACCATCTGTCAAGAAAATATCATTTGGGTCAGCGGGATAACCGTCACGAGCTTCAATTCCAGCAGCAATTTGATCACGTAATCCCTTGATACCCTATTGAGGCAAGTAAGAACATAGATTGTTATTGCTAAATTCAACCCCTTATCTTCAATGTTTGCTGACGTGGAAACAAATACTAACTTGACTGTGACTGTAAGCACCAGTTGCTTTTCCAGGAATTTGATCAAGAATCTGCCAAGCTCGCTGTATCGCATCGGCACTGTAGCAAATCACAAGGACAGTAAAAGAAGGCATCATGAAATGATGAAGCAAGGGTAATCATTTCGTTCCCATTATTAACTAGGCCAATCAAAGTGGGACTTTGGATAAGGCATGAACAACAGATATTAAATAAATATTTAAGAAAAATCAACATGCTAGAAAATGACTTATGCCCCAATCAGAGCCATGTTTAAATTATAAACTGATTCAAGGCAAGCCTGTATATGCTGTCTCCACATGAACTTAAGCAAAAAGTGTAAGACATATTCCTGTGCTGAAAAGTTTAAAAAGGCTCACTAGGCAGCAAGAGCTATAATCTGCAGCAATATTCACTAAGAGCAACACACAGGCAGAGAAAGAAGTTGAATGACCAAAAAAGGAAAACTAAGTACCTGAACAAACCATGTGTTTCAGAAATATCAAGAAGGGCAGGATGGTCACATAGTGCGAGAACCTAGAAAAGATAAAATACATGTTGTAAGAGTCGACCAAGACATAGTATATTATTATGGCAATTTCCCTCAAGAAGTTGTAGCCTTCTAACCTCTCGGAAAAATGTTATTGGTTGTTGACCAAGAGACTGAGGATTACCAATGTTGCAGTACAGTATCTGTTACAAGAAGATTTCAGCATCAACAAGGATAGTGAAAACAATGAGGGGTCTTTAAAGAGAGTTTTTCTCAAGAGGAAATTAGTTATGTCAAACCCTCTATTCATGTGCTTTTTAATAAGGGAAAGCCAGCTTTGGAGGTTGGCTCTAATTCTCAAAACCAGAATGAAAGGAACCAGAGTACAGGCACGTCAAAAATTCATGCAGCAGAACTTACTTCGTGTTGAATCTCACAGGGTAAAGACCTTTCACTTTGGTCAGAAGCTAATGTAGTATAATCAATATTATTTGCCACAGCATCATAGATAGTTAATAAATAGGATGTCACTTTTGAGTTGAGGAAAGGAAAAAAAAGTGATTTAAGTCATTCATGTTTGTGTCCAGATGAATAACTCAAATCCATTCTATTTACATTCCTGTTCTTCCAAAAAAGAAAAAAATAAATAAATAAAGAAAAGGTTAGGGAGAAATACAGGGATACCTCATCAAAGGGATGAGATCCTGGCTTGACCTCCAATTCTTGTTGTAACCGCTGTGTAACATTGTTGGAGGACTAAGATCAGTAAAGACAGTTAATCGCTTCAAAGCGCAAAACTCCAAAGAGAAAGCATATGATGTTTCTCTCCGAAATTAGAAGCAAAAGAAACAAATTCATCTAGACAGAACCCCTTGCCTACCTGAGCGAGGGTGACAATCTCGCCACGGACAGCATATTCACATTTCAAGACCTGTATGAAGCCGAAAAATGAACATTTATAAGAAAGAGAGGTTCCAGATTGATTAAAAGGAGAAAGAAATCAAACAGTGAAGAAACAATTAAAAGCAGCTGCCACATTAACATAACATAAAATATATAACTCGTTGGGATTAGATAAAGAAAGAGAGAGAGATAAAGGGGAAGGGAGGAGGCGTTGGGGGGGGGGAACCTTGGGATTAATAGTTTGGACGGAGACAGAAGGAGCCATGGAAGGGGAAGGGGAAGAGGAAGACAAGAATCTGGAAAGGGAAAAAAGGAGAGGAGGCAACAAGTCGTGAGCCTGACTGCGACAACGACGGGGGGAGTTGCTGCAGCAGTGGTTTAAGAGGAGGACTCTAGCTTTTGCGAGCGCCGTTTTCCGCATCCTCCTCCCTCTTCCGTTGTCCTTTATTTATAGATGCCTTTTTATAACATATCTTTACAATTTGATTCCACACAAGCGCTTTAGGGTTTTCAATTTCGTGCTCCTTTTAACGTCTAGAGAGACCCATGATAGGTTAGAGAGAGAGAGAGAGGTGACGTGACGTGGGAAAGCTCAGTCTTTCTAATTTTGTTTCTCTCTCTCTATCTCTCTTTTCTTTCTAATTTTGTTTGCGCCCACAGACTGCGAATGCGAATTCGAATCCCCTCCCCCCCCCCCCGAAAAGTAAAGTAGCCTCTTGTTTTCCTCAAATCTACGTCGGAGTTCGGTCGAGTCCATCGTAAGCGTTAGCAAATTTATATATACATATATAACTACTTAAAAAAGGACTACTTAGTGCTAGAAGCAGCGCAGGCGCCCGTCCTGATTCTTTGTTTGTTTGTTTGATTTTTTTAAAAAATATGATGCGTATATAATTAATATATATATACACATTTTTTTTATATATGTGCTCGTTTTATCTTAATTATATACATATTTTTATTTTTTTAATAAAAAAGCCAACCAAAAAAAAAAAAAACTTGTCCTCTGGTTTCCCCAACCCCATCCATTTAAACTTTTTCCAATATACTAATATGTGTGATTCATAATTTAGTGGTCAAATAAAATAAAATAAAATAAAAATAAAACATGGATTCGCTAGGCCATCAAACAACTACTCTAATCAATTATATTAATTAACCATGGGAAGCCCAAATGCTACTTATATTAATTAAAAATGTTGTACTGCTGTCCTTTCGGTTTAACAAGAAGGCAATGCTACTTACCTGAGCTTCGGAGAAAATAAGGTGAACAAAAAACTAAAATAAGGAAAAACGAAAGAAAAGGCAAATGAATATCAAAGAAGGGGACGAAAACTCAAAAATTTTGCCCTTTTCGGGTAACGAAGAGCCGTAAGAAACAAACCGTGCAGAGCAGAGAGGAGCACCCACAGACCAAGGCGGTTGACGAAACCCCAAACTGCCCCAAATGGCGGCTTGGCCGTGGCCTTGATTTTCCGTTATTTTAATAAACAACTTTGCAAAGCCCATTTAACTAGCAGCATTGGGGTCCATGGCTCTGGTCAAAGTTCAAAAAATAAATAAAACCCGCAAAAGTGAACTAAAAACGTTTCTAGTTCAAACGGCCTAGATAGATAACTGGGCTGGGCAGGTCCCCCCCCCCCAACTCCTCCAAGCCCCTACCTCGAGTCGGTCAGTACATCTTCAGAGCTAAATTAGGGTAAAACAATCCAAGTCCCAGTAACTTTGCAAAAATTCAAATACCCCTAATCCCCCCTTCCCTCCCTCTCAAAAAAAGAAAAGAAAAGAAAAGAAAAGTATGATTAAAATTAATTCTAATTAAAGAAAGTTTCCAAGTAGCTTTTATACTTCCAACTGTGTCAAATATTTTGCTATTTCGTGGGGAGTGCACTGGCGGTACAGGTGAATTGACAGGCGGAGGGGGGAGTGGACTCGTGGAGGTGTTGGTGGTGGTGGAGACTGTAGGCTTCACCAACGATGGCCCACTGGTGGTGGTGAATGGGCAGAGTTGCTCGTAAACTCTTTTTTTTTTTTTTTTTCTTTTTGATGGAACTAATTTTAAATTACCTAGATTTAAACTTTCGTAAAGATACTGATCTAAAATAAAAGTTATCACTTGCAGATTCTTGGGAACATTTCGATCCACGGCATTGTCATTTTGCCAGCACTTTGAGCTCGCAACCCCCCGGTTGACCTCATAACGAAGACTATATTGTACTGGTTTTGCTTTTTCTTATTTTAACCCATCAATAATCAACTTTCAATATTTGCTATGTATTTCGTGGACATAAAACCCTTTTAGGCCATGGTCAAAGAAATGCCTGTAACACTAAAAACATTCATTTATCTATCTCTCTGTTTTTTTTTTTTTTTCCCCAGACGACCTGTATTTTCTTCGAACTTCAATCTTCGAATCATAGGGTTGCTTCGAATGTTACGCTGGCTGTTGGCAACCACTGGCTGCCCTGAATAAACGATCCAACAGTGAATCTGCTTGCCTCATCTTCAGTGAGAACAGGCTTATAACCGGCCCACTTGATCCTTTGGGCCACATCTGAACCACGCCCAGAGTTATGATATTCAGCATAAAATATGGTGCTAGGCGGATCAACACCAGTGACCCAAGGTGTCCAGCCCAATGGGTTCAAGAAGTCCCCAATTTCAGATTTCATAATGACAGTAGTGGAGTAATCTTTCCAGGGCCTACCCAGGTACGTAGGAGCAGTGAGGTTATCAAAGGCAGATAATGTGCACTTCTGAATTGAGATGCCAGTATTTTGGTTGGGGTCCTTCTTGCCCTGAGCTGTGATGGTATTGAATTGCTTGGCCAAGGGTTGCCTGGGCTGGATATTGCAGTTCTGGAAGATAACTGCTGCATTGCCAAAGATGAAGTCAATGGTGCCGGTAATGTCGCATTCCCGGTAGAACTGCCGATTGGAATGTGCATAAAGTGTGTCCTGAAATGCGTCAAATGCACACCGATAAAAGACAGACATGTCTGAGCCGGATCGAAAGGCCACTGCTTGATGCTTTGCTGCCCCTGCCTTGTTGACGAATTTCATGTCTTTTGCAATAAACCCCTTTCCCACGGCAGCTGATAATTGATTGCATCCATTTCGTCATAGTCAATATTCATTTCAACGAATAAATAAAAATAAACAAGAAGAGCACATATATCATTAAATTGGTCAAGATGGTATCAAAAGTTAAAACCATAAAACCCTTCTACCTAATTTGCATACTCATCTACTCTGCAGAACATTAATTTGCAGTACTAAATGAAGATAAATTTTAAGCTAAAAAAAAAAAAGAAAAAGAAAAAGAAAAAGGAAGGCAGTTGGTTTCTTGACCAACGAGGAACCGCTGACCAAAACCACATCCTCGATGGGTGGTCAGTTTAACTGTTAAGAAATAGGACCCCAAGTATGAAAACAAACAAATAAATAAATGGACGCACAAATAGCAATTGGTAGGTAGACCTGGTCAATTTGGCAATCAGGGCCCTAGACACACCAGTTGAGCAAGACAAATGTACTGTCCTAGTCTATTAAAATCACTCTGGCTCTGCAATGAAAGCAAGACAAATGGCCGCTTCCAACATGCAATCTAGTTTTTAAAATGATGTTCGAAGCTAATATCTATGGGGGAATAACATAATTTTAGGGAAGAGTTCCACGTCCATTCACATGGGCCTGGGGGGAAGCATCATCCAAGTGCTTTTCTTGATCCAGCTGTGTTTTGGAATATTGGTCACTCAGTCTGCTCATCCTATGCTCTCCTCCTAGCTTATCAGAAAGGACTTCACATGGTCACCATTATCCATTGTTAAAAGGCATGTATGTGTCACGGGGCCATTACCCCTCTTCCTGTCCGATGGGAGTCGTGCTATCATACCGTAGTATCGGACATTGGAGTCAGATTCACTTCAAATTCACTTTCATATCACTTATCACACATGCATTATTTTTTCTCTACAAATTAACCTTTTTAAATATACAATACCAACATTTATATGTTCAATATACCGTATTTTTATCCGGTAGTGGATCTTAAGTTACTTTTCAAAGAAAGTAATCACCCGTGACAGACATAATGCATGTGTGACCTCACACACCCGAAGGACAGCTTAATCGTAGTTATTAGTCACTTCAGCCTACTTACTTTCATATAATAGTGAGGATGAGATATTAATTAGTTAGACAAACAATTTTACCAAACATTCAATTTAAGGAGAGACAGTAATTCAGTTATGTCAATGAATCCTAGAATTCTATGAATAGACCAAAACCAACCAACCAACCAACGTTTAACTACCGCTTGGGCAGGAAGGAAATTATGCGGCCCTGCCGACTGTCGACCATTTTGCGTGGAACTGAGAAACTAAACGAAAACATATAATGACAACAATGAAAATGCGAGGCAATAAATTAATGGACACTACTTACCAACGGTGGCTGTGGCAAATGTGGGAGTCCCGTCGACGAAATTAAGAGAACCAGAAACAATAGTCTGGGTCTTGCCGTCGCCGTACATCATCACGTTCCACTTGTTCTTGTTCAAAATCACATTCTCCTCGTACAAACCGGCTTTCACATGTATGATGAATCTGGCTTCACTCTTCTTTGGAATGACTTCCACTGCTTCGCCGATGTTCCTGTAATCGCCACTTCCATCCTTAGCCACCGTCACGTTGGGCAGAGGATTCGACTCCCGTAAAAATCTCCTGTCTCCCAGACTCACCCAATCAGGTAAACCCAATTTGGCCGATCCTTGTTCAAACTCCCCCAGTAACCTTCTGTGAATTGGGATATTCAAGTCCGAAAGCAAGCCCACGATCTTTGCGCCAATTGCCAAACTATTGCTGACAAACTCCGTAGAGTTCTCCATTGCCGTCCGCACTTGTTCCATAATTGAATTGTCGAAATGATCTGTGCCGTTCAACTCTTGCAGAGCATCTAAACATGTCTCTTGGTCAGTGATGGCAGTGCTCAGCCAAGTCTTGATATCGCTAATCTTGGCCCTTGCTACTGTCTTCTCGCCTTGTACCACAGCCATTGATGCTGCTATGGAGTCATTGACTCGATCCATGGCATCGTCCAAGGAGGTCTGGCAAACGCGCAAAGCCTTTTGGAGTGAGGGATCATCGGTGCTTTGAATGAGCTTCAAGGGATAGTCCTGAAGGGTGGAGAGCTCGTTGAGAGCCACGCGCAAAGAGAGCTGGAAGAGAACTTCTGGGTCGGTGATGTTAGCGGTTCCGAGTGCAGAGATGCTGGAAAAGCAGGAGGTTGGGTACTGAGTGACTCGGCAGACGGCTTTGAGGGAGGCGGCCGGAGTTAACTCTGGTGGCGCCGGATCACTGGAGGCCGTGCCACTGGTGCTGCGGTCGTTGTTGTTTCGCTTGTGCACCACGATTCCGACAACGGCGCCAATGATCGCGGCTAAAAAGAGGATGGAGGAGACAATGAGAATGATGGCTCGCCTTCGGGTCCTTCGACGGAATGCTCGCTCTTCCGCCTCATCTACCTTGCCATAGCCTTTAAAGGACTTGATAGTCTCCATTCTATATTCTAATTTTTACAGCAGCAGAGAAGCCTTCGGCGGTTCGATTAGCTTTCAGTTGCGTGTTTTGTTTGATGGGGTTTCTGTAAGAAAGTGCGTTTGTAATATATATAGATGGATATGTAAAAATGTAATGAGTCTTTTTATATCGTGGAATAAAGGAAGAAAGGATGAAGTTTCGGCTTTGGCTTTTGCAATTGCAGCTGTGTCAGTTGTCTTTTTGCAAACTATTAAAAGAATCAAATGATATGATACGAACCAGACCACACTTTGTTATTAAACTAATGGGCAGTGCACTGCAACTATGCTTGAATTTATAAATATATATACAGAGAGAGTTGGTAATTATTTAAATTTTTAATTTTAAATAATTATTAAAAATTTGTCTTTGTATATATATATATATATATATATATATTTGCATGATTTATTTAATAAAATTCACTTGTAAGAATAACTTTGCAGTTACTTGGTAATACGATGGGAAAGAAAGCGAAGCCAATGACAATGGGAAGAATTCTAAGAGGATGCTTGCTTCTTTCCTTTATTGGATGCTTCTCTGTCAAGATTTATGGGACCAGGCAACTCAAAAAACAATTGTGATATGCTTTCATCATGTTATGCCTTTTGACCTTTTTCAGCCAAAGCTTCAAGTGAAGCCTAATGTATGTATTGATCATCATTGCGTTTAGGTTTAGGTTTAGATTATTAACCCAGCGGCTAATCTCTCCTCCCCCCCCCCCCCCCCCCCCCCCCCAAAAAAAAAAAAAAAAAAAAAAACTGTGTGCGTTAAGTTTCTATTCAATTCAACTGCTGTATTTTTTTAACTCATAGTTAGCTTTGCTTAGCCAATCCATCAACACAACTTTCTCATTGGGCGCTGACAGCTGACAATATCATTGAGGCCCTCCCTGTCTAGTAAAGGGCTGTCGGTAGATAAGCCCCTAATGTAAGAAAATGGGAAATGATGTATAAAGAAAACTTGAAATGGCATAAGAAATTGGATTCAAAACTATGTATAATTTTCATTCAAAGGAATTTATCAAAAATTAAAACACCCCCCCCCCAAAAAAAAAAAGAAGAAGAAGAAGAAGAAGAGGAAAGCATCTAATTTCAGACAAAAGTAAGTTGTGATTGGCATTATTTTTAGGAAATTGATCGAGGACGGCTTGGCAAATGAATGAAGAAAGTCTTCCCCCCCCCCCCAAAAAAAAAACAAAAAAAGTCCATTCCCATTCATTTAAAAAAATAACAACAGCGACAAACGACGAAGAGGGCCCACCACCATGTGCGTGGGAGTTGAGTTGTTCTTATTAGAATAATTTTGACCGCTAATTACGGCGCCAATTGTTATTATATTTTTAATTAATAAATAAAAAAAATTTCAAATGAATTAGAGCAAATCTTTTTTAATACCTAATGAATTTTGAAATGAAATGTTAATTAATTTATGATGATGATGATTATTATTTTGCTGGGTAATTCTAATTAATGGGATATTAACAGTATTAGAATAATTTGGAGCACGAGGTATGTTTGTACAAATGCTCAATCTTCCAACTGAAAGAAAGTTTTAGAAGATTGGTCTGGACAACAATGGATCCAAAGAAAAATAACAAACAGGAATATAAATTGTTTCTATATGTACATCTGTTCCTTCCTCCCCTTTCTTCAGGTATTCTGCCCAATTCTACATGCTGGGGCTGGGGGCAGGAGGACAATCTCATTCTAACAGGCGACGATAGGTCACTGGCAGCCTGGTCTAAGGCTAATAAGCCCTTAAAACCTTGTAAATGGGTTCATTAGGCCCAATTAGTAGTAATGGGCCTCCTCCCTTCTTCTTCTTCTTCTTCTTCTTCTTATTATTACTATTACTATTATTATGCGTACAAACCCCAAGCCCTTTCCGCCGTTTCACTGGACTTTCATAGCTTTCCGCTGTTTCTTCTTCTTCTCTCTGTAGTGCCGACCACAGGTTGTTGTGTATTATTATTATTATTATTTATCTTCAACTTCAATCTGCTATCGCACAGCTATTAATCAAGTATTAAGCCACTCTGCTCTTTTACTCTCTCTCTCTCTCTCTGTTTTTTTTTTTTCCTCAAAAAAGCAAAAAATTGTTCTCTCATTAATTTTTTTTCCCGTCTTGCTTTTCAATCTCAAGCTTCTTCTTCTGTTCCCAAATTTAATTTAATTTAATTTGGTGGCTTCAGCCCTCTTATTCTTTTGCTGCTTATTAGAACTGTATTCCTTTGGCTGACTACTTGTATTTGTGAACGTCGACTTCCATAAACTTCCCCCTCGTAACAACCCCCCTACCCCCTTTTTGTTTATTTATTTTTTTCTCTCTCTCCCTCTATCTCTCTGTTTTTTTTTTTTTTTTTGAAAAAAGAGTATCTATTGGTATTGGTGTTTATTTATTTATTGTAGCTAACATTGTTGAGTATTGACATACGCATAACTCGAGGAAGTGTAGTTTCTGCTGCTGCTGCTGGGTGTGAGTGCTCGTGGTTTCTTGCCGCTGGGTTCAAAGCTTTTATTAATTATTATCAACAATACCTATAAAAGCCCCCATTTTTGGTGGAGTATATTTCAATGAAGGAAGCATCTAAATTGCATAAACTGGGGAAAAACAAGAAGGGCATGACCAGGCAACCCAATAAAGAAGGATTTGGTTTTGATACATACATTCCCAACAAAAAGTTCTCTGCTTGGATGACTGATGATGAAGCTGTTCGAGACAAAAGTTCCTCTAAGCATTCTCAACCATCAATTATCCGGTATTAGGAATCACCTTTCAATTTCATGACCAGTTTTTACTCCTTTTTTAATTTTATTATTATTTTTTTTATTTTTAGTTTTTGCGTTTTTCTTTGACAGTTCCTTTCTTTTTTTGCTTTCTTGTCTTCTTGGAAATGTCGGTGACTTGAATGTTATTTGTAGGAAACAGGTTGATCCAGAAACAGCAAAATATTTTTCAGAGATTTCAAATCTTTTTGAAAGTGGTGGGGTTGACTTGGAGGAGCGGTCAGTTGTATGTGGCAATGCTCTTGAAGAAGCTAGAGGGAAAGAGTTCGAGTTGGCTACTGATTATATAATTAGTCACACTTTGCAAACCCTCCTTGAGGGCTGTGATGTGCACCATCTCTGTGGTTTCCTCAATGGCTGTGCAAAGGTCTTCCCTTCAATTGCAATGGACAGGTCTGGTTCACATGTTGCCGAGACAGCACTCAAGTCCTTAGCTACACATTTTCAGGACATTGAAGCCTTTTCTGTTATTGAAGATACTCTAACTGTCTTATGCAAGGTATTTGAGTCATTTGTGTTTTCATTTTTATGACAAAGCGAGTTTGTTTTTGGGTACCAGAAAAAAAAATCTGATGATTTTCCTGCTCAACAGCATTGTTCTCTTTTTGTTGTTTTCCATCTTGCATTCCATGTGAATGAAGGCACAAGATTCTACAACTGTATCTAAGTCATTGTTGGATGTTTATGGCAAGAGAAATTTCCTTATCTTTAACTTGCAAACTGGAGAAGTTATTTGCTTGAGAGGAGTATGATTGTTTGATCTTTGACAGGTGATTGTAGTCCATCTGATTGATATGATGTGCAACTGTTATGGATCTCATGTTCTTCGTAGTCTTCTTTGTCTTTGTGGAGGAGTACCAATAAATTCTCCTGAGTTTCATGGAGGGAAGCCCTCAACAATTCTGGTAGAGCGTCTGAACCTTAAGACATCTCAAATGGGAGGAAATGATTCGCATCGACCACAGCAGAAGCTTCCTGGTTTATTGAAATCCCTTGTGTCAGAAATGCTGAAATGTGCCTGTGAAGAAATGAAAATCATGCAGGTTGATCAGTATAGCAGTTTAGTTTTGCAGGCAAGTCCTGTATTTTCTTTCCATTTTATAATCTTGTATTCCCCCCCCCCCCCAAAACTTTAGTCTCTTATTTCTACTTAACACCAATCTTCAGTTTAATATTTGACTAGAGAAGGAGATATTTAGAAACATATTCTTTATTATGTTTAATATTTGGATGTGAAGTTCCCATGATAGTGCTCAGAAGCCCCCCTCTCTCTTTGTCCCTCTAATTTTTAGTAAAATTTCCCTCTGTAATGACTTTCCTTCCCTACTTCTGCTGTTTTCATTGAGTCCCATGTGTACTCTCCTATTCTTATTCTTTGCCTTGTTCTATTTAATCAAACTTTTCTCTTCACAGACGGCTTTGAAGTTGTTAGCTGGACATGATCAAGAGTTGTTGCAAGTAATTCCAATTGTCCTTTGCTGCAAAAAGGAAAATTTAATTGAAGGTTCTTCTGTAGAAAAGAAAGCGGTTGGTGACATTGTGGAACTCATGAAAGAACCTGCTTTTAGCCGTCTAATGGAGGTGAATGATGTGCCAAAGTGATTCCTTAAGATTTTTATATTCAATGTTTGAGTGCAAAAGCCACTTAATAGTACAATGCTTCTTTTCACTGTTACATCATACATATATGATATTGCATCATGTTGCAAGATTTATGCTGCTGGTTCTATGTGTATGACCTAAAATACTAGAAAAGCTCTCTGGCAGATGCAGATTACTATAAGTAGTGATTTATCTCGATTGTCTTATTTGTTATTGAGAACCCTTTTACTTATTCTAGAAAGGTAAAGGAAAAGCTTCTCAGCTTTGGGTTGGGTGTACATTTTCACTCACAGCTATTTCCTATCCTTTTTTGGCTGTAATTATTTTTCTGTACTATAACAAGTCCTTTGCATCATCTCTCTCCCTCTCTTATGTGTCTGTTTGTTCATGTCTATGTTTTTTAATTGGATACCATAAACCTGTTATGGGTCAACTTGTTGGATTATGTCATTTGCTTTGAGATGGAGATGTGCTTCATCATTAAAATATTTTGCAAACTGTGCAGGTGATCTTGGATGTAGCTCCTGAAATCTTGTATGATGGAATTTTCAGAACAATTTTCCGGAATTCATTGTTTGAGCTTTCATCCCATTCCTGTGGTAACTTTGTTGTTCAGGCATTGATATCTCATGCAAGAGATAGATATCAAGTATGTATTGCAACATTGCGTACTTATCTAAGTGAACAAAGTGTGTGTTACTAGTACTTGTTCTGGAATATATTATTGTAGAGTGTTTTTGAGTTCTGAGGGTACCCTTTTCTCATTTTGACTTCTAGATGGAGTTGATTTGGGAAGAACTTGGTCCAAAATTTAAAGATCTTCTTGAAATGGGGAGGCCAGGAGTTGTTGCATCTATTATTGCTGCTAGTCAAAGGCTTCACACTCATGAACATCAGGTTTGACACTTAAATACTATACTGTTTTTAATAAAGATCTGCAAGTTCAATTTTGAAATATATTAAGAAGGAATGAATTATATACATGTTCAAATTCTCACAGCCTGAGACTATTATTTAATCTGTTCATACTTGTTTGACAGTGCTGTCAGGCCCTTGCTGCTTCTGTATGTCTGCAAAGTGAGTCTCCTAGATGCATTGTTCCTCGAATGCTGTTTCTGGATAGTTATTTCAACTGTGGGGACAGGTCCAACTGGAGCTGGCCAAATGCTGTTAAGATGCATGTCATGGGTTCTCTGATTCTACAGTCAGTTTTCAGATTTCAATGTGTATGTTGCCATTTGTTTTTGTGCATTTATGTTTTTTTTCCCTGTTTTATAGGGTGTATATGGTTGGTTAATGATGGGGAGAATGTGATCTAAATAATAATTGTGACCAACTGCAATTTGCTCCAATGGCAATAGAGAAGTCAAGGTGCTAGAATAACGAAGATATTGTTTGGTAAGCTTAATTGCCAACATTGCTCAATGATGTCAAGGAAGGAAATTCTCCTTCTCAGCCCCTCTCTCTCTCTAGGAGAGGGATTATGATTCATGAGTCTTAACTTCCAATGAAGACTCTAGTGGCAGTTTAACCATTTCTATAATTATTTATGCGCACATGTAACATTGCCAGTATTCAACCAAATTCTTCAATCTCATTGAGATGTTTTGGTTGTATAATACTCCAATTTTGGTTGTATAATACTCCAAATTTTTTATGGAATCAAAGTAATTTGGTTTCTGTCTGTGCTGACATTTTAGAATTCATGTTCCATTGGACAGGAGCTCATACAACCCTACATCGAGAGTCTGACGTCCATGGAGGTTGATCGTGTCTTTGAAGCTGCAAAAGATACGGGAGGAGCACATGTTATTGAAGCTTTCCTAGATTCTAATGCCTCTAGGAAACAGAAGCAGAGACTAATGGCAAAGTATGCAATGCTCTAATATTTGGTATTTCTGATTTTTCAGAAGTTAATCTTAATGCACGGTTCTCTTTGAATGATAGCCAGTAGGACTGCTTTGAAACAAGAGTAACTCTGGTCTTCTATACCATTGTTTTTGTATAATTTAACTGTGATATGACTATGCTGTGTCATTTATTAAAAAATACTCACCTCATTTAACAATATATATATTGCAAAAGTTTAGTGGTTGATTTAGCCAATCTCCTTCATGTTAACCCCAAGTCAGCTTTGAAAATACTAATCATCTTTTGAGAAGCAATTTGTGAAATGCACAACATAATGTTTGGTGTCTAGAATTCAAATTTTAGACGAATTAAATTTGGGAGTAAGGCTTTACTGTTGTTTTTGTATGCATTCAGCATGGACAACAATTAGGTTTCCCAGGATTTGCTATGTACTGGCTATTGACCATAAATGCATTTCTGTTTACTCTGAATGTCTGAAGGCTACGAGGACATTTTGGAGAGCTTGCAATGCACTCATCTGGGTCATTTACAGTTGAAAAATGCTTCACTGCCAGCAACATGTCACTAAGAGAGGCTATAGCATCAGACTTATTAGCAGTGCAAGCTGAGCTTTCTAAAGCAAAGCAAGGTCCTTATCTGTTAAGGAAACTAGATATTGATGGGTAAGCCACTTGGTGCACTTTGTATTGGAATATTGAGATTTTAATATAATGTATTTATTAAAATGCACTTGATTCCTGGTGGCCAAATTATCATATTGTTTTTACCGGCCTAGTGTGTGACCTCTTTGATAAAATGGGTGATTTTTAGTTTACAATTTCGTTTCCAGTTTATTTGGTGCTAGATTTGAGATTTTGAGTGCCTATTATTGATGTTGACTGCATTCTTACTGCAACAGATATGCTAACCGGCCTGATCAGTGGAGGTCTAAGCAAGCATCAAAACAATCAACTTACAAAGAATTTTATGCTGCGTTTGGATCCGGTAAAATGAATTCACCAAAAAGTGAGTTCCTTTCCAATGATTCCAAGAACACAACACACATAAAAGATGTAAAGAAAATGAGGGAAGAGATTGGTCATCTTTTGGTCTCCGAAAAATATACCAAACATGCCATGGCTGATAATGTGAAAAGCAAGGAATTGAGAAGGAAAAAGCGTCATTCTGGTTCTGACGTGGCTGATTTATCTAAGGAAGCAGCGCAA
Source organism: Kandelia obovata (assembly GCA_021464305.1). NCBI lineage: Eukaryota > Viridiplantae > Streptophyta > Magnoliopsida > Malpighiales > Rhizophoraceae > Kandelia > Kandelia obovata. The sequence goes on from CM038481.1 coordinate 9,937,420, forward strand.
AGTGGAAACAAAAGACCATTCCTATCTGTTGACATGAAGGAGAAGAAACGGCGCAGAAATGTTTAGGCAGACAAGCTGGAGTAACTAATTACAAGTATTGCAATGAGCATTTCTGAATTTGTTGTTGCATGGTTTTCTTATTGGTCAAGGTACACTGACTGTTGCTTCAACAAATAAGTAAGCAGCAGAGCAGATATCTTTAGTTGTTACATGATTGTTTTGTTCGTGCTTGTGGCTGCAGAATCAAAAGCTCTTGCTTGGGGCTGAAAATTTTGTCTAAGACGAGAATGAACAAAGCATGGCCCACTTTGAATTGCCTTTGGCAAATGGCATAAACTTTATATGTAAGAGCCTAAAAAGCGTACATTTTACTGTCAGAAACCAGGTAGTTTGAGGGAGCGAAAATTTTAAACGGATCATGGAGGGCACTTAAATTTGGCCCTTGAAGTATGCATTACCCCACTTTAGCGCCAGATATTGAGGAACATCAACAGAAACGCAAAATGAAAAAGAAAAACCCATAGTGGGAGAAGAGGAAGAAGATGAATGAAAGTCAATGGCATGGAAGATTCAGAGCTTCTGTTTTGGGATAGGTGGATGAGGCATTCAGCGGAGGCTTGGACATGAGATAAAAAAAAAAAAAAAAAAAAGTGAGATCTATGAATTAGTAATGAGAAAGCTGGCGATGGTGGAAAGGAGAACAGGTTTTACGCTTGTAGCATCAAGGAGTTTACTTGTTCTGGGTAGGATTTGACGTAGTGGGAGGTATCCTTCTGAAGCTTTAGTTGAGCTGCCCGGATGGACTGTTGTTGGACACTGCGGGCAGATTGAAATTTCATGGAGGTTGTGAGGCAGAAGTGACGGTTGAAGCGAGGGAAAGTCGAGGCCCGTGACAAATGGTATCAGAGTCTATCTCTGTCCATCATGAAATTCTTGATTTGACACGAAATGTCGAGAATCTGTTTCAGTGTGTGTCCAAAAATATTAACGGGGTCGTCAATAAATTTAGTGTGAGAGAATGTTATGGGTGCATACTACATAACTCCTACATTATTGAGGAAGAAGAGATCTTTAGGTCTTCTAAACGTAAGTACTGCATATCCCAACAGGTTAGTCTTTTGGGAAGAAATTAATGACTCAATGACAAGTGGTATCAGAGTCTACTTCTATTCACCGTGTGACCCTCGACTTGACACGGAATACTGTGGATACTGTACACCTTAACATATTAACTTTTTAGAAAAAAAGTAATAACTCCGTGATAAGTGGTATCAGAACATATCTTTGTTCACTGTAGAACTCTCAACTTGGCATGGAATGTTGAGAATTCGCTTCGATGCGTGTCCAAGAATATCGATGAGGTCGTCGATGAATTCGGTGTGAGAGAATGTCACGGGTGCACATTACTCAACTCTCACATTGTCGAGAAAGAGGAGATCTTTGGGTTTTATAAACGTGGGTACTGCACATTCCAACATGTTAGCCTTTTAGAGAGAACGTAATAACCCTGCGAAAAGTGGTATCAGAGCCTACTCTTGTTTATCGTGAGACCTTCGACTTGGTATGAAATGTTGAGAACCTGGCTCGATGCGTGTTTAAGAATATCAATAAGGTCGTCAATGAATTTAGTGTGAAAAAATGTCACGGGTACATATTATTTAATTCTCACATTATCGAGAAAGAGATAATCTTTTGATATTATAAACATGAACACTGTATACCATAACAGGTTAATTTTTTTTAGAGAAAAGTTAATGACCCAACGGGGATAGGCAAAGGCAATTAAATAGCAACGTGTGCTCTCGGTCACTAAGATAGGAGAGGGGGTGAGGACAGTAGTGTTAAACGTCGCTAACCAAACGGCTAACATCATCGGTTTTTGCTTGATCGGATTTCGATGCTTGCATTGCAGCGTAGGATGTGACCCGAAGCATTTAACCTTTCCCGTGCTTATTATCTATTTGCCTTGTTCGTACATTTCTTCTTCTTCCCCCCCCCCCAAAAAAAAAGAAACAAAAAATAATCAAATAAATTGAAAGAATTTTCTTAAGTGTTCGGTTAAAGAACGATAACAGAAGAGGTAGACAGGGGGATTGAAAAAAATGGGAAGAAAGAAAAAGAAATGGTTGTATTGTTTGGTGATGCGGATGTCGATGCCAGGCCTTCGAACTCCTAATATGCATTTAGGATCAAGAAAAGGGCCTTGCATTTCCCAGATGAATTTTATGGGTCAGGTGACAATAGCCCAGGAAAAACATTACAGAACTGGACTGGGAACTCTTAGAAAAGCCCATAATAAGCAAAGCAAGCCCTCCCCCTCCCACGCCCCCTCCGCCTCCTTCAATCCTAGTAATGCATCTTCTTGCCCAGTCTTCCTTCTAATCCAAATCTTAAAAAAAAAAAAAAAAAAAAACGAAAGAAAAAAAAAAAACTAAATCTATCCGTCCCCTCGTCAGACCTGTTGGCTGAAGCTATAATAATCGTAATCTGTCTTCAATCTTTTGATATATTGAGTTCTTTCTTTTCCTGGCTTTTCTGTTGCCGCCCTCCCTGACCTGTCGTTACTCTTTCGATTCCGTTCCATCCGATGAGGTATTTATCGTTACGTGTTTATGTGCTTCTCTTATTTATTTATTTATTTATTATTTTTTGAATTTTTGCTCTTGCTTTTAATTTTGATTTTGGGTGGTTGGGTTGGGGGCTATGCCTCCCTACTTCTTCCTCTTAATTTCTCTTGATTTCTTAAAAAAATAAAGAAACAATTTGTCGTCTGTAATCTCATCGGAATCCAATTAATTGTTATAATATTGCATCTTTTCACTCCCTCTCTCTCTCTCTCTCTCTCTCTCTCTCCATCTCTCTCTATCTTTCGATTTCGAACCTCTGCTTCTTGAGATCTATCTTATCTTTATCATCCATTCAATTGAATTGTATATTCCTCCTCCCTCGTCATCTCGCTATTTTTTTTTAATAATTAATTTATTTGTTTATTGATATGTTAGTCTTCAATTAGGTTAGGGTTCTTATTTGCTTCGCTGTGGAATTATCTTCTTCTTCTTCTTCCTCTTTCTGTTTGTATTTAATTTTCTGAGATCCTCATACAATCTTCCCCCTTCCTCAGCCCCTGCTCTTTTTGTTCCTCCTTGCTTGCTTGCTTGCTCGTTTCAATAGAAATGATAGATGATGACAATGATGAGACAGGCATATTTGTTACTTCCATTTATTCCACAGCTGCAATTTTTTCCCTCGAACTATAATTTTTAATCGAGGAATTCGATCTTAACCCTTCCCCCTCCCCTTCCGTTTTCCTTTCTTTCTTTCTTTTTTTTTTTTTTTTTTTGTTTCTTCTTTTTTGATTTCTGGTTTATCCAAGCTGATTTTGGTTTATTAGCCCTGTAAATGAAACTCTAGTTAGTTGGATACTTTGAGGTCATTTATTAAATGAATCTGATTTGAATTGAAACCTTTGTCCATTCTGTTGTGAGACCGTACTTCATCAATGAATTCTTTTTTGACTGCTACTTGACACATAGTGCTTTTCTTTTCTATTTTTTTGGGTATCAGGGAGTCCAACATATAAGCTATACCATACCTGGTAGGTACAATTTCAGCTTTCAGGATATAAAAGGAATCAGCTAGTGTGTTCATCTCTTCCAACTTGGAGGATGGCGGAGAAATCATGTATCAGGCGACTTCAGAAGGAATATAGAGCACTATGTAAAGTATGTAGTTCAATTACCTCCTCTTCTTCACCTATTTCACACCTTGCTGCATTTAGCTTACCGTGCTTTTCACTTCAATGTTGCTCAATGTGGAGTTCTGACATGTCTTTGCTGACAATGATGTTCTCTTTGGTTATCAAATCAACCCTATTTTGAAACCTTAACATGAAAATTCCTGTGGATGATATGAGGCCGTATGTTGGTCTGCCATTTTATTGATTTTTATATGATCTCATTTAGTAATGTCCTAGAGATAATTTCTCATTGCTTATACAACTAGGTACTGTGAAGTAATTATATTAGAGAATCTAGACATGTCCTTCAAATTTTATTATTCAAAGGAGTTTTGTTCTTCTGCCTTTTGACTTGTCAATGCTTTATTATAACCTTGTAGGAACCTGTCTCTCATGTTGTTGCCAGGCCTTCCCCAAGTGACATACTTGAATGGCGTAAGTTCTTAGTTGGCTTTTCATATTTGTCTTCTCATTCAACATATGTGTGTTCATGTGTATGTTTGAGTCTATGCTCTCTGTTCTCTGATCAGGGTCTCTCTATCTTGCTTTCCTTGGTTTTATGGAAATAATAATAATCTGTCTATTTTAAATACCTATGACTTCAATTTTCCAGATTATGTTTTGGAGGGAAGTGAAGGAACACCTTTTGCAGGTTTTTGTTTTAGCACTTTTTTGTCCTTCTCTCAATGTTATGAGGTTTTTATTTTATTTTATTATTATTTTTCTAGCTCAATTTAATGTTATTTATCAGTTTCACATTAAATCTTTGATTTTTGTTATGATAAGGTGGATATTACTATGGAAAGATCAAGTTTCCTCCAGAGTATCCGTATAAACCTCCAGGAATCACGTAAAGTTCCTTTACAATCTCAACTTCTTAAAGCAATATATGAAGTTTCATTATTCAGCATATTTTCCTTTTCTTTTATAAAGTTCAAGATAAGGAGCTCCCTTCTCATGTTAGTAATTTCCAATGTCTGTAGCATGATCACTCCCAACGGAAGATTCATGACTCAAAAGAAAATTTGCTTATCGATGAGTGATTGTGAGTAACTTAGACTGTTCCCCCTAGATTATTAGACAAGCTTCATCTCCAATCACTAATATATATATACTGTTATTTTTTTCACCTTGATTTTACAGTTCATCCTGAAAGTTGGAATCCAATGTGGTCTGTATCAAGGTAAAACAGATTTATTTTGCAGTGTTTCTTGGTATGATTTTATACTTTTCTTTGCATTACTATTTGTTGTTGTGTTTTCTGTTTGACATTTATGAAGATTTGTTTGCATATATCCTTGTTCTGACATTCATTTCAATAGTGCAGCATACTTAAAAAGAAGCATAATTTAGACACCATCGAATTTTTTAATAGCAAATCTACCACAATGTTAAACTAAGTGGACGAAACCGGTAGGAGTAGTGGCATGTTGATGGGGTGAATTTGATGATGTATTTAAGACAAATGGCCTAATGGGATCCATAGTAGATGGAGAGTTGATTGGGCCATTTGTACCTTTTAAGCCCAATTTGCTTAATATCATTCAATTAAAATTATAATCAAGTAATTTCATGAATGAGAAAATTAGTTTTAGTTTAATTAAAAAAGAAATTACTGTTATTTCTGCATCCAATCTCATTTCTGTCTGTTTCCCTCTCTTTCCCTCAGCCTCTTATTCTGTTGCCATCGACATTTCCTCTCTCATTTTCCTCTTCTTCATTGCTTCCTACTCACTTCCTTGAAACCTATTTATCATGTTGGGTTCCTTGAAACCTATTTCTATACCCATAATCTTCCTCTTCCTCCTCCACCTCCCCATCGTTGCTGCTGTAATTACCACATCCAAATGGACACATTATTTTTGTTATTATTCTTGTTAAATGACGTCATTGAGACCAAAGATAGAGTAGGGATGGTCAAGGGCTAGCATTTCAAGGAATCCATGAGGTTAAAGTTTGAAAACCCAATTTGAAATGTAGGGCTTTAAATTTGAGTTTGAAAGTTGAAACTAGAGGTCTTATAGTTGGTCATCGGGTTGGGTCACTTTGGTTTTGTGTCATTTTGGACCACGATACTCACGGGTCAAGTTACATTTGGGTTGCTTGAGTTCAAATCAACCCATGTGTTGGCAAGTTACTATTTAAAAACTAAACCTTTTTCACTACTTTTTTATTTTATTAAATATTAGAGCCTTTGTACATATTTCTATTTATTATTTACTATTTAATTTTTTATATATTAATTTATATCAAAAGCATTTAATTTTTATTTTTTTTACTAATGTTTATTTTATCACTGGGTTTGGTCACATGTTACAATAGATATTACATATATTAATTTTTTGAAAATATAAAAACATGTGTGGTGATGAATAAAGTAATAATAATGAACAAATAAACTTTGCAAAGAAGAAGTGAATTGTGTGAACTCATCATGTATGGCAAGAAAAACGTAGGTGAAAAATGTCATCAGCTGGTTGAAAATAGATAGTCTGAAACAAGGTCCCAATTAACACACTCCGGGCACTGAAGTTGTTTTTATGTTCAAATTATTCTTTTCTTTGCATTGTTGTGTTCTTCTCTTTGCCATTTGACATTTATGAAGAGCTGGTTGCATATATCCCTGTTCTAACATTCATTTCAATAATGCAGCATACTGACAGGGCTTCTTTCTTTCATGGTAAGTTCTTGTGACTCTTGGATTTGCTCATTGTTTTCAGGTGCAAGGCTCTTTTTGTTTTATTATTTTTTTCTTTTACAGTGCAAATTGTTTTTATTTGTCAGAGGAAGCATAGTCAATTAACATATGCCTATATATATGTACATTTTGAAAACAAGATCCCTTTTTGGTGGGCATATTGCTTTTGGTATCACTCTGGTTGAGTTCCTCACAAAGTATTTAACTAAGTATGAATTTCCTGAATGAAAAGTTCTGCCTTTGAAGAATGCCCAAAGCTTGTATTTCTTTATGTCCAGAATTTCACTTCATTAAGGATGTGCATTTGTTGCGCAGATGGATAACAGTCCTACCACTGGCAGCGTGAACACCACTGTTGCCGAAAAGCAACGTCTGGCAAAAACTTCTTTAGCTTTTAACTGTAAGAAGTAAGTCACCGGACCACCTTTGCAGATACTGCTCAACTTTTTCCTGTTTGGGAATCTAAGTCACTACAGCATTCTTCACATAATTATTTTAGATATGTGTGTATGATTGCATTCAAGCTATTGACACAATTTAACTCTCTTTTGTCATTACTCTTTTCTTTCCGAGTGACATCTTAAGTTCTCTGTTATTATGAATATGCATGGATTGTCTTCTTCTTTTGATTGGAATGATAGTCTGCATGAAGCTGGAAGTTCGTTAATGTGATTGCACGGCAGAAACAATTTGTTGTAGTTGGTGATGTTGAACACTTGTTACATCGCATCTTTCTTGCTTTGATACATGCCCATTCCCTTATTCTTAGCTGCTATGGTTTCCAGAATCTTTGGTGGAAGTTCAACTTCTAATTGCATCCAGTGTTTCTTTTTGACAACAGTGCAACATTTAGGAAATTGTTCCCTGAGTATGTGGAGAAATATAATCAGCAGCAGCAGTCTGAGCAGGTTGTTTCAGAGCAAGTGTCATCAGATGTACCTCAAGAAGAAAAACCAAGATCTTCTCCAGGAGACGAGAAAAATGTAGATACTGCAAACGACGCAATGAGAAATGGGAAGCAAACATTCCCAACCTGGATGCTGCTGCTGCTGGTATCCATATTTGGCGTTGTTATGGCATTACCATTGCTTCAACTTTGACATGAAGTGAGTCTTAATGGAGGTGTTAACAAGCAGGCAAGGTTTTGATGGCAACTCTTTCTCCAACTCTCTTAGGTTTGCGTTGTATTTAGCTGTTTTTGTATAGACATTAATGACCAAACTTTTGGGTCTATGGACTAAAGATTGGCAGGTTCTCAATCAATGTTCTGAAGTTTTGAAGTAGGAACTCTTTCATGCTCGTCTGAAAGACCTTTTAAATGGTTGCTGGGCCCACCCGCCTGTAAAGCTATAACGAAAGAAAGGGCAAACCCACGCATATGCTGGAATGACGCAGTTAATTTTGTATTTTTGGATAAGAAAGGCTTCATATGAATTTGGTTCGCATGGTTTTGGGTATGGAATTTATTGCCGTAGGAATATTCTTCCCTCGTAGAGTCTAGTACTATCAGGCGGACTGCTTGGAGCGGTGGCTGTTTATCGTTAATTGTGTAGGGAAGCAAGAGGTTCTCTTAATTATCTTTTTCAATATTGAGAGTAAATCAAAGCTCAAAAAGGTCAGCGGGAACCGAAATTGTCGTATTTTTGACTTGGCCTAAGCGATCGCGAGCATTTAATGAGTACAACGTGAAAGTTAATAGGAAAGTTATCATTGATTATGTTCCGCTAAAACTCGTAAGGCTGCGTTGGTTGAAGGTACTATTTTTTTAAAACTCAATGGCTCAGCCATCCGGCAGGATTCGCCTTTTGTATTCTCTGTGTTTGCATCTTAACCATTTAACCACGGTTTCCACCAATGTTTGCACGGGTTCAACGGCCCATCCTGTCTTTGCTTCGTGTGCCCTGTATCTGTTCCTTCTCATCTTTCCCGCCGCCCCAGTTCTCAAATATGTTTAAGAGAAACTATATCTAACTTCAAAGCACAACTAATGCCCACAACTTTTACTGTACTTTTGTATCCTTTGAACAGTTAGCTTCTCTCACGAGGACTGGTGCCTGTAACATTGGGTGAAGGAAAGTCCTTTCTTTTGTGAATCATCAATAGTACACATATAAATTTCGTCAGCATAGATTTTCTTTCCTTTTGTTTTTGTTGTTCTACGAATAAAGGCAACAAGTCTGTGCATTGCTTCTGTTCATAGTCGGTGCATGCAGCATGTTTCTGACGACAATTCTTTTGCAAAATAAATTGGCCATATACATGCTTTTAGTATCTTTGATGCAGTTGTTAACATTGGGAAAACTGAGACGATTACCTGGTTGATGGATTGTTGTTTTCTAGAATTTGCTTCTGCCAATTACATCTGTTTACTGCAGTTTTGGTCTGTTCTTGGAAGAAGCAAGAAAACACCCAAGAGAAACAAACCTCCAGTCTTCATCAGCACGTTCCGTGGAAGCTGGGGAAAGAAGAATGAGAGAAGAGAAGAAGACAAAACTTCCGCGGAAAAACTCTTTTGTCAAAATGGTGGAAGGCTGAGAAAAAGAGTAAAGATAGCATGGAACCAGCAGTTGACTCCCACAGAAAGAATGCAAGGAAGGTTCATGTTTCAGGCCCAATTCACGGAAGCGGAAGAGGAGTCCATGCAAGGCAATTGCGAGCATCGAATTGGGTCATTCACCAATTTTCTTTGCTCGCCAAATGATTTCGAGGATGAAATTCCGTATGTTTGTCTTCAACAGTTTAACAATCATCGAAGCCTTAATGCCTATGGACCTGTTTACTCAGTAACATAGCGAACCAATGACAAGCTTCCTCATCTTCTTTCAATGGACATCTTTATGATTGAAAGGACTACTGATTATGGTGACAGGGGGTTTATGTGTAAGGTCTCAAAAGCATCTGCCCTGTGTGAAGTGTGAGTTGGAACCCCGCATGTAGAATTTCAGAAAAATTACTCTAGGAGCCCATGGAACCGCCAGTTCCTTATTGTACCTTTCTCCAAACTGCATTACTCTTACTTATCAGCGTAAACTTGAATGGCCTCAAATCGCTTGACCAACCACTGAACACCAGCACTATCTGTCTACATTGATCCATGATTTTCTATTGGTACTGAAGTTCGTCGTGCTAAAAATTACCGTGGTTTTAAGCTAGTTCCGTATACGCTGTTATCCATTGCATTACATTCAGTCTGGCGTCAATCATAAACTCAAAAAGATTAAAAATGCATTATATTCACAGCTCAACAATCGACCAATTGATACAGAAACAGGAATGTGACAGAACAAAAATTTTCCTCTTTTCACTTCCTACAGAATAAAATCCTTCTGTGTCTTACACAATAGACATTGACATCTCACCTTTCTCTCTCTCTCCATGCTCTTTTCTCCCCAAAAAATGGGAAGCAAAAGAGTTTCCTGTAAAATGTCCCTTCGAAACAACCATGCCACCTACAGCATCAGACTGATCATTGCCTTCCGGCCTGGAAAATAAAGGACAGGAAGGAGACTAATAAGCCTGATTCTGGTTCTCGAACGACCTTTGCTACTAATACCCCCATCATAACCTCTGTGGCTATACGTCAACCGAACTATTAGTACTGTTAGGAGGAGCCATTTTCTCGTGGATAAAATGCTTCTTCGATGACCTCAATGTTGTCAGCATAGTTGACTTGGATTCTTTCTCGGCAAAGCTATCACTCAGTGGTACAGGAACATCAATAACCGATGTTTCATGCCTCGCATCAGTAGTAGAAGAAGAGGAAGATGATGATGATGATGATGATGATTTTGCTGCTGGATGCGGTGAAGATCATGATGATGAGGAGGATGATGATGGAGGTGATTGAATAGAAGAAGATTCGTCTCGCAAGCAGCCACAATCATTATGCCCATTACTGCTTACGGTCTGGTCTCCCCAGAACAAGACATTGGTTGGAATGTTCGGAGATTCTGTCGAATGAACAAGCGAAACAGAAATTTCCTCTGAAGACTGAATGTTGTGTGATGACAGAGAGTTTCTGCAGACAGGACATGTAAAGTGGGATTTGAACCACATGTCAATGCAGTCAACGTGGAATCCGTGCTTGCAGTTGGGCAGCAACCTTGCCTTTTCCCCAGGTTCAACTTCAGATAAGCAAACTGCACAGTCCAGGCCATCTTCAAAGTCTTTGGCGTCAAAAATCACTTCGGGTAGGGATCCTAGAACAGAGGGGTCTAACCCCACTTTTGTTGACTCCTCGGCAAGGGTGAAGACCAGATGGGGGCCGTTACGGACGTGGCGAAGCCGGCGGTGGCTGCGACGTGTTGGCAGAGGAGGTTCTTCAACCCCCCACAAAAACCATTTTGCATAGAGATGAAGGAACATTAAAAGGAGAAGCACCAAGAACAGGAGTATTATGCATATCAGTGTGATTTTGCCAGTAATCTCCACCACTCCTGAGCCGTCTATATAATTGGTGGCTGCTTAGTACAAACCGGCACAGAAAGTATTAATGATGATGATGATGAACCAGTGGATGATTGATCTCTTGGGGAATACGTGTGGATGTCTGGCTATCTGCGTGAAATGGAAAAGAAAACCCGGAATTAGTGGGGTGATTATGGTGATGAGAAGTTTGTGAAGAATGTTGCAACAAGCGACAATGGGCTCGTAAGTCGGTCACTTTTGAGATTGCTTGTGGGTCAAACAAAGTCTTTCGATAATGGCGATGAGATGCGGATATATATATCATCCGCTTGAGCAATTAAATTTTTTATTTTATTGTTATTTGATACAAAAGAGCAGTCAAATGATGAAAAGCAGAGAAGTGGTAATTAGGCGTTTTTGAGACGGAAATTAGTTAAAAAGGAGTAGGAATGCCGAATCAACTTTAGGGATTATAAACTTCGGACTCGGACCTCACCTCACTTAGGGAGGCTGGCTGCAGTATGCGGACGAAGAAGAAGAGAAAGACAAAGGAGATTGATGCTTGCGCGCGATACCGTATCGTAGAAGAAATTTTGATAGCTGGGTATCGTGGCCTCCGCACACGCTTTGAAAAGTTGGCAGGGAATGAACCAACGGGCGAGTCTAACTATATAATATGAGAGCGGACCGCCGGCGAAGCAAATGCAAATAGACTAGCCATTGGCTCGAAATTTAGGATCATTTGTGTGTCGGCCTGGATGGAAAGACAGACTTAGGCCTATTCCTAAGCTCTTTTTTTTTTTTTTTTTTTTTTAGCACATGGATTCATTACTATTACTTTCTCCCAAAACGGTGAGAAAGAGGTGAGTTAATTACTTTCTTTCTAAAGCGTAGTATCACCGTCTATGACTCAAGATTATTTATTTATTTATTTATTTTTTTTTTTTAAAGATACGAGAGTTAAATAAAATAGTGTGCAGTCGTTAACGTTCGAACACGTAATGAAACGATAAAATTAAGTATTCTCGATATTCTGTATTAAGACGAGATTACAGTGGACAGGTAGACTCTAATAATTATTTTCTTTCAAAAAAAAAAAAAAGAAAAAAAAAGGGAGTTAGGTATTGCTTGTTTTCTTATCCAATTTTTAATAATAAAATAATAATATGTTCCTTCTGGTTTTCTTCCCTCACAGCTCCAAAGTTAACGTCAGTCAGCAAAGGGGACGCCTGCTCTGCAATATCTGAAGAGAGGAAATAATAAAATAATATGGATATAAGGTCGTCGTCCGAGGAGGACTGTGAGAAGCTATTACATCAAACCCACCACCACCACCACCACCAGAGTCCCCAACAACGACAATCCCATTCCCCCTCCCCCTCCTCTCCCCGCATTTCCCCCGCCAATTTCCACATTGATGACGATGAAGATCTCTACCTCCATTCCACCCCAAGACGCCATCTCTCCCACGGCCAACGCCCTGGTACTACTCCTAACGTCCTTAAATTCTTCAAATTCAACAACCTCAACAACAACAACAACAATAAGACTTACATCATGTTGGCCATATTCCTCCCTCTCTTCTTCATACTCCACTTCTTCTCCACCGACATCCGCAGCCTCTTCTCCTCTGCCACCATTCTCAGCCTCCCTTCTCCTTCCGACCGCATGCTCCAGTCCGAGTTACGCGCTCTCTACTTACTCGGGCAACAGCCGCTCTCTCTCTGGAATCATTCTAATTCTAAATCTAGCAGCATTGATGATAATTATTTCAATAATTCCCTATCCCAAGATTTCTTCAAATCTGTCCTGCTCAAGCACATCTCTTTGAATATAGAAATTCAGCAGCTCCTATTGTCCTCTCACCAATCCAAAGACAAATTGGGCAATGCCAATGCCACTTCAGATTATTTCCTAGCCGATGCAGGCTTAAGCTGTGCTAAGGTGGATCAGAGGCGCTCCCTCAGGAAAACCATTGACTGGAACCCCAGATCCAATAAGTTTTTGTTTGCCATCTGTCTTTCCGGCCGGATGAGCAACCATTTGATCTGCTTGGAGAAGCACATGTTTTTCGCTGCCTTGCTCAATCGGGTTTTTGGTTATCCCTGGTTCAAAATTCGATTACCGGTATGGTAGGGTCTTGGATGTCCAACATATCAATGACTGCTTGGGAAAGAAGGCTGAGGTCACTTTTGAGGAGCTCGTGGAATCGAAGAAGAGTCATCTCCGTATTGATCGCTTTTTCTGTTACTTCTCCTCTCCCACGCCGTTACACAGCAACCAGGGTCCTCTATTCATTGGGGGTTTCTTTTTTTTTTTTTTATAGGTTGAATAATCTATGTTGGAAGGTGGAAGCGATGCTGGATAAGACAAGCTGTGCCATGGCAACCGTGTTCATGGGGCGTCCGGATCCACTTTTACAGAGGATATCTTGCGGCTGCGGAAGGACTGGGATTCGGCTTCTGTTTGTGATGAGTACCTGTGCCAAGGGGAACTGCCAAACTTCATAGCGGAAGATGAATGAAGAAAAGCTAAATTAAAGGATGAATTGGACTCTCTGCATGTATGTAGTGTAACATGGCGTCCAGCAGTAAGCATTATTTTATATATACATAAAAAAGTAAGAAACGTAAATTATTTAGCGGGATCCATTCATTAATGGCAAGCTTTGTTGTTATAAGAGTAGTAGCTAAGCTAGCTGGGAAAAAGTACCCTATTATATATATATATATATGCATGTAACTTTCTTCTGAGTACCTCTCGTTAAGAAAGAAAGGAATCAAAATGCCACTGACTCACTCACTCACTGACGAATGAATGAATGTGCAGATTTGATTATGTGCCGCTTCCACTGTTAAGATTCAGATTCTATCAGTAATAGGGGCGGGAGGGGGATATTTATTTTTCAAAGATAAAATAAAATAAAATCAAACAATTATTAGCTAATTGAAATTCGAAATAGGAGTATTTTATTATTGTGAATTATTAGATATTCGGAAACAAATTTTATTTTATTTTTTTGAAAAAAAAAAACACGAAAAAGAAAGGAGGGAGGAAGTGGGGCACGTGGGGAAGGGATGATCTAGAGGAGAAGGGCAAGGGCAAACCGTGTCCAGTGTGGTGAACAAAAGGAAAAAAAAAAAAAAGGAAAAAAGGGAAGGCCTCTGCCTCTGCCGCCGCGACGCTTCCACCTCAAAACATTCCCCTCTGGCCCCTTATCATATCTTAAAGGTTGGGGAGGTGGGTTAGCGGTCAATAAGACTGATCAAAATGAGTCCTGTTCTCATGCAGCTGCAGTTGCAGAATTCTATTTTTTAGCGATATTGATATATACGTTATCTTAGCTAGCAAATCCATCAGTGTGTTTTTGTGAGAGAGAGAGAGAGAGAGAGAGAGAGTCAGACATCTTTCATTCGCCTTTTCCCCTTTTCTTCCCTTCGATTGGTTGATTGATTCTGATTGATCAACGTCGGTTTTTTTTTTCTCTTACTTTTTAAGAGAAAAAAAGTTTTGACAAGGTTCCGCTTTGGCCAAAAAAGAAAGAATACGAATTGCAAACTTAGATAGATAGATAGATAGATAGATAGATAGATAGATAGATAGATAGATAGATAGATAGACACTGATTCTTAGTAGTTAAGATATTATTATTATTATTATTAGATAAGAACAGGAGAAAGAGAGAGAGAGAGAGAGAGAGAGAGAGAGAGAGAGAGAGAGAGAGAGAGAGAGAGAGAAGGGAGGGAGAGGAGAAGGGGATCAACATGAGAGCGAGATTGGTGGTGTTCCCAGTGAGAGGGAGGAATTGGTGTTTCGGGAGATCCATGGATCCATCTGTTGCGGAGGCAGAGGCAGCCGCAGTTGCCGCCAACACACCCTCCACTTTCAGAGACCTCTGGAACAATCTCTCCACTTCCACCAACAATTCCAATTCCCACAATGCCGAACTTTTCATCGACTTCTTGTCCACCAAGGCAATCAACCTCCCTCCTCCCCTCTCCTTCTTTCCCCCCCCCCACCCTCCCTGCCTTTTCAATTGTTTGGTTATTATTATTATTTAATTTGTTTTCTTCTTTCTAATTATATTATGGGACCTTTAAAAAAAAAAAACATGTAACAGATGAATAGAGCATGGATGCGTCTAGAGAAGGCCCCAGAGGGCTCTTTTAAGAATAAGCTTCACGGGTATACCCTTCCCTTTTCTTTCTTTCCACTTTCTTTTTTTTTATTATTTTTCTTTTCCCTCCTTCGCTCCTCTTGTTTTTATTTTTATTTTTTGTTCTTAAGATTTTGGCCCCCTCTATTCGCAAATAGGCAAGCACTAATACAGCTGCTCTCCTCACTCGTTGCCTTGCCTCTGAGCTACTACAAGAATACATTACATGGACTGTATTATTGCTGATTGAAATTAATTAATTGATGGGGTTCTTGTGTAGGTTAGGACTGAAGCTCTTGACCCGCCTAAAGCCATCTGAGATTTTCTTAAAATCTATTTCCAAGGAGGTCACTTGTGTTGAAATTACCTACCCCTCCAGGTATCTTCCTTCATTTCTAATCAAATAGTGCTTGCTTCTGCTTTGCTTCACCTTCATTACTTCAACTGTTTCAATCATGGTAAATTTCATCTCTTCCATTGCAGCCTTAAACATACTGCTATCTTGGACATTATCTTTCTTTTTCTTGTTTCCTTGACCTTTTCAGCTTACCCCATTAGTTACATACATTGTCAAGCCAGAGTTTGACTAACACAATTTGTTTTCTAACAATTGTACCAAACTCATGTGGAGACACATATGCAAAGTCATGCCCACTTATTGTTTTACTCTGAAGTTATCAGCTTATATTCTACCGTTGCATGATTTGTACCATCATATGAATCTTTTCATTTGTATTCAACCATTGTGGATGAATATCATTGTTGTAATGCTCTTCTGTTATTTAGTTGTGCAATCATCTTTTATATCATTGCAGTTTAAATCCACGGCTTGTGCGCCAAAGGTTACGGCATGTTGCCACAAGGTATTTGTTTACCTCAATGTTTGCTTCTAGATTAGGGAATAAATATGGCATATTCTTCATCTTGGAGTCATTGTTTCTGGTTCTGGAATTAGCATAATCTTCTTGCAAGCTTGTTACGTTTGTTCATGAACTTTCCTAGCTTGAAAGCCTGGCTTATATAATACTTAAGTCTACATTGCATGGCAGAGAGATATGTGTATTTTAAAAAATATGGCCATAGGTTAAGCATACAAGGTAAAAGAACATGCAATGCACAAGGCTGCTGCTTGTAACCTAGCCTTCCTTGCATTGAAGGATGTTAAATGTTGAATATTGTGTGTTCTAAGCTTCATATAGACAGCAACAAGCTCCTCACTGAAATGATTCAATATCTTAAAGCTCTCAGTTTAGTTGCCTTCTGTAATTATACCTTGGATGGTTTTGAACTTACTTTAGTTTCACTTGTTCCTTACATTTGGTCTCATTGGTTATACCAATTTAGTTGTGTAGCCATTTTCTTTTCTCTAAAACAATTTCTGTTCGATTGTCAGGGGTGTTGTCATCCACAGGAAATATCTCTATGGTTCAGTTTCATTGCTCCCACTGACAGCTGCATTTGCAGTACGTATGTGCTTAGTTTTAGAATTTCAACTTTATTATGATTTATATAATATCAATTTTGAAATTAACATTTTAAACTTTCACCATATATTATTATTTTTCCCTGTTGTTTGCCAGATATTCTGTGCTTTGTTCTTACTTTGCCTATTCTCGTGTAGATTTTACCTCTACCCAACATCCCTTTCTTCTGGGTCTTATTTCGCACTTATTCCCATTGGCGAGCTCTCCAGGTGAGTGAGAAATTCTTGGTATGATTCGAAAAAGATAGAATTGAAGTTAATCTCATAATATGAGAAGTAACTTTGCAATAAACATGTTGGAACTTGGTTCTTGATATATTCAATGCAATACAACCAACCCAAAAATCTAATACACATAGCAAAAGGTTGTCCTTCTATGTCAGTTTTCTACACTGTATCATGCAATCATCAGTTCAAAGTTTTTTCCTATCTTCATGTTGCCATCATAGGGAAGTGAGAAGCTCCTCCAGCTAGTGTCTGATGGCTCAGATACTGAGAACAAAGTTGTCTCAGACATGGGGGTAAGCAATACAGAGAGCAACGAAACTGGATGTAAAAGCTGCAATTCACAGCATTCTCCATGGGTAAGCCTGTCTGTAGATGATCTGAAATTTATGCTGATATGTGATACTGGTTCAGGGATTTCTTTAGTGTTGAATCTTGAATTCCCTCATTGTATGCTATGTTGTTGCAATTGTACTTTAAGATGGATTTTTCATGAAAATTCCATCTACCAAGCTTACAAGGATGCACCTCATTTTTAAACCTCATCAGAGTGTACATTCTGGGAGGAGCCACAATTTTTTCACTTTCTGAGATCATGTACCCTTTGGTCTCACCTTGCATTTAGTCTTATGAAATAATTGTAGGCCTGGTCCCACGCTAGACATGACCCTCACCCCCCCCCCCAAAAAAAAAAGAGAAAAAAAAAGGAGTTCTATGCTAGGACATGGATGTCACATGAGCCACATTTCTCTTTGTCTTGTGCTCCAACAACAAACTCTTCAGAAGGTTGGATTTTCAACCCTGGAGCACCTATTTTGACCTTTCCTTTGTACAGAATCATGTGGAACAAGCATCAGATAACCTTATGGGAGGGGCAGTGTTGCACTGTGTCATTCATGATTTTCAATATCCTACTTTACAATGCTTTTTTTTTTAAGGGCTCATGGGCTGACAACCTGGAGTTATAAAATTATCCAGGAGTAAAGCACCACTAATGGCTACTGTCATTAATCGTGATTTGATT
The DNA here is from genome assembly GCA_021464305.1 of Kandelia obovata. Taxonomy (NCBI): domain Eukaryota; kingdom Viridiplantae; phylum Streptophyta; class Magnoliopsida; order Malpighiales; family Rhizophoraceae; genus Kandelia; species Kandelia obovata. The sequence goes on from CM038481.1 coordinate 9,955,149, forward strand.
ATATTCAAATAAAGAGTTTAATGGTACTTGTTTTGAAATGTGTAAATAGGAGTTGCAGCCATCAAAGGAGCTCCAGGAAATTCTTCAGCGTGGAGTCGAGAGGGATGGCCTTAGTTACTCTGCCTTTTTGAGCATATGCAAGACCTATAATTTGGACATGAATGACGTTCTAAAGTTTAGACATACAATGTAGTTGAATGATGCTTAGCTTTTGTGAATTTGCCATTTGGAATGTAACACCATGGGTGATGCGACGTTGCAAGTTATGAACTTAGTAGTGCCAATGGAGCCTAGACTGCTTAAGAAAGAGCGCTAGCCTAGGCTGCCAGTACAATTGTGATGAATGCATTTGCTTTGATGAACAAGGCAGAGAATAATTTCCTTGAGCAGGAAACAAATTAATCAAGGGATATCAAAAATTCAATGCTGCACCTTCATGGTCTGCAATTGAGCATATTGGTCATGTTGGGAACGGGAAACATTATAATGGCTGTAAATATTTGCAGGCATCATACTTTAATACAGGGATGTTTGTCATCGATATAATTCTGCTGATGATTTTTTGACTTGCTATGTGGTAGTATTCTGACCAGAAACCTTGCATCTGCTGAAAACTATAATCCCATGCCAATGAGAATCGAGAATTTGCATAATCAATGCACTAATCGGCAGATGTTCATACTTAAACAGGTTTTTGCTGCTGGCAGTCACGTTTAAACCATATTTTCAACAGGGAATTTTCAGGGCAGATTATTTGTTTCTGGAATTAAAATTTAGATTTGCTTTAAAGGGCAACGGGAACTCAACTTGACATGCAGTTCAAAAAATTGAAAAAAGAAAATAAACTTTGTTTCATGAAATGTGATGATCAAATACCAGAAAGTATCTGATCCTAGTATTTGTCCTTGGAGCCGATTGGACCCAACCAAAAACGCCACACTTGATGCATAGGAGATTGATTTTAACTGAAGTGATATACACAGCGATGACTGCGGCAGGCACAGTGTCGATTATTATGCTTCCGTGCGGTTTGATTGTCATAGAGCCGACCAATTGCCCTTTTGGCCATCTAAGACATGTAGTCACGTGCATCAGGGGTTTCCGTTTGTTCCGGCCTTCCTTGGTCATTTCCAATTGTTCTCTTGCTCATATTAGCTCGCTGCACTAGACGAACCAATGCCTGAACCACTTCTGACATGGGTGGTCGAAACTCTGGCTCCGGCTGCATTAAAACAACCCAAAATGGTCATCAGAAATTGTATTTGAATTAAAAATTGAGCATACCTTGCAGTTCTATTTCTTTCAAGTGATCAAAGAATATAGTTAAAGACTTGTATTGTTACTGGCTAGCCTAGTTGTATTACATGACTAATCTGTTTTGAAATTTTGATAAGCAGTTAAATTTTCCAATTGCATTTGCATTTGTAAACTATCCCTAGCCACAACCGCAAAACCTTTTCCAGGCCATAAAATTACCTGGACGCAAAGTGCAATAACATCAGCAAACCGAGAGAGAGATTTGACAGGGTAAAGGCCCTTAAGTGCCGGATCAACCATTTTTGATAAAGCGTCAATATCATGCAGTTGAGGTGTGGCCCATCGAACTAAAGATTGCTCTAATCTTGGTCTTGAACTGCGAAAAAGTGCAAGTAGAACAATAAATATGTGAATATAACTGAATATCTTTTGATGGTAATGAGATTATTTATTTTCCCTATTTTGAGATTATTTCTATTACTTAATTTGTTAATAGAAAATGGCTGGTACTGTGATCATTCACCTATCAAATGGTTTACGGCCAGTCAGAAGCTCCAACATGACCACTCCAAAACTGTATACATCACTTTTAAGAGTATAAAGGCCAGACATGACAACCTCAGGTGCACCATATCCAGAACCTGCATTATGGCTCAGTGCCTACATATGGGAAGACACAAATTTCAGCAATCAGCCATCTAACCAGCATTTGATTCCAGTACCAAACTTAACCTCAACCAGAATATTAATGTAACTTAGACAAACAATAACTGATTTCCTTCTCTCTCCCCATATGATAAAACAAGTTGGAGAGATTAAAGAGGTGCATCAAATGTCAGGCACAGGAAGTAACATATTTCAAGGCCAGTTGTACGGATAAATGCATGGAAAGGAAAACCAACTACCACAGAAGGCCATTCAGAATGGCAAATGTAGGGCACATGTGAGAAGTAGAACTTAAAAAATAAGAGCTTGTTGAAGGTAGTTGTGCTCTCTGGTGGGCAACATCAGAAGACACAATAATATATGCTAGCAAAATTTGGCGAAAAGAGCACCTGATCTGCATTTGGTAGAAAACTTGCCATGCCAGAATCTGAAAGGTGAGGATTGAGCTCAGTGTCCAGTAGTATGTTTGCTGACTTGATGTTCTTGTGAATAATTGAAGGTGAGCAAACTTCATGAAGATACCTGGAAGGCCATTCATACATATCACCAAAAGAATGTAATAATGATTTATGTTTATGATCTGGACCACATAGCTAAAAGCATTTTATATCTAAATACCCACTGAACTCTCTGGAAGCTTTGGAAAACATCATAAAAACCAGTTGAATCTCTAATGCAGCTTCTGAATTATAAAATCAGAACCTTTCAACAGAAGTCTAGGAAATTTTACTCTCCCTCAATTTCAGTAACATCAAAGTAAGAATAATTGGGAAAAAATCCACAGGAAGGACAATATCATACCCCTTATGCCTTGTTTCCATACGGTGAAAAAAAATGTAAGTATAGGTTATATATATTTTATGTATATCCTGTGAACTTACTCCAATGCACGGGCAGTCCCCAAAGCTATCTTGACACGGGAATTCCAAATCAAAGGCTTGCTAAATTCATCAGACAGATGCAAGAAGTCATTCAGTGAGCCATTCTTATGGAACTCATATACCAAGAGGTGATGCCCATGCTCTGAACAATAGCCCACCAGCTCTGTCACATTTGGGTGATGCAACAGGGAGATTTTTGAAACTATCACAGTAAAATCATTGGACAAGTCACTGGCTAGACTGGTTGAGTCTATTTTCTTCACAGCAAGAACCTAGAGAGTTGTCCACAAAATAGGCAAAAGTGAAGTGTGAAAGTAAAATTTCCCAAAACAAATTTCATGCATGAGGTAATTGAACAAGGAACTAGTAACCCCCAACCCACATCACATTGAAGGGGAAAATAATACTCAGTAGCACTCTGGGTAACATACAAATATATTATCGCTCCTATTCAATTTCCTAGACATGGTATGATTGCAGTGGCCATCACATTTACTTTATCAGCAGATCTGCTATTCATCAACATGAAACGTGAATTCAAAGGAGAAAACTAGAACCCAAAGACCCATTTTTCCAGCATTAGTTGAATAGCCACGTGAATTAGACAAGTGTACCTTTCCATCATCAAAATGGGCTCGATAAACACGTCCAAAAGACCCTTCACCAAGGAGATTCTCAATGGTGAAACTGCCAGTAGCCATCTGCAGGTCAGCTATTGAGTAGGAGGTCACATTTATAGGAGCTGTGAAAGATTTCTTCACAATAACAGGCATCTTTGAAAAATCATCATCATCAAATGATTTATGACGATCGACAGGCGGGGGTTTAAGATTTATTGAGGCTGATGTATCCAACATCTTTGTGACCATCGTGGATGAAGCTTGTATGGACTTTGATTCTGTAATAAATTTTATTGTTAAATAAAGCAGACGGGGAGAAAACAATTGAAAATTTCAATCACAATTATGTTAAACCTCAAGAAGGACCAGATACAGTAAGTTTATGAGGCATCCAACAAGCATTGAGGTTGAGAAACTAGTTTCTAGAATACAGCATTTTCCAGAACAACATAATTGAGAAACTTATTTATTGACGTCAGAGATAATTTCAATTTTGAGCTCAGAATATAGTTTTCTTACTTAATTGCATTCCTTCAGGCTTTTAGCAGCAAACCTGAATAAATTTTCTAGAGCCAACTTATAAAGATAGATGAATTAATGCTAAAGACAAAATAATGTAGAACTCCTCATTTCAGGAGCGACAGACAACCAAAAAAATAGCCTATAAAGTGACAGAGGATAAGTTCGTCCTTTGTCCTTCTCAGGTTGGTTGACCAGAGATCCAGATGATTTGATGAGAAATTTTTCACTGAATTTAAAGTGAGATAAAATATGGATTACCTTGTACTTCACTGGAAGAAAGAGGAGCAAATGGTTGATTATCAATCTTCTCTACATCTGTGGATGACCTCCTGGATCTTCTTTTTAGCAAAAAGAATGCTGTGATTGCCCCAACAACAAATATTGATATAATTATCCCAGCTATGCCACCACCTCCTATTCCTGATTTTTTGCTGCCACCATCAGCTCCACTGTCTGATGGGCTGTTATTGCCACCAGATTTATGACTTCGGGGCTTTTGGGCTGAAGGTGTACCAGGTGGAGGAGGGGGTGCAGGCCCTGAATTCCAGTTGTTACCTCCAGACCTGTTATGATGATTGGCCTTTTTCAATTTGTAGAAAGCTTACAATACCATAGCTGTAACAGGCATTTGTAAAGTTCTTACTGCATATTAATGTTGGCCAAAACTTGAGGGATCCAGCCAGTGAAATGATTGTTTGCCACATTCCTGACAAGCAGAAGAGCAAACATATGTTAAGTCAAACATGATGAATGCAAATATGCCAGTCCTACTCAAATTGACCAAAATGTTTGTTACCCACAGGTTCTCAAGAGGAAGACTGGAAAGGACATCAATAGTGCCTGTAAACTGGTTGTTTTGCAGATACCTGTGAAAGAATTAATGCAACCAAGCAAAAGCCAGTCAGACCATACTCTTAACAGCAACTTGCCACAACTACAAGGCTACATGCTCTTCCCAGTACTTACATAGCGGTCATATGAGACAGGGAGCCAAAACTGTCAGGCAGATTACCCGTTAATGAATTGAAGGAGATGTCCCTGTAGCAGTGAATGTTATCAGAGGTCTGCAGTCTAATCTTCTACAAATTGGCATTCATAGGAAAATAAACAAAAGATGGTGAAATGACAGAGATTCATATGGCTAGTACACATTGAAAAATTTCTCATCAAATCATCTGGATTCTAAAATAGCAAACTAAAATAGACACATTGAACTATTTGATAAATTCTAATATAGCAAGAATAAAGACTTGAAAGTAGAATCAGCACATGTTTGGTTACTATTTGATTAATCTGATGTACTAGACATTTAACAATACTTTGATCTGATCAAGAACCAGCATGGCTACCTCATCAAAGATGGAAAAGACAGTGATGATCCTAGACATATGTCAAATTCAGTGAAGAATGACCTTTAAAAACCCTTAATCAAACTAAAATAGACACATTGAACTATTTTCTTACTCCATATGGCTAGTACAAAGATCTTACAATGTGGAGAGTGAAGAAAGCTGTCCAAACATGTCGTTAAGTTGATTCTGAAGCTGATTATGGCCAAGATTCCTACCCTCCCAAAACAAGAAGGAAAAATAAGCTAGAAAAATGGATAGAAGTAATAGTAAACTTCAACTAGGAAAAAGTTGCATCAGAGAATGAATGACTAGAAGCCACTCACAAGTATTTAAGAGAGATCATCTGAGAAATAGAATAAGGGATTACTCCATTAAATTGGTTATTAGCAAGATTTCTGCATACAAAACAGCAATTGATGTAATTTAACACCAATAAGAAAGGGAAAACAACGATATGAAAAAGAAAGCAATCAGCTTACAATTGTAGCAAGTTTGGAGGAAGTTGATAAGGTATAGTGCCTCCCAGTTTGTTGTTACTCATGTCTCTGAAATTTTCATCATACCACCATGTCAAAACAATAAGCCATATGACAAAGGGATCAATAAAATGCATAAGAAAAAGTTATCTCACAGATTTGTTAACAATTTCAAACTGTCGAGCTGGTAACCCATTGAACCAGAAAGTCCAAGACCAGTTAATTTACTGGGGGAAAAAACAATATAGTAAGTGAAGAGTGAATAGAGCAAAAGAAAACAAGTTCTACCAACATGCCCAATAATAAAAGACCAAAAAGCAAAGAGGTTTCATAGAAAATCACATCTCTGTGATTCGTGAGCCTGAGCAAGTAATGCCTTTCCAGGACTGCCCACATGGATCATCGCCAGTTGAGCTCCATTGTGTTAGTTGTGGTGGTGAGTTTAAACTGCTGTACATCATCCTTAGAGCAGAAGCTGTACATGAACCAAGTAACCAGTAAGATGCTATATCATTTACTAGCAATGTCATCAAAAACATTTACAGACTGGAATCTTCTATGACTGTCTCATTAACTATAGCATACAAATAACAATATTTGAATAAAATGATCGGGGAGTGCAACATTCAGAATATTGATCTGTTGGATATAGAATGAGTCTTTCCTATCATTTCAAAACCTGTTTGTCTGCATCTTGCAAGGCAAAAAATCTTTGGGGAAAGCTCTTATCACCAGAAATTCTGGACAGTTTAAGTTCATTTCAGGCAAGTATTCAGCAAAAGGACATCTTGAAGTGCTTGAAGAATCCGAAACTTAGATATGCATTTGTTGAAGTGCAAGGGAACATTAGTCATATCCCCAAGGGAACAGTTTGACTTATGACTGGGGTCCCGCGTAACAATAGGTTGTGAAAGGTCATAAATAATTAGTGTCTTGCACATCTGAAATGGAGCATTTTGGGACTAAAGAATTATGCATATTCCAAAGGACATGTTTATCCAGTGATTTTTTGGGAAGATTTCCCTGGTCTCATACCAAGCAGAAATGAGTGCATCTCCAATCCAAGGATGACATAATTATTATGTTTTTCTATATCATAAGGACAATGCAGGCAAAGTTTTCAAGTGCCCAAGAAGACAACATTCTGATGGGGAGACTATTTATGCTTTGTAGATATCGCGGCTCAGCTAATCTCAACAGGCTGCTTTTAATAGAAAGACCAAGTCTTGTTTTCTGCAAAACAGTTTTGCTTACTAGCTTCTAGAAGGTTGCTAAGCTTGGTTGGAGATTTCTGTAATTTTGGTTTTCATAAATGGATATATTTCTTAATTTTCAACTGAAAAAAAAAAACAGAGAGAGAGAGAGAGAGACAGTGCAGGCCAATTGCATTAGTCATTCAATGAAAAAAAAAAACAAAATGCTATTACTGGAAACTGTGCAAAAGAAAACGAATGATGCCAAAGTGATAGAACATTCTGAAATAATTCCGAGTGTTACAGGATTAAAAAAAAACTAGATTGTAGAGGTAAATTTAAGACCCTTGAAAACACTGAACAGACCTCGGAAAACACTCAGTCACTAATGTTGGGAAACAAAAAAAAAACGCAATTAAGAATGGCCCAAATCACAAGCAAACATAAAAACAAAATAGTTGCTTCAAATTAATCAGATCCGTAGCTATAGAAAAGAAATTGGCATTACGAAACGCACAAAAAATATCGCAACCATTTATATGGCAGGCATCTATTCATTGCCCAATTTCCAGAACTCGGCTAGGCGGTGCAAAAACATCATGAGCTTTTAAGTAAACTAGAGTTGAAATGCGTTTTAGCAAAAAAAAGAAAACAAAAATTGAATCTTTCGGCTGCTTTTGGTCATAACAAGTAAGCAAGCAAAGCTAAAAGACCAACTCCAAAGTAAAGAGTAAAGAAGAAACAAAAATAAAACAATAAAAAATTAAAAAACCAAAAGGGATCAGCTAATGGGGGGTGCAACAACGAGAAGAGAAAGCAAAATGCAAATCTCTACTGATGAGATGAGAAGGCGAAGCACGAGCAAACGGATAGAGGAAATATGAGAGAGAGAGAGAGAGAGAGAGAGAGAGAGAGAGAGAGAGTAGGGGGTTGCTGACCATCATTTGGATCTGTAGCGCCATTGATGCATCGGGAAATGCAGATCATCAGTGTCACTATCAACTCAATCTTTCTCCAGTTCTCCTTCATCAATCCCATCTTCATCAGGCGCTTCAGCACCATCTACCCTGCAGCTCTTCTCTCTTCTCTTTTTACTTTCCTCACTCTGATTTCTTTGATTTTCTTTTTTCTTCCTTCTTTCTTTCTTTGTCTTTTTTTGTTTTGTTTTGTTTCGTTTCGTTTTTCCTTGCGTGTGGGGGATAGTAATAGTAATGGTAATAATAATACCGCTGTGCTGTGCCTCTAGTTTGGCATTTGACTGACCATGCCCTAACCCCCCGGCCCAAAGGAGAAAAGCTGGCAGGCACGATTTGCCAGCCGAATCCAAAGCCACATAAAAAAAAAAAAAAAAAAGAATGAGAATGCACCGCAATAGCAACTGCAGCTCCACTTTTTATCTTTGCTTTTTCATTTTGTTCTCTTCTTTTTATTGCATTCCTTCCTCTTTCCCCCATTTCCTTCCTTCTCATTTATTCGTTTATTTATTTTAATTGAAAATGATATTCTCTCTCTCTCTATCTTTTTTGAAAAAAAAAAAAAATCTAGACGAGGGCAGTGGGGACTGGGTATTAAGAGACGGGGATAGAAAAAGGAGTAATTTCAACTATTTGGATTTAATTAGGAGGATCGTCCTCTTTAAACAGGGAAAGACCATATCCCTTTGTTTTGAATGGTTTTTAATTTTTTTTCTTTTCTTTAGAAGGAGGCTTCTTTATGGTTGGGTATCTATTTTTTTAGCTTTTTGTATAGTTTATTTTTTTTCATATCATATTTAATATTTTTAAAGTATTTTTATAAAAAATATTATTATATAATTTTTTAATGTCTTAATAATAACTTCAATAACTTCAATTTTTAAAATAAAATTTTAAAGTAATAATACATAAATCATAATTTTAAATCTTGACACAAAAATTATTATTTTTTAATAAAAATAAAATTTTATTATTAATACATCCGACAAAATTTAAATTTTTAGGCATAAAAATAAAGAACCCTCCTACCCACCCATGCCAATCATTATTAGTTTCGGTTAAGAGAATATGGACATTAGAATAGGAAGGAGCAGCCACTTGACGAGGATTTTGAAGGATATTTACCCCTCCACTTCGCTGTTCTTCTTTCTATCTCATCAATATTGCTAATGCGGGAAGAAAGAAATATTATTTATAAGATTTGAATGATTGAGTGGATGGTAAAGATAAAACCGAGTAATCAATAAGGACATACAATATACCACAGAAATGTACAAATTTTAATTAAAAAAAAAAAAAACAAACAAACAAACATAGCTGTCATTGGCTGTTGGACGGAAAGGGTCACGAGACAGAGACGGACCCTTTGAGAGTATGGAAGTAGAAAAACCCTTTCTTTGTTTTACCTCCACTCTTCACCCCCTTTTCATATTTTCATCTCTCTCTCTCTCTCTCTCTCTCTCTCTCTCTCTCTATCTATCTGGTTGGGACACGGACACACTAACCGTAAGCATGATAATAATAATGTACTCGTGTCATTGTGTTAGGTTTAGATTCTTCGTCAGATCATGTTTTGCAGGCGCAAGTAAAAGCACGCGTGGCATTCAAGATTTAAGATTTTATGTGACAGTCAGGGTCGTCCGAATTAGGATGCCACATATCACCGCGATTTATTTTCCTCTCTCTCTCTCTCTCTCTTTTTTTATAAAAAAAAGAAGATTATTGTTTCCAATTAGTTTTTGTCTAGGGTTTTTCTTGTCTTTCCTTTTCCAATAATAGTAGCAACGCCAAATAATGAATCTCGTTCTAGATCCTTTTGCGAATTCAAACAATCCAGTTTCAATTTTGGTTAATTATGTTTGTTGCGTTTTGAAAGCAGTAACAACCAGGAGGGAAGGAGCACTCGTTACTTACACTGTGACCCTAACGTCCATGAACTACAAAGAAAGAAAGCCCCACCATACATTCACATGTTCCCCCCCCCTTTTTTTTTCTTTCTTTTTTCGGTTGCTGCTGTTGTTGTTGTGGGGCCTAATGCATGAATTGACGGGCTTTAGAAGTTAAAGATTGCGGCTTGTTCGCTTAGTATTGTTATCTTTCAGTCGGTGGCACATTTTCGTAGTCAGCTCTTCGCGGTTTATCATCTTTCTATATTTTAATGAAAGATATTCATCTTCTTTTTTGTCAATAATGATTTTTCTTTAATCAAACTATTACAAATTTTCTTTTTTTTTTGTTTTTTTTAAACCCTTGAGGGAGGTTTATATATACGGTCACCCTTAGATTTTTAATTAACCATCTCTGTAAAATTCATTATAGGAATTTACTAATTTATAGTGCCTCATCAATTTATACCAACAAATGCCACTTGATTAAAAAAAAAAAAAACCCCAAACGTCAAAAGAGAATAACTTTTAAATGTTGGCATCAAACTATCCCATATTGTATCAATCCGAGTCCAAAACAGTGGTATAAATATGTTGGAACACACATGGATCCCTAGTTTGAGCCACTCGGCTCTTTTCATTCTCATTTGCTGTCATCCTCATGACTTATCTGAAAATTTACGGACGCTGAAACGATTACAATACTGCGTGGCAGCTCAAATCTCGGTGGACAACGATCATGTTCAAGATGAATACAACTAGGCCGACAATCTACATTGTTTGATTTCAATGCTTTCACTTGTCGTTTCCATGTGAACCCAAGAAAAAAACTTCAGGATTCTGAGCCGACAATCAATCAACATTATTATTCGCGGGGATCTATCACTATTGGGACCAAAAGTTCAGGCCCAATTATCCGTGCCTTTGAGCCTCCAACGGTCTCTTCTCCTGGTCCACTTAAACACCCAATAGTTGCTTCTGGATGTTCACCGCTCTCTGATCAAACCCGGGACTCCGCATCTACGCACGTAAGTTGGACAGAACTCATCGAATACAAATAATATAAAAGGACAATACAAAAATTCTCACTGAGACCAACCAGCACAAAAACACCCTTTTTTTTTTTTTTGTAGTAAAAGTGAATCATTTCATTTCTTTTCTTTTTTCTTAAATATTTTCATCAGGTGTGCAATTTTGCTCCCTAATTTAATTTTTGTTCATCTAAATCTGAAACTTTTGAAAATTAAACAAATTAACCTATTCCGTGTATGCGAAGCACGCATGACAGATACCTCAAATTATTAGGCATATCTTCGGTGCTTACGGATAGAAAGTGTAAAACAAAGGGCAAAAGTCTACTTGATTTTTAAATTTTTTTTTTGACTCGCATTAAAAAATAGTCAAAAATAACAAAGATTTAGAATTGAATCTGAAAGAAGAAAGAAAAAAAAAAGTGAAAATAAAGATAAAAAAGTAACCAGGGGGTGGTCCAAACAAAAAGAATGGAAAGTGGTTGGGGATAGTAAGGTACTTAGCGGTTCTTGTGTTCGTGAGTTCTCCTCCACTTATCTGGCAGAGACCGGATTGATGGATTAGACAGACATCCCCCAACAAAATTCATAGGCATTATTATTTGGATCACAAATACACCTTTTATCTTTTCCATTCTCCACTATTTGGTTTCCTAAACAGTAAGGACGGATCCAATCAATTATTAGTTATTTCATTATATATATATATATATATATAAAGAAATAAACATGTTAACTACTATCTATATTGTGTCCCTTTTTGGGATGGATAGGCAACCGAATTCATATTATAGAATACAATATTCGTGCGTAAAATTACAACCAAAAGAAAAAGAAGACGAAGAAAAACAAACAGTGTTTTTTCCTTTTCTTATTTTCTTCTCTTTTTCTTCTCTTCCCCTTTTTGTATGGGCGTGGATGTGTGCTGTGCGGTTATACGTGCGCAATAAGTAAAGTAGTTTTAAGGACTAAAGGCATGGCGTGATTCCCATTTTTGTGAACTTTTATAATATATATAGAAAATATAAATTGTTATTAATTACCAACATCATCATCCACTTGGAAGTGACAATGGCAGTTCTTAGAGCCTCGCATTCAGGCGTCACAATCCATTGCAAGTGCAATTTGTACGCTTGGTTATGTTTTGGCGTAGAGGAGCAAAAGTAGCAACACTGAGATTGACACTGTCACACAAGTAAATGCGTGATTGTAAACTCTGTGCCAATTGGTTTGGTTTGTGATATATAATGACCTTAGCTGCCACCACTCTAGATAGTTGTTGTGGTTGGCCGCCAAACACGCAACGCAACAACCTATCTAAATGACGGTTGCATTTTCCATCATTGTGTTGTGTAATAGTGAAATAGAATTTCTGTTTTGTCCAAGCCCCCGACCACAACAGAATAGGATGGATAGATGGATGGGCCACACATACTCTATAACCCCCCCCCCCCCAGACACACACACGCGTATATAAAAGAAGAATGAACACTCAATCTTCAAGATAAATAACAACATTCAGAGAGATAATGGGATAACAGTCGCATCGCATCACAACCGTTTCAACTACCACTGCCACCAGTTGATTTCTAGTCCTTGATTCGATTACTATCAAAGTCACAGTAATCTCACATACCACACCACCAAAAGACAACCAAAGAATAATAAAAACACACACACACTCACTCACAAGATGACTCCTCCTACATCAACCACTAGTAGTACCATGAAATTCGAAGAAAACAAAGGCCATGGGTATGATCACCATGCTCGTGATGGGAGTGGCGGCGGCAGGGGATTCCTAAAATATCTGATAGTGAGACCGGAGAAGGGAGGACTAGGGGACCTCCTGTGGAGGTACACGGTCTGGGCTGACGTAAAAAGAGGAAAGAAGTTCTTGGAGAGCTCCGAGCTGGGGAGAGATGATGAGAGTGCCACCACCGGTCTGGAGGCAGCTGGTGACAGGCGGGTAATTTTGGTGTCTATTATAGTCCGCAAGATGGTTGCCTTGTTTCGCAAGCCCATGGAGTATGTTGGCGTTGTCATCGAATTTTTTCTCAATCTCCTCTCTGCCAAAGGCAGACCTTCTCCCCTTACTCTACAACTTTCTCCATGCTACCTAGGCAACATGTTAAACACTAGCTTTAAAGCTCGTTTCAATTTAATCAGAAAATAAATTAACTTTGATTAGATTGCATTCCAAGAAGGACGAATAGACTTGTTCAATGCTAAAAGCCCAGTACGAAAAAGGCCACGAATCTCTTCCTGCCAACATCGGGAACAGAGCTCTCATGGACCTCTGTATGTTGGCGTCCAGACTAGCTTATGTGAAAGCCAAAGTTGTTCAGAATATTGTTGATCATCGTTGGAATGTGCCCAGGTTGCCTTATGATGACAAAACCTTTCTGTACAAGCATTTTGGAGTGTGCCTTTAATACGACAGCTGCTACATTGAGCAGGTAGGTACCTTTTTTTTGTTTTTTTTTTGGCATTTCTGTTAAATTTGCTTGACGGTATCTTTAATGGCCTTCCCATGACAAATCTTAAATCCTTCCAGCATTATCTCAATTAATGGCCTTCCTTACTCCAGTTATATATATTTACTGCTAAAATTACGAGTTACAAGGCCACTTCAATTATGGGCTGATATCTTGTTATCTGCCAAAATTTTCTAAAATTGACCTTATGGGCATGGAGCATGTTGTGGTGTGTTCTCTGCTCTTCCACGTTGAACCATCGTGGAGTATGCCTTTTGCTAAATACTTTCATCTTCCTTCTCGCAATGATTTGTGTGTGTGTGGTCATCTTTTGTTGCAGAAAATGGATGAGGAGCCAAACAGAAATTTCTTTGGGTTGACATATTTTATTTCAGAGCACATGAATGCTGCGTGGGAGCTAATTAGAAGTTTGACAATGGGCTACACTCATGGACCAGAATACAAGGATGGTTTTCTCTGCTGCTCAGGGTAATGGGATTGATACTCCCAGGGATTTCTGCACATTGTCCCACTGATTATGTAAATTCGGTGAGACTTGGAAGGGAGTAGAATTGAAAAGCTTCTTTGGCAGATGTATGGGGACATAATGTGCCATTATCCAGCTATTTGGCCTGTGTTATTGGCCGAGGAGATCTGCATTTTCACTCGAAATTGCCCTGTTCTTCTTCCCTCCCGCAGGACGTATGTCAAATAATGGTGTCTACTTGGATTAGACCCCAAAAAAATAAGAGAGAGGTTTCTATCAGGACAAAACATTGTATTCTGAGAAGAAGAAATAATGGTGTTCAGTATTGTTTCAGTGGTTTGTCACATTTGCTATGCAGATAGATGATTTTGTCGATGAGAATTTTGTGGTGCCTGACTGTTCTCTAAAGTCTGCTATCAATCTCCTAACTTTTTGCTTACTAAACCAGGCAACTGTCCTCCTCTCCCTTACGTGTTGCACCTCCCTACAGGCATTTGTGGCTGTCATTATCTTTATGTCTTTGGCTTGTGATAAAAGAGAATGAGCAGCAAAGATGGCCACTTAAATGCAAGAAATATAGGGCGCAAAAATAAGAGTACTTTTGGCTTCAAATCAAAGCGTGCATCTCCAAAACCTCGAGTAGATATTTGAAATGGAAGAAATCAACATTACACTGTTTTGGGTAGCTCTATTAATTTTGAGTTTTCCCAGAATTGTACAAGCTTCTCGAGAAATAGATGGAAATTTCCCCAAAGCTGACTTAAAATCAGAAACAGGTACCAGATGGCACCAGTTTCTGTACTCGTGTTGACAAGGAAAACCTGATGCTTGTTGACATGCACGGCCTCTTTTACAGCCCAAAAACAGGCATGAAAATGGCACGGCTTCTTTTCCAACTAGTAACCATTGCCAAGCTCATTTGTTTTGGGCGGAATTTGTTTTAGAAAAACAACTTTTAAGATAATATGCGAGGGTTATTTTCACACGATTTTCGGTCTAACATCACAGGGTGAATGTAATACCACTATGCTCATTTATCTACAGAATCATGCAGAAGCGGTCCATTTGTATACACACCCCTCTAGTTCTTGGATTTTCAAATTTTAGAAGCCTGCAATGTCACTTGCAGAAGCATCTTGCAATAAAACTTTTTGTTCATTTCTTCATCCAGCAATCTTGCATTATTTTCCTGAAAAAATGGAATGATCCTTGAATTTAAGTTTGCTTTCCTTTAGAAGCCAGGAAGCAGTGTTTTCACTAAGTGCAGATGACAGGACTCAAGCCCCTGAATGAGATTACAGCCGTGGCAGCACATATAGTGGATATTTAACGGTGACTCTGGAATTCCTTGGCTAACGACTAATTCATTCGTTTGTTATTTCTTCTTTGATATTTATACATCTCTAAGTCAGTGTGATGTTGCAAATTTCAATTTACATTACTATAAAAATGTGCATTTATAAATCCAAGGTTTGGGCAAGCTATATGTTTGTGCTTTAACATATATCGAACTAACCCTTGTTTTGGTCTCGGCGTGAGCCTATGTTCTGGAGCCAATCAACAATTTCCTTGATGGTTGGTCTCTTGAAAGGGTTCTGGTTGATACACATACAGGCCACATCCAGCACTTGCAACATTTCTTCTTCAAAGCCCTTTCCTCTCAGGAGAGAATCGAAGACATGGTCTTGTTTGCCTTCACTTCTCATTTGCTGAACCCAGCCTACCAATTCTCTTGACATCTTTGGCTTGAATACCTCCACAGGTCTCTTTCCAGTAAGCAGCTCGAGCATAACAACACCAAAGCTGTAGATATCTCCTCTCAAAGTGGCTACCCATGCTTGCCCATATTCTGGAGGAATGTAACCCAGAGTGCCAACAAGCTCTGTTGTAACATGAGTGTGATAAGGAAGTATCAGCCGGGACAATCCAAAATCTGCCACATGTGCTTCAAACTTTTCATCAAGAAGGATGTTGCTAGACTTGATGTCACGGTGCACAATGTGAGGCTCACATATCTGGTGCATGTAAGCCAGACCACAACTTGCTCCTTGTGCAATCTTCAATCTTGTTGGCCAATCCAGTTGGAATGCACCATCAACTTTCTCATGCAACCAGTAATCCAGACTTCCATTCTCCATGTAGGAATATATAAGCAGCCGAAAGCCCTCATGCACACAATAACCTTGGAGGGAAACCAGGTTCTCATGTTGTGCCGTGGACAGAGCCTCCACCTCTGCTTTGAATTCCCTCTCCATCAGGCCAAAGTCTCCTGATAACTTCTTGACAGCCAACTTGGTCCCATTTGCTAAAGTTGCCCTGTAAACCAAACCAAAACCACCACAGCCCACAATGTTTGCTTGATTGAAATGGTCAGTCGCTTTCAAGAGCTCAGATATTGTTAGATCCTTTATCTCGTTAGTGTTGTTTGCAAACACTATAACAAGGCAAGTATCCTTGTCAACATCGGCAGCAACTCCAGAATAGGAGTTGCTGGAAATTACATCCAGCTCAGTCTTGTCAGTGTCCCCTCCAGGAATGATCCTTCTCTTGGACAATATCCATAGTGCAAGCATAACAACAAATAATCCAGTACCAAAGCATAAACCAAGCACAAGTCCAACAAGAAGTTTTGTGTTTGTGCCCTTTTGAGGTGCCGTAGAATGGCTAGCTCCTGATGGAGTATTGCATGAATGCTGCAAAACTGGACTGCACAACCCCGGGTTCCCAACAAAGTTGGAATTGGGGAAAGTATCAAACTGACCTCCAGATGGTATAGGTCCTTGAAGATTGTTATTTGCAACACTGAACCAAGACAAGAAATGGAGACCTTTGAGTGATGCAGGGATTTCTCCAGACAAGTTATTTCCAGAAAGATCCAACCTCTCCAAGTTAGTGAGATTTGAAATTTGTTCTGGAATGTTGCCAGTAAAGTCATTATGGTTGAGATCCAGCACATGAAGGGCCTTCAGTTGGCCAATCTCTACAGGGATATTGCCACTGAGGCTGTTATTTCCCAAATATATAGCTGGAGGTAGGCTAGAAAGCTGATTGTACTGCTGATTTGTGGCATTATTAGGCATAACAAAAACAGGCAACTCTAGATAGCTGCGATTAACTTGCTTATCAGCCTCCAGAGATGCTAGAGCTGGCAGTTGTGTGAGTAGCTTAGGAAATTCTCCTGAAAGCTTGTTACTTGATAAGTCTATGTAGAAGAGATTTGGCAGACTACCCAACCAACCAGGAATTGAGCCTGTGAGCTGATTAAGAGACAGATCCAATACCTCTAGGTACCTCAGCCTGGCCAGCCAGGCAGGCACTTGACCGAATAATTGGCAACTACCTAGTCCCAACACCTGGAGATTTTCGAATCCATTCAAGTCTATTCCATTTTCATCATCCGGTATAGTTTCATTTATAAAATTGACAGAGAGAACAAGAGTGGTGAGGTTATTGCATCTCGTCAGAATTTGAAGCGCCCCAGTAATATTGGTCAATTTATTGCTAGAAATTGAGAGGAAAGACAATGATTGCAGCGCTAATATGTTGGGTGAGATCTGACCTTCTAGCTGATTAAAGGCAAGTCTAACAGCAGTTAGAGATGTGCAAGAGTAAAGGCTTTGAGGCAAGTTACCCGTGAAGTTATTATTACCAAGATCCAGGGTGCTAAGCCGGAGAAGCTTGGAGAAATCAAAGGCAGAGAGTTCTCCTTCCAAGTGGTTGACCCGCAAATTCAATTCGATCAGGTTGGCACAATTCATAAGAGATGGAGGTAGAGGGCCCGTGAGATTGTTAATGTGAAGAAGCAACTTTTCCAAGCTGGAGAGGTTGCCGATATCCATGGATATTGGCCCACTAAGTTGATTTGAGAAGAGCTCCAAGACCTTAAGGTTATTGAGATTGGCGATGGCATTACTAATGGGACCAGAGAGGCGGTTGAGAGGCAAAGAGAGTTGCTCAAGTGAGGCAACTTCGTAAATATCATCGGGAATTATTCCCGATATATTGTTGAAACTCGCAGAGAAAATACGAAGTCTAGAACATTTCCCAAGTCCCGAAGGAATTTGGTCGCTGAAACGGTTGTAGGAGAAGTCAAGTATCGCCAAAGAGCTAGAAGAAAAGAGGCAGATATCAGAAGGAATTTGGCCTGAGAAGCTATTGTTGCTGACATTGAAGCTGGTCAAATTCCAGGCTGATTGTAAGAATAAGTTAAAGGGTATGATCAACCCATGGAAGGCGTTGCTGGACAAGTCCACTATCTGGAAACTGCTCGTGGAATTAGTATCGCTGGAACTGGATGGTGATGGTAATTCGCCTTCCAGACAGTTGTAGCTGAGATCGAGTGCCTGGAGGTTAATAAGGGAGGAGAAGAATCCCCGAGGCAGAGGCCCAGAGAGTCGATTAGCGGATAGATTGAGGTAAGAGAGGCGGGTGAGGTCTGCAAGAGAAGGGGAGAGGGTGCCGTTGAGGCCTCTGGAGGGTAGCGAAAGACGGGTCACTCGGCCATCTGTTACATCGCAGTCAACTCCATCCCAGAGGCAGCAATCGATGGAAGCAGACCAATTCAGAGGAGACCAAGAAGGGTAAGTTATGTCCGAGGAGAAACTTAACAGAGAGTCGCGATCGTCTTGATTGCAGGTAGATGCGGCGCGGCAAGAAGGCACTAATAGTAGCAATACTATTAGTGCAACAACAGGCAGGACCATCACCAAGCAGGAAGAGGGAGAAAAAGGAGCTGCTTTTCTTTCTTTTTTTTCGGGGTCTTGGAATTATAGAATATGTCAGGCTCAAACAGGCAGGTCCAGCAAAAGATTTAGACTTTCTCATCAATCATCGTCAACGCCGCCATCATTTGGGACTAGTTCAAACTACAAGGGGACAACACAATAATCAGTGGAAGATCGAGAAGAACAAAGGCATTGGGGTTGGGGGGGGGAGAGGCGGGAAAGAGAGAGAGAGAGAGGAGGGGAGGAACAGAGAAAACCCAAATACGAAATTATCCGGAGGGTTACTGGGAGACCTTGTAGTAGTGGTACAATTACAAGGAGTCGGATATTGCGGTGAACTCTCCATTGACCAACTGGAAAAGAAAGAAAATTATATTGCTTTGTAACTACACGCCGAGGGAGAGGGAGAGAGATGGAAAAGGATAATGGAAAATAATAGGCAGAATGTGCGTGCGTGACGTCTGTGCCGTTGATATTATAATGCCACTAACTACATAATAATATGTATGGGAATAAAGAAAATGCCACTAATTGGGGAGTATGATGAAAAATATGAATATCTATAGAGCGTTTACTTTTGGGTGTGGGGGGTGGAGGGGCGGCCGAGTGGCTGGCTGGCTGGTGGTGGTGGTGCTGGTTCTGGTGTGGTGCTGGACTTTTTCTATGGTCATGATTGGACTTATGACCAAAATGCCCACAACCAGTAAGCAGGCGTGTGAGAAAGCCAAAGACCGAGAGGGTCCAAAATTATTAAAAAAATCCATTGCCATTTTCCATGCTCCATACTCCTCCATACACCAAACTCCATTCTCCACACACCATACTCCATCCTCCACCACCACAATTTGATATTTGATTTGAGAAAAAAGTAACAAAAATAACACCCCCCCTCATCCTCTCAGGGCAAAGCCCCCACCTTTAAACCAACACCGCATATCCCCACTCATCCTCCTGCTTCCACGCCAACATTGCCTCTCTCCGTTCGCGCTCCAATCCAAACGGCACGAAAAAGCAAGAAGAACAAGGGTGGAGTGAAAAGAAAAGAAAAAAAAAACTCACCTCTCATCTCTATGTTTTGATAAACAACTGACTCACCATTATTTGGTTTTTTTGATGCTGAGCTTATACGCAATCCAAGAAGAATTGCAGATCAATAGTTAGCGCCACCGCCTGAACCTCTCTGGATCACAGTTCCATAAGTCGTAATGAAAACCACTCTTTGTCGAATATCATCCACAAGGCAAGACCAATAAGAGGAGTTCCTTGCCACTTTATTTGCATTAAATTACCCTCCTTTCTCTTCTTCAGTTTGATCATGGCCCCACTCTTCAGTCGTTCTTCTCCTCCACTCTCTCCTCTCCTCGTTGGTAGTTTTTCTTTTTGTGTTGTCGGGTTCTAACATTCCCCGGGGTGGGTGATGAGGAGCGGCGAATGGTAGCGAGAAATAATATCGGTTATCCTTATTTATTTATTTTTCAGTTTTTGTCATAATTAATTTACCTTTTTTATTTATTGTTGTCCCCCGTAAAAGTTTTACTTTCTGAATCCAATAAAAAGCCGATTATCTAGGATATAAGTAGACGATGGATGATTTGCCAAAAAGGATTTTTCTTTTTCTTTTAAACTTTTATTAAAAAAGACCCTAAACTCTTTTTTTAAAAAAGAAGAAGATAAAAAAAAAAAACACAAAAGAGAGAGAGAGAGTTTTTGGTTGCTGATAGGCATATATACCAATACTACCACTCTTATCAGATTAACTTTTGAGTAGAAGACAGTGTCCTGGCTGCAATAACTGTGTTGAGTGTTAAATTACGTATTTCTGGAATCGCACTAAGCAAACGCTCTTTACTTCACTTCGGATTCTGTCCCCTTAGCAATAAAAAGGTCCACAACAGTCGACATAACTGAATTTAACGGAGTTCTCCTTCGTGCCCAAAAGAATTAAAAAAAAAAATCTGAATTGAACAATGTGACGTAAGAATCGGAAAAATATGGTTCAAGCTGGTCTAAGCCGTTTCATATGATTCTCGAACAACAGATCCCACTGCTTCAGCCTTCGGTAAATCACAAATACCATGGACGGTGCAACAGCTGCCAATAGCAGGAAAATTGCAAGACAACAATGTCATGCCATAGCTTCAAACAGTGTGAGCTGCTTGAATCATATTCAAGTCCAATTTTTTAAGCCTCACTACGGATTCAACATGCCCTC
This sequence comes from Kandelia obovata, assembly GCA_021464305.1. NCBI lineage: Eukaryota > Viridiplantae > Streptophyta > Magnoliopsida > Malpighiales > Rhizophoraceae > Kandelia > Kandelia obovata. Next base: position 9,975,907 of record CM038481.1, read on the forward strand.
TCAAGGTGTGAATCTCCCCTAGTCTGCAAAGATCAGTGGTGAGTTAGCAATTTAAACTTTTGCTTATAGAAAAGGAAACAAGTTGGGTGGAACCGGACCCATTTTCTGAGAATCTGATGTAGAAGTTCCTAATAAGAACCATTGACTGGTTTTAAGTTCCATTGTACCTGGCTATTTCAGCACGCCTCCTGGCCTGTTCAGCAATCATAGAAGATCTATTCCCTTTGAACTCGAGGTCTGTAGCCATCAACCCTTGCAGACTTCTCTGAGACATAACCCACTTTGCGGCTCTATCTTCCTTCCCATAATCTTTCTTTGAAGTGAAAGCAGTCTGTTGGAAAGCCAAACAAAGTACAAAGAGCCAGTTCAGAACAAGGTTATTCAGAGGTTAAACCTAAAAAACAAACACACTGAAATCAACAATGTCAGTTCTCACCTTTCTATCAAATAGAAGGTTCCAGGCCTCGCCACTCAATGCGTAACGAACTGCAAACTTAATAATGTCCATAGGTATGTAGAATATTAAACTGTATAGCCATATAACACCAGCCCATCCCCATCCAATGCCACTAATGTAAGCAAAGCTGATATGTGCATACACAGCAATTAAGGTAGCCACCTAAACATCACAAACTCAACTATCTCAGAAATGGTTTGAACCTCTGCATCTTCCTTTTTTTTTCTAAACCCAACAGTAAAATTTGAAGAAAGAAGACTAAAATATAGTCAAAGGGCCCAAGGCCAATATCAAAAACAGAAGCTTGGTAATAAACATCCAACATGCAGTTCCAGATGGACAAATATTTGAAAATCAAGACAAGAATGTGAAGCGGAGCCTTCCAATGTCTGTAGTGATAAATATTTACCAGTTGAGCGATCACAAAGGCACACATCAAGAGTACTCCAGGCCTTTCTATAAACGACCAGCTTTGACTGCGAGTAACAAATATGAGGGCCTGGCTGATGATGCTCACTTGCAGATATATAGCAGAGGAAACTTCCTCGGTGTTGCTGGATATAGACTTTACATGGAAAAGACTCTGTAACCATTAGATGGTTAATAACCAAGAATCAGTTGCACAAAACACAAGTAACATGGATTGAAATAAACCAATAGACAAAATGTAAGATAAAGATATGCAAATTTAGTACCTCAAAAAAAGTTGTTGACACAACAATCCAGTAAAACAACACAGTAACCAAAGCAAGATATGTGCCAATGACAACACCAGTTGCAAATATCTCATTGAGCTTCCAACTGTCAGGTCTTGGAGATGGCTTTACCCGGTCTTTGGAGATAGTCATTATAGTCCCTAATTATAAACACACAAGTCCATCCATGACATTAGTTTGGCAATACAACATAAACTCTTTCCTGGCTGTTGCAACTACACCTTTTCCACTGGAATACAAACAGTATAGAAGGCCTTATATCATGGCAGTTATCACTCAGTCTTTCCTTTGAATCTTTAGCATTTGTTTGAAACATTTGAGGATGATGTGCATCTTAATTATCTTATCAATTGTATTGACACTAACCATTTTGTTAAATCTAATACTGTTATGAATAATAGGCTACAGATTCTGATATTTTGTCGGGTGAATCTGCTGTCCATAACTATCAGAATTGGTCAGATATAAGGTATTAAGCAACCAAGCCATTGATTGGTGAGAGTTAATCTAAGTGACCATGGAAAGAAAGATAATGGAAAAGAAGTCAAGGTCTAAATCATTACCATCATTAAGTATTGCTATTATAAGAACCATGAAAGGTGGAAAGTCATATTCCCATATCAATGCTAGAAGCACAAAACCAAGCTGCAAAAAAATTCAACGAAATTTTATGAAGAGTGGAAGTCAAAATAGATGTTCAGATTTTACAGCAAGAGTTTATGAAATTGGACAATAAAGTTGGGTACAAGAAAACCAGCTTACCACAATCCTAATGGTTATGGAGACAGCATATATCTGCACATATAGGCAGGAGTATCAGTTTTCAAATCAAAAAATTCAGAAGCTAGATATGAGAGGAAATAAAAGGCATAGTGCACAATAACAAAAAGACCAAAATCCTCATATACCTAGATCACTGATGTACCTTGTGTGCCTGTGGACATAGGCAGGCCTCAAAAACTACATGGACCTAGATGTCTTTTTACCTCTAAAATTAGCTGACGACCATGTCTCAACTTCAATATCTATGACTCATTCAAACAGGTTGATAATTAGTAAACTAGCAATCTGAGTGAGTCTTGTATCTGAAGCCAAAATTTGATTTTTCCATAACAGGCATGCCATGTTTGTAGATCCCAAAGTACATTCAACTAATAGGCATATGCAGAAGCAAAGGATAGTACTCAACTGTATAGTTCTTCATTCTTTGGAATATGGCTCTGCTAGTTAAGACAGCACTAACAATCACACTCAAGCCAGGCTCAGTTAAGACTATATCTGCAGCACTTCTTGCGGCGTCTGTAGAATCTGCCACTGCTATTCCAATATCTGCTTTCTTCAAAGCAGGTGCATCATTCACACCATCCCCAGTCATTCCAACCACATGCTTCTTTTCTTGTAAAATTTTGACAATTTCATACTTGTGCTCTGAAGTTTGTATAGCAATACATGGAATCAGTGTTTGGTGAATAACACGACAGTTTAAATGCAAAAATTTCTACTGAAGAATTTATCTTAGCCATTTTGATCATTAATCATCATGTCCTGGAAAGCAATTAGATGGAAGACAATTTAAAAGCTCTAAGAGTTGTACCTTTCAATATGTCTATGACCCAATAAAGTTATAGGAGGGATCCAAATTTGATGCAACATAGACTATCTTCTCTAAAACTTTTAGTACAGACACAAACATTTCAGCCAAAATAGGGTATGCTGAGGGGATCAATGAAAAGATCCTGATGTGAGGAGATGATAAATACTTGAAAAAAAAATTTGGAAATGATAACTTAACAAACCTCATTCATACAGATAAATGATGGTAAAAACTCCATAAAACTGGTCTTTCTTTGTAATGAATGTTTTCAACTCAAAATCTTAGTGTGTAATTCACAAGCCAGTTCTGATAAATGGTTTAACTGTCATATTGACAAGATTTTTTTAAGTTTCCTTGTCATGATATTGTTTTGATAGAGCAGGCTGTTGTTCCATTTAGTTATATCCAATGAAAACATTGTGAAGGGAAAGTGCAAGCTTTTGGGATTCTGCATCTAGCTCAAGTACCAGGAAATACACCAGCAAAGCCATCTGCCTTTTCAATGAGTTCATCCACTGGAAGAGCTTCATATTCATCCTTATCACGACCCAAGAGTGAAGAAGAGGGGTACATGTTTGTCCCCATGCCAAGCCGTCTTCCTGTCTCCTTTGCAATGGCCAACTGATCACCTATATTAACAAATTAAAGTAAGCAAAGTATAAAATTTTAACCCAAATTAATGACATCATTTTGTGCTGGCTTCTATTTTACATTTGATAATTGATTGATAATTAATGAACCATAAGAATGATCTACTTTAGCTGGAATCTTAATCCCATGAAGCTAAAGAACCTATTGCTTTTATCACATCATGGGAACTGATTTAATAAAATATGCTTCTAGCTTCTTTCAAGCAAGTGAAGTTAATTTACAATAACCAATTTGAAGTAAAAACGTATGATCAATTCGATGAATCTCACAACATGAAAGAATTTATCAGTCACCAAAAACAGGATAGCTCTAGAGATATAAACAGAAAATTGTGTCTACCTGTAATCATCTTAACACATACTCCTAGGTTGAGTGCTCTACGAATTGTCTCAGCACTATCATGTCTTGGAGGATCAAACAAGGGCAGCAACCCACAAAATTTCCAAGGAGCTCCCGGAATCTCCTTAGTTCTCTCAGGAACCTCCTGCAAGAACATTTATATGAAAACAAAAAGATCAAGAAAGTTTTTGTTCATCCCTTACGATGTTTCTGTTCTAACTGAAAATCAAGTACTTTCCATGTCTTGGGGTTTCAATGATTTGATTTTTCAAAAACCAATAAATGGATGTGTGGTAGGTTTAACTAGCCTTCAGTCAACAAGAATGAAGAAGAGGAAAGCGAATTGTGTACCTGATATGCAACACCAAGAGATCGCAAGCCCCTTTCCGCAAATTTATCAATGATGGTATGAACCTTTCCAGCTATCACTTCCTTCTCTTGGCACAAATTTAGAATCTGATATTAAGGATAATAAAAAGAAGAGTACTCACTTAGCTTTTGCTCTCCATTATCATACAAGCATGAGTAAAATGCAAAACAAATTTTCTAGTCTGCTTATAATGCATGGCCACATAAGATTTTAGCTTAATACCACCACATGTTGTGGTCAGACTTCTTGGAAGTTTGGTGCACACCAATGAATACTGGAAAAACTATGAATATCTATCAAATGTAGGGTAGGGAACGCATTTCTTCTGTATGACATTAGTGGCATGAAGATACTGGAACTACAGGTTTTACTCGTTGAAATGTGATCTTATCCTCATTGCAATCTCAAACATTTTCCAATATATTTGCATTAAAACAGGGAAGAAAAAAAATTTGCGGAAAGGAGGCAACAGTAGATGATGAAATTCAAGGTTAGAAAGCATGTACCTGTTCAGGAGCTCCTTTGCTGGCCCGGTACCAGTTATCATCAGAATCAATATATGTAATGGCAGTACGTTTGTCTACTGGATTGAAGGGCAAAAAATGAACTTCTGTGATATTTGCACGAGCCTGTAGGAATAAGGATGAATTTAATTTTGGTGAAATTATGCAGACAGAGCAAAATAGAGAATTGAAAACATATTCTGCCTCTACCTCCTTTGGATCTGCAAGCATATTAACAATAGCTGCATCAATAGCATCTTGATTCTCTTGTCTGGATGCTCTCGCTGCAAGCAAAACAATCATATCTTTGTCCATGTCTTCGTTAAAAACCTGAAGAAAATAAAATTTGACAATTGGGTGGCAAGGAAGATGAGTTGATCCAGGACAGTCTTGTTTATCATCATATAAGAAAAATGGTGGAAGCCCCCATATGATAACAAGGAACTAAAAAATTTATTGAGCAGCACACTGCTCAGCATGCATGGAGTTCTATATGGGAACAGTAGCAAGCATGCTTCCTTCAACAAATACAATTCCGGTGGAATAATAAAATTGACAAGTAATTTTTTTCAACCCAAAATTTTAGACTGTTGGGTGATAGTCAAGAACAGATCATATATTAAAATTCAACATGCCTACCCACATGCAAGCCTAGTGGCAGAATGTGTGGACAAAGCAAGAACCTCTTAACTTATGCAAAAATTTACAATACTGAGGGTAGTACGGTTTAAACTCATGCTTGTGGTCATAAAAGCTCTAAAACCATAATAAAAAATGATTCAACCCAAAAGCTTAAGTTATTGGACAAGGTACAAGAATGGATCGCATATTAAACTCTAACGAAAATAAAATCAGTTCGACATGCGATTACCCATTATATGCATCACCTTCACTCATGTTGTTTCAGGCTGGGGTCTTGTTTGGAAAATTTCCCAGATCAAAGTCTGGAAAATTACACAGAACAAATAGACTGACCATGATGTTGACCAGTCAGTCTTGTTTATCAGTTTTTTGAAGCAAGATATGAATGACAACCAGCAAGCATTTATTTTTCCTTTTCTTTTAAAAATATGTTACATAAATTGTAAGAGGAGTTAAATTAACATGACATGAGCCTTTGTACCTCAATAAGATTTCGATCAACAGTGAGACGATTCAGGGTAAGTGTTCCAGTTTTGTCACTGCAGAGGACATCCATTCCTGCCATTTCTTCAATTGCAGTCATCCTCTTTGTGATGGCACCCTGAAAAAAATGACAACATGTGCAAGAGATTGCCAGAATGTCAGAATCAGGATTCCATTTGTGAAACATGCTTTAGTGGGGGACTTTGCTAGATGCATAGAGCATCAAGTCAATGATCTTAAAGATGTGTTCTGCAATTTTGACAATATGGATTCCCATCTTCACTTGTTTCCACTTCAACTCAAACATTGTATCGATGAGATTCAAAACACAAGCACTTTATACCACACAAACTACAGCTATCTGTGTGCTTGCAGCTATTAGAATTTGCACCTGTTGAGATAATCGATGAGAACCAATTGCAAGTGTAACAGACAACACAGTTGGCATAGCTATGGGTATTCCTCCGATTAAGAGAACAAGGAGATTGTTGATTCCATCCCTGTATGAGCGATGTTGTATTGGGAACATGACTATAATTTCAAGAAGCATTCCTACAGCTATAGAACAAATGCAGAAGTTCCCGATGGAGGTAAGGACCTGCCACAAGAAATTTTGAATCATCCATTGCAGATTCAAATAATAATGTGTTAGATTCAATCTCAGTTCCAACCACAGAGGAAGAAGGTGAATATCTAACAAGTGAATCTGAAAAAGGCCCAAATATAATCACGGACACAGTTTCCAGGTGGAGACTACCTGGCTGACAGGTGGTAATTGTTTCGGGAGAATTACCTGCTGGAAATGTCCAACAACTTCAGTGGAGTCCACAAGGTGTGCTGCTTTCCCGAAAAAGGAGTGAACTCCGGTGGCTATGACAACAGCTTCAATTTCACCATGCTTACATGTGGAACCGGAGTAAACCTCATCTCCAGTCTTCTTGGTGCTGGGGAGAGATTCTCCAGTGAGAGCTGACTGCACAGAAAATCTTCTTCCAGTTACATGAATGATGTAATCATACTAGCAATCCAATCCAACATAGGATAAAGAACTCTCTCTCAGTCAAGCATATGAAAAGTTGTTGAAGAAGAAGAAGAAAAATGAATGTTGCCTGGTCAACTTTTAAGGGATCCCCTTCAAGCAGTCGAGCATCAGCGGGAATGATATCCCCGAGCTTGATGCTAATGATATCTCCAGGCACCAAAACGGCTGCGTCTTGCTCTTGCCACTGTCCATCTCTGAGCACCTGCACAGAGACATGAATGACTCCTAGAATATCAGCCGCTTTCTCTAACTCGTCTTAGGAATCCATCAATATGATCTTGGACTGAGTTAATCTCTCTCTCTCTCTCTCTCTCTCTCTCTCTCTCTCTCTCTCTTTCTCTGTAGATTTGCTAGACCAGGAAACCAGGGAGTGGATTCAGAGAAGACCCGCCACCACTACTGGGCTGACCCGGGACTCGAAGTGGAGGCCATTCCCGAGAGCAAACTAAGAACCTCGATCCATGTGCAGAGGAAGCATTATAATTTTGTTCGAAACCGTGAGTGTCTGGGGGAGTGCTTGTATACTAACATCAATAATAATAATAAATAATAATTCACATGTAACATACTGCATTTTGTATTTAGATTCACATTATATTTTAACATAATATAAAATATATTAATGATTATGTTGTACTGGATAATTTAGTTATGTTAATTGTTGGAGTTATCTTTTTTAAAGCATTATAAATTTTGTCAAAAAAAAAAGAAGAAAAGAAAAGTAGAGGTGTCTCCTTTTTCCATCTCAATTATGCTTGTCTAAGGGCCACTAGTCATAGTCTATTTTTTCTACTGAAAAACATATTTTTTAACTTACAAATTTTAAAATGCTTTCCTAACAATGATATACAAAAACATTAACTTTACCCTTGTTTTGGGAGCCAAACGGGCCATGAGTGCAGCTGCAGCGTTTCCTGCATTATTTTCCTCTATGAAACTGATGGTTGAATTGATAAAAAGTAGGCAAATAATCCCTACAAAATCCTGCCAGTCGGGTCCTTGCCCCTGAAACACAATTGCATAATCCAAACCCAAGGATTAACACGGTACGTATAACTATAAAAGACATGCAATGCAAGAATCCTTATCTGTTGCACTTTGCAAATTAATAGAATTAGGAAGAGATGCCTGTAAAATAGGCAAAAGTAGCTCTAGTAAACAACCACTTACTCCGCCGTTGGCTAGGACGATTGCCATTACTGCTGCGGCTTCCATAACCCATGACAAGGGGTTCCACATAAAACTAAGGAACTTCAAGAACTTGTTCTCCTGCCACACGTAATGCAGGGTATTACTTATAAAGTTGAATTCTGTGATTACTTTGGCTTAAACACTTTTTCAACAAATAAATTCAATTGATTATTCTCTCCCATGTAAGCGAGTACACCAAAGAAAACAAGCTTATATGGGCACAGTATGAATATTGTGGAATATAGGAATCCTTAAAGCAGTACTTCCGCACATAGTTATGCTAGATTTCCCCGTGTGTATTATTAAGTGGATGCTCACAATTAGGACTGAAGCAAAATCCATACTTCGACAATTGAACAGAGTAAATAACTAGCAAGGATGCTTCAACTCTCGAAAAGTCTAGTGTGTCTTATTTCTGCATGCTGCACGCTAGAATTTCGGTGACAGGTGGACTTTTTTTGACAAAACCAGTCAAGCTTTTCAGTTTTTTCTTCTGCTTTAGGGCTCCACTGGAATAGGATCTTCCGCATGATGTGAGTTTGAAGCTAACTATTAAAGCGGTTAATACTCGCAGTCAAAAACAAAGATTCTCAATCAATGATTTGCTTACTGGCTTCTCCTCCAGTTTGTTGGGGCCAAAAATCATCAGTCGAGCTTCCGCATCTTCAGAGGAAAGTCCTCTTGGTGATGTTCTAAGTTGCTCAAAGACTTCTTCCAATGGCAAGCGTTCCTAAAAAATTAGCCACGTTGAGAGTTCATTATGTACAACTAGATTTAGATGCATATGTATTAAACAATGGTAAAAAGTTGAACCTTCGAATGGACGTTGATGCATTACTCACCAAATCGATTCCTTCTCGGTTGAAGTTCTCGGGATTGAGCAACGGTTTTTCCAGGTCGTCAGCCATGATGGAATTAAACGCTCAAAACCTGAAACAAAAACGCATTCAAATGGCTCAGGTTTAGAGTTTGAAGGCTTCGCTAATCACGCTAGATGATACTGAATGGTAATCAAGTTGAAGAATGCGATTCTGTTCTGCTGAAAGGAAAGCCAAGGAGTTTACCCAGGCTTCCCCTGCACCTAATAACATACTTGGATGCATCCTCGGAATTTGTATGACAACCATGTGCATTGTAATTGAATATATCTTATAATATGCGTATTTGAGGAGTTTAATTTATGATGAAAACTTACTCTACTTAAAATGTGGCGAAGCTGGGGAAATCGAGAGGAATCAATTCAAGAACACTACTAAAATAAAGCTAGTGGTGTTCTAGGTGATGAAGAGGGGGGCCTGCAGTTTCTTTCACCTGCTCCCTGATCGGTGTTGCAAAGAGCACGAGAGAAGCAGAGAAGTAAGGTTTGGCTGTATAAAAAGGTATACTGCTGCTAACATTACCAAATAGCTTAGGTGACCTTTTTGCTGGCTATGCCTATGACCGTTTGGTGGCACTCGATAACAGAACAGCTCATGACCCTCGCCCTAACTCCTACGGGTTTTACTCAATCTTCGTTGTTCCTCATTTTCCAATTTATGTACTTGCCACTAACGTGTGAAAGAAGCTCTATTGCAATTATGCACTCTCAAACAGAACGCTTAAATTGGGTACGACCGTTTGCTCAACTACTTTTCAAGCTTACCCTTGTAACCTAACGGTCTCTCTCTCCCAAGTTACCTTCAAAGATAAAATCTTGACTTATAAGTGCATGACACAACTGGCAATGGATTGTGAAGAAATCTGGGCGGTTGGTTATAGCTTACCAAATTCTTCATCAAAAAAATTAAGTACTAGTTTTGGCTTGTTTGACCGAAACAAAAAAAAAAAGTTTGGACTTCGGTGTTCCCTACGCTAAACACATGTACTCAGTTTGTACTCTAGATGTCAAAGTGCAAATCATTTCGATGATCTCATCCCAATATTTGATTTTTGTTTTCGCCCTCAAGATCCGTCAGCTTTGTTCCTCCGGCAGGGCCCAAAGGGCGACTCTGATGCAGTTAGCAGATGGAGATTGCTAGTGGAATAGAGGAGACTATCTAAGTTTGTAACAAATGGAAACTGAATGGTGATTAACTTCTAAATACGACTCTCCCGAGTACATCTAGTAATCGTGTAAACTGCGTTTCTTGGCCGCAATTTTTTACTGTCTCAATACCAATTAACTCCAAAGTCGGTTGTTGAATGGTCCATACAAAGTTTCCAAACTCTACCAAAAGAGGGGGCATGAAAATGTGCCATTACCCCATCTGATTAAAAAAGCTGACTTTACTATATTGGCTCCTAAATGGGGTGTGACTAAAGTAAGAATGAACGCTAGGCTAATAGAGCTATTCACACAAACAGATTGTAAATGACAGTTGCGGAGCGAAACTTATACCAAACAGAAGCCAACTGTAGGAATTCCATGTTAATGGCATTGTGTTTCTTGAAGCAAACCTAACCTTAAATCTTTCTAAGCCAGAGTTGCATAAAATGTGGTCATGGGACTGATTGGTCAAAGAGCTCTGCTCCGTTTACTGAATGGTTGGGGCCTTTCCGTTGTTTATGGAAGCAAGTAATAAACTATTTGTTGCGCAGGGGATTCCCAGTCCAATAACCAATTCATAACCGCTGGAATCCAATTGATCTGGAAAAGGTGAAGCATTTCCCAAAGTTTAATTTTGAGCCTGCTGGAATTAGGCCTAATTTTAGAAGCTCTGCTCAGCTACCACATTAGTAAATTTTCAACCTAACCGGCATAGAAGAAAATAGATTAGTAAACAATATAAAATGTAAGACATGGAAATGGTTCCATACCTCTTTGAGTTTGACCAGTTAAAAATCCGTCATCATCTACCAGAAGGAAAATATTTCAAAAGCACCCAATTATCTTTGCGTCGCATTCCTCTCAGTAAGGCCACATTGTAGCTGCCTATATTATTTTTTCTAACAAGCCATTCGGTGCTGTATGTGCCTGGCTACTGCTAAGAACATAATTACAAGGTGAAGATTCTATTGACCTTTATCCGTGTAGACGACTACATAATTGGAACAAGTTGAATAACTGTAAACTTCTGATCTATCAAAGCAAATACTGCAAAGAAACAGAATTGTCATCCTAATTTTGGCCTTTGCTTGTAGAAGTAAATTTATCTGAGGGATTCTCTGGCTGCTACAGCCCTGCATCCATCCACCAAAAAGAGGAGAAAACTTAAGCAAATCTATTTTTGAGAGTAAATTAGGCAATTGAAAAAGAAGGCAGACCTGATTTATAGAGTATTAGGTCTATCTTACATTAAGGGCCAAACAGCAGTAATCTTCTCTCTAAATTTAAATCTCACAAGGGATAGAAGTGTTTCTTTGGCAGTTAAATTACAAGCTAAGTGTAGTTCATGAATGACACAAAAGTTATAATTATTTTGTGGTATCAATATTCTTAACACTAACTAAGGGCATTGTAGTGCACCAGATTCCCACGTTATTGGGTCTAGAAAGGGTTAAAGGTCGGCAATTTTACCCTATTTTTTACAGAGAGGGTATTTCTGTGACTCGAAATGTGATCGGTTCGATGGTGTAACCTTAGCATTACACCAAAGCTCGCCCTTCACTATTCTTAATATTGTTTGCAAAAAAAAAAAAAAATTGTCTAATGAAGTATAGTATACATGTCCCTATATATATATGAATGTGCATATATGTGCGTATATGGGTATAGAGAGAAAGAGGGTGGGTGGCCTCCTCTGTCTGCATAGTTAAAAAATCACACATAAGAGAATGGATCTGAGAAAGCAATAAATATGAAAAACCATAAACAAACAGAACATTAACTGAGTAATAAGTAACCAATTAAGCATCTAACAGCTAAGAGGCAAGAAAGTCTATCAACTAGCTTACAGCAGCATTAAAATTGTAGGATGAGAAGCTTGTGGGAACCTGTAAGCTACATGATACATTGTTGGTCTAAAAGCCCAACTGGGTGCCCTCTCTGGCCTTCAACATGTGATCTTTAATAATTCTTGATGGAAGGGATTCTGTATCTTGAGTCTCCTGTTTTTTCCTTTTGCAATTTTGCTGAATTGTTCAATATTTGCAAGAGTCAGTAAACCAATCAAGATATTTTGATCATCAACTATCATTGCACACAATTGCTTCTCTGCAAGCATAAGGGTCACTGCTTCAGTAAGTGAGGTGCTCATCAGAACAGTTGCGTATCTTGTTATCATGGCATCAGACACAAAAATTTTCTTCAATAATTCCATTTCAATACTAGAGTCTTCTATGCACAGAGAACTTTCAACTTCACAGAGATTATTTGCAAAAAGATCTTTCCCATAAAGTACATGACCAGAAGATAGGCAGCTTGCATCAGAGGAAACTGTTTGAAGCTGTTGAGCCATAAGAGTGTTTCCCTCATATAGTTTTTCAGCCTCTTTGACATATCTTCTTCTTGTCTGCCAGTAGTGGTAGAACTATATGACAATCTTGTGTCAGTTCAAATAACGGCAACACAGCAGTAAGGGGTACCTGACACATCCCTGCAAGAGTTGCAGCCATTCCAACCTGCAAATGGAATTTCAGTTTTTCTTTGTTGTTGTCAAAACAGAAAGTAAACACCCCCTCTAAACCCCACAAAAAACCCGATACACACATAAAATGTACATAACTTCTAGGCTCTCTTCATGCTGAAGAGCATAAATAGGAAGAGGGAATAGGCTAATGGAGGCAAAGTTCCATGATGTGTCCCGAGCAAATAAATACCACTCAAAGATCATGAAACCATTTGAACGGAATCCAGAAAAGTGGATGCATTAGCAGTAACAGTGAAAATTGACTACTTGGCTTTAATAGTGTGACTAAATGACCTCTAGGCATTTCCTGTATTGTGCACTATATCATGAGTTTTTTCCTAAAAAATCATAGAAAATAGAAGTGGAGAATCTGATAGCTAACTGATATCATTGACCACTGACATCTTTTCTTCTTGAATAGGCTAAGGCCAAACAAACATGGACAGACATGCATAGTGTCGCTTAGAAAAGTAAAGAAAATTTTTGTTACTGCTTCGGTCTTTGTCTTGTCAGCACCTTAGTGCTTTTGTTATTTAATCCACACCTGGATATTAAAGAAGACACATATCATGAAGAATATTTTCAATCAGTAACCATGATAGGTGTTTCCAACTAATAAAAAATAGAAGTGTGTCATAAAAAAAATCTTCAATTTTGAATGTTGTAGACCTTGAAATTTAACTATCAGGAAACTACAGAGCTTCGCCAATTGTGTAAAGAAAGTACCAAGCCATATGCTTGCGGCAATGCTGTTTCCAAGATAAGAAATGGAATTGTTGGATCAGCCTTAGCAACTGCAAAACTAATAAACTTCCCATATGCCATTCCTGTTGCTGCACCAATAAAAAGGGATGGGACATAGTATCCTCCTACCAATCCAGAGGCCCGACACAAAGAGGTAACCACTATCTTGGCTCCCACCAGCTGAAGTAATAAGTCAGCTGAGAGGGCTTTCACAAATGGCCTGGACTCCAACAAATTGTCAACATTCTCAAAACCCCAAAAAAGAATTTCGGGATATGCCAAAGCAATGGTTCCTTACATCAATGAAGTGCATCTAGATAAGGTCAATGAGACCTAGCCACACAGGATGCCCTGCAACAGATACAGTGGAAGTTCTGAAAATTGAAAAAAATATGTTTAACTATTATTGTTCCTCTGCCATTCCATTATATTCTTCTACTTCTTACACGACATTTGAATATGGTGTCTGTGTCTGTCACCTCTTTCGTTAAGGGAGAGAAGAAAATAAAATAATAATAAAAAATATATATCATTCAGCATACATTAAAGGGAAAGAGATGCCTTTGGGTTGCAATTTTTTTTTTCAAAAAAATGAAAAACAAAAATCAAAATTTCCATTCCTCAATTCATGTTGTTGAAATTGAACCTCAACTAAGAAACTTCTTCTTTTCAAACTATCACCGTTGAACAATAGAGTAAAACTACAGAAAATAAAAACTATCATTTTAATAAAAGGTTCGATTAGATCAACTGAAAAATTAACTCAAGTGAATAAAAGTAATTTTTATTCGATGTATAAAATATTTCATATTATATAAAATAATGAATATATAATATAAAAATTAACTATGTTTGTTTAATTTATAATTTTTAAATTCACTCAAATTTAACAAAATATGCACTTAAACATAATTTTGTATTTTTAAACGTTTTTTAAGATAATATTCATGAAGTTAAATTAAGTATTTAATAATTTAATTAATTTTTATCTAAAAAATAATTATATAAAATAAAAATTTAAAAATTAAAATAAATTGAAAATTTTAATACTTAATTATAAAAGACTTATTCCCATTTTTAACAAGACACCACTTTTTTTCTCAAATGTTTCAAACGGACACATTAGTCAGACAATATAGGGGGTATTCTCAATTGGATATACTTTTACTTAATTCTTCTACATTCATTTCCTCTTTTTTGGTTTTTTTAAACAAAGTAAGAGAGAAAGGAGACCAAATCTCCCCCCCCCCTTGGATTCTTTGGAGGAGGAGGAGGAGGAGGATGAGGAGGTAGGATCATCGTGTCACACATAGGTAATGTACCAGTACAGAGGCGATGAAGTATGTTATTCGAACATAGCGTCAGTCCACCTCGTTCCAAGATCAGACATATGCCACACTTATTATTATTGCATGGATCATCCACCTCGAGTGGAAAGTCCACTCTCATATAGCCCTCGGTTAACACCGGAGCTACATGGCACTCCCTGTCTAAATCTACCCGATCCAATATTTTCCATACATGTCTCCGATCCAAAACCACAAACAGTCGATTAGAGATGCGTGATTGACCATATAGGTGGCATAATAACAGCTGTAACCTTGACTAAGTTAGAACGCAGACTGCTTCCTCCATGCTCAGCTGCATTGGCATTCGTGTATACCCACACAATTTCAACAAAATTCTGATTCTCCATATTCAACAGATGTTCATCCCGAACAGCAGAGACTATTAATTTATACGAATCAATGTTCAGTGGTCCAAACTTGGTAGCTTCGTCTATTCTTGCTAAAATAAAAAGAGTGTACCTAAAATTTTACTTACCCTTTCCAAACTCTTTCCTTTTCCCGAGAGATCTATACTTAGCAAGTGATGCAAGTAAGAGTTGTTCCCTGTTTCTCAGGTTGAGGGCACCATAAATAGGTTTGGAAAGCAAGGTGACTAAGAATAAGGCACTCAAACAAGAAACAGACCAATAGTAACTAGACTGAAAAATGCAGGCATGTTAACTTTAGTTTTAAACCACAAAGTAAAAACAAGATGTAGCACGTCCATTTAATCCCAAGTCCATGAAAAGCATATTGATTATGTTACCAACTGTAAAATCATAAAGATGTAGCAATAAGGCAACAGCAAAGTACAGCAAAGACCACATATCGGGCCAACACACTGAAGTGACAACAATATGGCAGAGCCCAGCATGGATATGGGACTTTACACCGCAAGTTACAGAAATGCATCCTTCTCAAGCAATTTCAGTACCTCATGCTGGTTGTTCAACTTTGCAACATCAATTGGAGTTTTGCCATCCATGTTCTGAAGGGTGCTGGAGTATGAGAAAAAAATAGATTAAGTAGGTGACAAACTTGTATCAAGGGAAGCTCACAGATGAGGCTCATTTAACCAAAAATTATGGACTTACACAGCAGCACCATTTTCCAGGAGAAGGGCTACACACTCCTTTCTTCCATAACCAGCTGCATAATGAAGTGCAGTGTTCTTATTTTTATCGCGTGCATCAACAGTAGCTCCAGCCTCCAGAAGAATTTGAGCGCACTTCACCTAAAACAAATTCAAGTGCATCTGCTTACAACCACACAAACAACAGGGGTGCGGACCAACAAGTTTGGTTAAATTCAGTTCCTCAGCACTTATTTATAAATGCTTGGGTGCACAGAGACAAGCATTCTGCTCTTAATGGTAGTGAACAAACTGCTTGACCATCTTCCATCTATATCCTATAACAATAACAACTACAAATACTCATACTTTTATTAACCTATTGAGCAGCAATCTAGGTAGTGTCCGCAAGTACCCCAAATTAGCATGACAGCCATATATTTCAAGTGATATCATCAATCAAAAGTAGAGGATTCCAACCCCAACCCCAACCCCACAACCGTACCCACTCATTCTCAAATGCTACAATTGAATGCAAGGTGGTTAAAGTAATGATCATACCTCCCCATATCCACAAGCAAAATGCAATGCCGTTCTTCCCTCCAAATCTTCTTCATCTTTGTCAGCACCAGAAGCTAGTGCATTTCTCAACCCCTAATTGAAAAATAATGTAGCTATCATAAGAAAGAACCTTCAATTTATAAAATGTGTGGCATGAAACATAAAAGCACCAGGTGTGCAATGTGACCTGAAGAACAGAAAGGTACAAATTATCTTGTACATTGCTCTAAAACACTCTCAGAATTGGTGGGTGCACTAGGGAAAGCAGTCATGAGATCATACTTGGATAAAGAAATTGAGCCAATGAAAACATACGTAAATGCATCAACCAGGAAACCAGTAAGAAACATAGAAGTTTTTCCCTTAAGGGATACTCTAGTTGTGAAAAGCTTAGACCTTTATTTTAGAGATCTCAAGTTCTAATCCTGGGAAAGGGGTGTGACATTTATGGGAATGGAGAAAGCTACCCCCATCATGTGGCTTACTACCCAATGGGCTTTCTCATGGACCAAAAAAACATAAAAGTTTTACCCTACCTCAACATCACCAACACTGGCACAGTGATGAACTATTGATTCGTCCTCATTTCCTACTTCATCTGTTTCTTCTTGTGCAGAATTGCCTGCAGAAGTTGCTGCTTCTCCAGGAATTGCAAGTCCCATTGCTTCGCCTAATTTCTGTAGGACCTCCTTGTCATTCCAGTACCTAAATGAGCCAAACTTGTCTGTTGATGAGTAAGGAAAATAGAACTAAATTGGTTGGGAACATAAGTTTCCATCTTTGCTAACACCTTGAGGCAGGAAGCATGATAGCAACAAACTGACAAATTTCCACCTTGTCATGTTTGTTATCATTACATAATGACATTTAGGTATTTTGAAGCTGCAATTTTGCTTCCCATTTCTATACCCTCGTCCACAGTATATAGTGATATCTAAGTAATTGGATTACCAACCTCACCATGGCAGCTGGACCACCAGTTTCTATTTCTTCCAGAATAGGCTTCAAGGAAGGATCTTCTCTGATCTGAGCCATTCGTTCTTCAATCTGATCTTTATGTGAAGGGTTTGAAAAACTCTCAAGCATTTGAGACATTGAAGGATCCTGAAGAAACATGACAGTAAAATTTTCACCCAGCAGACACATTCTAGGCAATGCACATACGGACAAAGACACAGAGACAGAAAGACAGACACACAAGCACTCAAAATGCAAACATCCACACAAGCACTCAAAATGCAAACATCCACACTAGATTTACGTTAAATGGTGTATATAAGGGCACCATACAGGCAGATACATGCGTGCACCCGAAAACAAGAAATACAAGTAAAAGAAAAAGAAAACTACAACAGCTGATGGAATAAAGCTGACAATACCTGAATCAATGCATTGCCAAGGCGTTCAGCCATATTCATGAATTGAGGATTCTGCATAACCTGTTGCATAGTGGAATAATATTGCTGTGAGTCAAACTGAGGGATGCCATCTTCAACTGCTGCACCTTGAAATGTTTTCTGCAGCTGCTCTGCCATTTGGTTGAATGAAGGATCTTTTGCTATTTGCTCAGCTAGTTCCTTGATGCTGGGGTCCTACAAAACCCATAGGCCAGTGAAACTGAAGTTTCAAACTAAAAAACAATGCTATGAAACCCAGGTAAAATGGTGCGAGTGTGGTTGTCTGACTTCTGTCATGAACTAAAACTACCTTGCATAAACAAGCAATAGGGAAATTTTCTTTATTTTAGCCATTAAAACAAGAAAAAACAATATTAACTTTGACGACAATCTTGAGTGCATATCAAAAACTTCTGAATTCCATTCTTTATGCTAATAAAATTGAAGCTTCTGTGAGAAAAGAGTGGCCTATTTAAGGACATGATAATTATTGAACTATTTTGGAGCAAGAACCATGAGAATTGAGGAAACTTGCATGTATGAAATGTGCCAGAAAAGAAAAAAGAAGGATGAAACTTGTTTAAGAGTTGCCAGGGCATATATGGCACTTTCTAGCCACAACAACAGAAAGGGAAACAACATACATTAAGAAGGCCAGCCATTGCTGAGAAATCAAAAGAGTTGGAATCAAATCCAGCTCCAGGAGAAGGGGAAGCTCCTCTCTGTCCTGACTGCGGCTCTGCAGAAGGTGTTTCCGAGTTTGAGGCTTTATTTTCTTTTGGACCTGTTTTGTTATCTAGAACAACATAAGAGGTACATGAGAACAAGCAACCAAGCATCTAAAACTTCCCAGAAAGTTGTTATACCAGACTATTGGCCCCAGAGGTTCTTTTTGTCTGCCCAGTGGGGTGGGGAGAGGGGGGAAGGAATTGTTCCCAGTTTATTATATAAGAGTGCTTTTACAGAAGAATAAAGGCATGAGCTGCATCTAGAGAATGAAATTCCATTTCATCACATACTCTGATCAAATTCGAACGCTCACGGACAATGCTTGCAGTATAGGAAGATAGATACAATGCTCGTTGAGGAAAGGATGGTGCATTTGGGATTGCCTTCAGCCTTTAATAAGTGGGACTAATAATTTGTGCTTATTGGTTTTTTTTTTTGGGAAAAAGGACAATATATTACTCAAGAAGAAGGGCTAATCACCGGTTGCTTCCAGTATTCAGATGCTACACAGGCTATTCTGTTTGGAATGGCATTAAACCTCAGTGTGCAATTAATAGCTTTGTTCCCAGCAGAGATGAAAATCAAAAGGTGCAATCAATTACAAGTCTCACAGATATGAGGTTATATTACTAGGATCAAGAGGGATTAACACAAAGCAAAAAATTTAGAGATAGAGAATTGAAAGGTATAAAAGCTTACCAGAAGGAGTATCCTTGTTTGAATTGGATGCCATGGAAGCAGCTGGAGAGAAAAATAATATAGAATTAGAGAAACAAATCTTCGAAATCGAAGAAGATCTAATTGAGCTCCCAAAAGATAACTCCACGACCCAACCAATCGACCGTAGGAAGTAAGAGGAAGCGTAAATCAAACCTGATGAGGCGGGTTGTATCACGAGAAAACAGATAATAAGGGAGAACTTCGTCTTGCCCGGAATTGGGCTACAGAAACGAAACCCTCACAATATTATTGTAATAATTGCACAGAAGACACGAGACTAGAACCGGTGCGAATGCGATAGCATACCACCGCAACCGCAGAAATTTTATACAAAGGATAGAGTAAGCACAATGACACGGTTGATTGTTTTATTTTATTTTGTTTTTTGGGCTCTTGCAAAGTTAAAATGACTTCCACCAACTCTATATTCCTCGAAGCCCAAATCTCTGAGCCCAATTTTAAGGACTTTTGACGTGTTTAAAACAGACCGAACAGAACAAAAAGTAAGAGAGTTTAATTACTTACTTAAAATATACATTTTATTTTATATTTACATTATATATATATATTATGAAATTTAATTACTATATATTAGTATTTAATATATATAATTAATAAGAACGTGTGTTTGCACATATTATATTATTATATTTAAGAGATAAATTTTAAAAAATTTATAATTTTAATTAAAAAAAATAAAAAATAACATAAAAGAATGATTAATTTACCTCCCAAGAAAGGGATTCGCACGCAACTCCCTATCAATCCCGTCTACATCTCTCTCGGCTGGGTGTGCATGCACAATTGCATACGATTGTGTAACATCTATGCTGTCTGACATACGAACCAGACCTAATAACAACGGTTGCTGGTCAAACGCGGTACAAAAATAACAAATTATGTTACATTAATATTGCATTAATCTCCATGTATATAACAACACAAGTGTTATAGCCGGTGTGCCGTATCATGTCCCTGGTCTAGCTTAATTTTATAGAGAATCCTCGCCTCTCTCTCTAAATATATCATGTGCATCATGTCTTCTCTCTCTCTTTCATTTAAGTCAATGGGGAATTCTATGTTATATATGTGAAAGCAAAACTCTAATACTTCAACCAATTGGGTTGCCAAATTAAGCAACGACATTAGCAATTCTGTGGTTTTCCATCTTGACCATTTTCTACTTTTTCTTTTAAATATATATAGAATGTACTCAAAGCTGATACTAATTATTTTGTTTCACATTAAGAAAAGACC